>WFKR01000007.1:47413751-48013751 GCA_025331145.1 Rosa persica | reverse complement strand
AATTTTTGGCCCTGGAAATCAGTATGTCACGGCAGCGAAAATGATTCTCCAAGTACGTATACTTATGATCAATTGTTGTTCACATAGTTTTTGTAAAGTTGAAATGGTGGCGTAAAAACATTTTGCATTTAACTGACTACACACCTTCCTCTATTTAATTTCTGTTAACAGAATAGTGAAGCCATGATCTCAATTGACATGCCAGCAGGCCCTTCTGAAGTTTTGGTCATTGCGGACAAGCATGCCAGTCCTGTTCATGTAGCTGCAGATTTACTTTCTCAGGTGCTTATTTGTTCTGCAGTTCTTCTATAAGTTTGTGATGGATCACTTTCATAGTGAAAGGTTCAGGTTGTTCATCTAAGACTCAAATTTAAGCATTAAACCAACTTCAGTTTATTGAAGTGGCTTAAAGCAGGAGTTGCAGGAATACTTCTCTTTATTCCATCCCCCCCCCCCCCCCCCCTCTCCTCAATTACATTGGAGATGATATCTAGGTTTTTAATATTTTAATTTAGTGTAATGGGTAGATCCATAGATATAATTTTTATTGTCAGAAATTTTAACGTCCTTTATGAAATCTAAATATTTGATATTTGGGAATGCTTGTGAGAAACTGTTGTATTGAGTAAATGATGCAATTTCAGGCTGAGCATGGCCCTGATAGTCAAGTTGTTCTTGTAATTGCCGGGGATGGTGTTGATATTAAAGCTATAGAAGAGGAAGTTAAGAAGCAGTGCGACAGCCTACCAAGGGGAGATTTTGCCTCAAAAGCACTGAGCCATAGTTTCACAGTATTTGCTCGTGATATGGTTGAGGTGTGTCCCTCCATTCTAATATTGATATGTCTATCACCAAGCCTAGGAAGTCAGCTTATGTGTGTCACTGGAACCACAAGTTTTTATGGGGAAATCAATAAAGGGTACTGATCAGTGTTCAAGGGAATTGTAGCATGCAAGTCATCTCCTCAGATGTTGAATTACCCCTGGAGCTTTCATTGTCTAGCAAATTCTAGAGTGTATATATATATATATATATGCATGCATTCTTGTTTACTTATATGTTATTGTTGGAGATTCTGTGTGATTCTGAAATTAGACATGATGATGCTTGTCTCAGGCTGTGTCCTTTTCAAACTTATATGCACCCGAGCATCTGATCATCAATGTCAATGATGCAGAAAAGTGGGAGAGTTTCATTGAGAATGCAGGTACAGTTCTCTTAGACCATTTCTTGGACATATTTTGTTGGTTTTTGCTGCAAAATATCAATGCCATGTTGAAGCATAGTTTACCTGACATTGTGAGTAAAAATCATTTGCTAGTTTCAGAATGAACATTGGATTGTTGACCCTGCTTGTTTATTATCCCCCTATTTCATGTCTCCATTTCAATCACTCAATTCCATATAACACATATTTGATGTCTATCTAATTGGTGCTTGAGCTGTGTTTAATATAATTTTTACTGAGCCATATTTTCCATTCTCTGATGGGATGAATGAAAGTGGCAATGTTCTTCATCTACTGGCATATCCCTTTAGTACTCAACAATATTATACAGAAATAGGGTTAGTAGTGTAGTTAGAAAAAAACATTCTTCACCACGTATAATTGTACATAACCTTCGCTCTCTACAATGGAACTGTTTGAGCTTGCCATGCCTATCATACTAGTCCGTTGCTACTGATATGTTCTGAGCCGACTTTCCGAACATTGATTGTCATGCTCATAACTTATTTGATATTATACCCTTTAGGAGGTGAAGACATGACATTTACCGGCTTCATGTTTTGCCCCCTTAGGTCATCAATAAACAATTAGATATTTGAAGTTCTGAACTTTGATATACTCTGCAGGTTCTGTGTTTTTAGGGCCGTGGACTCCAGAGAGTGTTGGAGATTATGCGAGTGGAACAAACCATGTCCTTCCAACATATGGCTATGCGCGGATGTATGGTGGTGTGTCTTTAGACTCCTTCCTTAAGTACATGACCGTGCAGTCTCTAACAGAGGAAGGTCTGCAAAAGCTTGGCCCCTATGTAGCCACGATGGCTGAAGTTGAGGGATTAGAGGCCCACAAGAGAGCCATAACCCTTAGACTTAAAGATATTGAAGCCAGGCAGGTTCCAAATAGCAGGTGATTGTTACACATCCTTTTGCGAAAATTGTTCACCCCTTTGGGGGAATGAATTGCCATTTTTATGAGCATATAGCTACTACCAAAACCGAATTTTGTTTGTTCTTATTATTAAAAAAAAAAACGAATTTTGTTTGTAATCTAGGTACTGGCTCTTGATTTTTGAACATATCCCTTGTTAAGGCCGATGTATTATAAACTTGGTTGGATATATGACCCCAAGATTGATGTTTGGGTCTCTTATCATGTATTAGTAGAAGCATTCAGGTTGTTGAAATGGTGGGGAGAAAATAAGTTCATCTGTGAACACTACAAATCATTAATCTTTTCTTTCTTTTGAAGCTGTTCCCTTTTGTTCTAAACAGTGCAATAGATGCTCATCAAATTCTTCTTTTTTCCAAGGCTTGGAAACTTGTTCTTATATTCTATTGTTGATTCTCATTTTGAAAATTTTACCCTAAGTGCGCTGCATCTGAAGCCAAATGTTTGCTCTCTGGAATGTGTTGACTATTTTTTGGATCATGTTGACCAATTGTACGATAAACGCAAGGTAACCCACCAAGCGCGAAAGAAAGAAGCTTTTGCTTAAAAAAAACAGAAATAGATCTGTAAGGTTACTGACTTGGAGGTACTCACCTCCCTCATTTGTTACACCTTCACCAAAAATTACTCGTTTATTAGTCAATTGAACTGTAAAAGATAAAATTCTTCTTTTTTGACTTTCATAAAATCATTTAGGGGGTTTTGGAGTTGATTTTTTAATCGGTTCACATTTTGAAGAATCTTCCTGTATGAAAGTTATAGAAGACGTTAAACTGAGTTTGTGGACAAGTAACACGTTATAATCGGAGTTTGTAAGAAGAAGTTACAATCTAGAAAGTGAAAGTTACTATTTTAGAAAACCTACTATAATTAACATTTTCACATTTCCATTTGGGGAAGTTTCCATTTCAATCAAACACTAAATCTCAATTTCTCTCGACGCAGACCGGTTACCGACCCGACTAGAAACACCTAGTTTACATGCAGGTTGTTTATGATTATACTTGCAAAATGATGAAGTGAGTGAAATTATTACCAGTGACATTACAAGTCGATTCAGACCAGAAAATATATTACATGCTGAATAGAGTGATATTGTTAGGTCTTTCAAAGTTAAGAAAATAATGATGTTAGTGGCAGCGCTTAATTGTCAAGCTTTAGCGTAGGGGTTATCATGGGCCAGGCTAGTGCCGGCCCTACCATAAATTTTAGGGCTTAGGGTCGGGCCTAGTCAAAGTCAACAAAATTTAGGGCTGGGCAGGGTAGGGCCGGGGCTTAAATATGATAACCCTTACCCGCCCTAAAAGCCCAATCTATTATGGCCGAAAGGGCCAGGTCGGGCCGGCCTTCCGAATAGGGCCAAATAGGGCCGAAAAGGGCCTTATTTTGTTTTTTTTTTTTTTTTTAAACTTACATTATTTTTTTTTTCCTCAAAATGTGGCTCAATAGTTATATAGGTAATATAAAACATTGTTTTTGGTTGATCATATTTAATATGTGTGTATGTGTGTGTATTTTTTTTGAACCAAATCAATTTCATTCATACTCAAGCCAGAATGGCACGGATACATACATTCCCTTGCCATACCAAGGACAAGTTTAGGAAGTAGTATGCTAGCACCACTCATTAGACAACCAATGCTCACTTATTCAAAAGCAAGCCTATACACTATGAGAAGAAAACATAGTAAATAGGCTAAGATCAAACCATCAAACAAAACTTAAATTTCTTGAAGCCAAGACTCCAGACAACTCTAGTACCACATGTGTCAGGTACAAACATAGATAGTTGGATCAGACCACCCGGATCCCAGATACGAAACCCTCGAGAATTAGCTCTCCTTATTTTGATCCACAATCGGGCCTTAATCCAAAGAACCTTCCCAGAGCTGGGCTTCAGAGTTGATTTAGGCCACCCAACTGATTTGGGCACCCAAGTCGGATTCTGGCCTCCATTTGAATATGAGCTCCCCTCCTCCTGCATCTATCCCCGTCGCTGCAACCGCCTCCATCACTCCCGGCACACGGCCATCATCAACGTCATCCAGCGCTTGCGCGGCTGCACACACAATGCCAAGACTCTCTCCTTTCTCCTCCAGAAATTGGAAGCACGTCGTGGCCCAGATCGAAGCTCCCAAGCCATATTGCCGTTCACCTCGACACCAGATCGGACCACCACTGCACTAGCAGATTGGATCGCTGCCTCCTCTGCAGATTGGATCCCAAATCCAAACACCGCCTACCCGGCAATCCCTGTAAACCAAACTTTATATGCTTTTAGCCTTGATCTATGTGGTCGAACTCGACCCCCTTCAATGGTTGTTTCTGTACCTTATGCCACGCCACCATCTTCATGGCAGCCCCCAGAATTCCAGCCAGGCCTTCTCGTTGATGTCCCTGAGAAGTCAAAAGTTTTGGATCAGTCGATCCAATCCAACCCGGAGGTTTGCTGGGTTGAGTGTTTGTCGAAAAGAAACGACTTTGAAGGGCTGATGACAGACTATAGAGTGTGGAGAGAAAAGTTCCACTTAGATGGGAGGCCGACCTTGGTCGCCATGGGGGAAAAACAAAGCTCCGGTGGCTAGGTTTTGGAGATGGGAAGAACATCTCTAACTTATTAGTAATGTTTAGGGTTTAGGGAAACTAAAACAACTTGCATATTGTTTAAGGAAAACTAAAATTGTGTGTGTGTGTATATATAGGAATTAACTTATAACATTTATTAATATTAGTTAAGGTGGTTATATTCAATTAACTATATCTGTAAATCTTCTAATATTAATTGTTATGTAACAAAGAAAATAAAAACTAAAGAAAACAAAGCTTAAGAAATCAATTACAAAGAAAGAGATAAATTGCATGTTATAGAAAAAAGAGAAACATAATTAAAAAATAGAAAAACAGAAAATTATTAGAACTTATTTGGGTGGGCCTAAAGGACCGGACCCGGCTTGGCCCTAACGGGCTCAAACGGGCCTTGCCGGGTTTCATTCTCATGGCCCATACCCTATCCTATTTTTAAAAAGGTCGGGCCGGCTCGCCCTAATGCAAGGGCCGGGTCGGGCTTCGGCCCTACTGGCCAAGCGGGCTTAGGGCGGGTTTAGGGCCTAAGGGCCAAATGATGACCCATACTTTAGCGCATCAACGAGCTTTTCGTAGTCTTTGTTGTAGTCACTCTACAGTCTACACCGAAAGCTTCAACCTAGAGTGGTATGGAAACTGCCTTCTCTGGGTTGGCTTGAGGCTAATTTGGATGGTGCATTTGACCAAGCTACTAATACAGGAATATTGGCGTTATCTTTCGTGATGGGGTTGGTACCATTGTTGGCGGAGTAGCTAAATTTGTCAGGCATGTTAATTCTCCACAAGATGTGGAAGCAAGGGCAGGGAGTACAGTTTTTTTTTTTTTTTTTTGCTTCTCAACATGAACTCTTTCCTTTTTTTGAAAGAGGATGAACTCTTTCCTAAATTGTCTGTATCTGACTCTTCTATTTTAGTGTAGGCTTTAAGGTCTATCGTTCCCCATACATCAAGCATCGGACGTGTGTATGACGACATCTCCTCTCTTCTTTCGGAGCTTAATGGTTCCCATTTTATTCATGTTTATCGTGAAGGTAATTCAGCTGCGGATGGCTTAGCTAAATTTGCTTTGAACTGTTCTTTGGATGTATCATGGTTTGGGGAGATCCCACATCAGTTTAGGAGCTTGCTCTCCTCTCATTGTAACAATTGATTTTATCAATAAAGTCTGTTGCAGTTTCATTAAAAAAAAAATTAAGAGAAAATTATGATGCTTGTGTTATATGTATATACTATTATATGGTGGGGATTAAAAACAAATGTATATTCATATATAATTACATACCATTTGATTTGAAAGATTTTGTTTATCTCAAACTAGAAATGAGAAATGTTGTTGACCAACTATATGAATTTTTTCCCCCACAAATGTAGCAAATGTGACAAGTAGAAAGCAGTTTATTTCTAGAAGTGAACGAATCGCAGCACATTGGGTGCTTGGAGACACTCTTTTGCTGTCTAATCTTTTATCAGACGCACTGTCTGAAAATGGTCACTTTTATTTTACTTTATTCAAGCAACAATATCAAATGATTAAAACTGAATAATTTCATAGAAAAGAAGATATCAATTTCTTCTAATTTATCATTTTCTTTTGATTATCAAATCACAGGAGCTTTTAATTAAAAAAAAAAAACACACACATTATTATGCGTAGTTAAACTTTAACTCTCAACACATCTCACCAAAAATGGTCTACCTTTGACCCATTGGAATGATTAATGTTTCATCTTTGTGATCTCAAATGAGTCGGCTACTTAGCTAAAACAAACATTATTATGTATAATTGAATTTCAACCCTGAACACATCTCACCAAAAATGGTCTAGCTTTGGCCCATTAGAATGATTAATGTTTCATCTTTGTGATCTCAAATGAGTCGGCTACGTGGTTACTTTTTGAGAAGTAACCGTCTCTTAATCTTACAGATTAAAATTAATTTTTTTTTTTTTAAAAGGAAAAACCGACATGAAGCAAAATGTCGATATTTATTTTCATTCCATAAAAAAACAAAGTATGATTTATTTTACTTTATTGCTTAATGTTTATGATTATGAAGCAAATGAGTCAATGGTCGTATGTGGCAGGCGAAGTGATAATCAATGGGTGAGCTAACCAACCCCAAGTGCTTCTCAACAACCAAAGCTTGTGATTTGTAAAATAGATTGAATAAATATATGAAGCGAAATTGTTAAAGGTTAAAAAGAAGCGCAAAACGAAAACGGCCCATCATCAAATATTTTGAATGATACAAGAAGAAAGTTGATATTTTAGTAATACAAGCACGCAACAAGACAATTATGTTTTGTGTTTCTATGGAGTGGATGCTGATGAACTAGTTTTGTGAATCCACCGTGCACTTCAGGATAAGACACTAGGCGATATTCTTTCTTTTATCATTCGAGACATGTACATGTGAATATTCAACCAACAAAATCAAATCATACACTAAACAATGAGCAAGTATTTTCTTTTTGCGTCTCTTTTTTCTTTTGTCAAAGAAAATTGTTTATGCCGGCAAAGCTTTTTGTTTCAGATTTGTTAAATGAACATTTACGCTCATATTGTAAATAGTTCAATTTATAAGTCAATAGATGACTTTCATTAACCATCTTAGCAAATGGTGGGTAGCCAACTGCGAAGCATATAATTATTGAATCTCCATGAAAAACATATTTTCTTATTTTGACTTTGGATTCTCTTGTGTAAATTTATCGCACAATATCACTAAAATATTTTCATTTTCGAGTTTTTTTTTTTGATCGAAAGAGAACTTCATTCATAATGAACTTAAGTACAATGAGATAGGGTACAAGATCCTACAAGAATGATTGAATCTTGCCCACTTAGACTTCAGACACAAAGTTTATACTGATACACTGGAGGCTCTGACTCTAAACAAAGAAAAAGTTGACTAATTTTCAAAGCCTCTTTTGCTAAACGGTGAGCAACATTGTTGTCTTCCCGCTTGAGACAAAATGGCTACTACAGAACTCAAAAGACTCAACTAAAAGTTTAAATTCATCTAGGAGGAGTTTGACATATATACATTTAAATAGAATGGTATAAAAATATTGATCAAAATTTATTATATATTCAAATTTCATTATATATATTCTAAAAATTTATTTATCAGTGTCTTGACTTATTGACCAGCTTACCTAACTAATACCATATCACAAATTCAAATCTCACATAAATAAATAAATAAATAAAATAAAATCACATTTTCTGTTTTCCATAAAGCTTGGTTGTTATTTATTTCTTTATATTAGTAAGGAAGTGACATTAACGTGTGAGCATATAAATGCTATAAAATAACAAACCTCGTTGTTTTCACCAAAATTCATCGCATGAAATAGCCTCCCCATTTCGGGCACTTCGTCTCAGAACTCTCTTCAGTTTCTCACTCTCCACCTAAAACCCGACCAAACACAACTCTTGAAGTCTTAACTCTCAACTCCAAAAATGGCGCTCTGCTGGTGCTGCTCTCCCAGATGCCTCTTGCTCTTCTTCTTACTCTCCGCCGTCCCCGTCGCCTACCTCATCTCCCTCGAGCTCGCCGCCCCCACCACCCACGTCTACCACTACCACTCCGCCGGCTGGTTCCGTGAGTGCGCCAAGTGGGACGATCTCAACCGTCGCTTCCTCGTCTCCTTCATGGACGGCGGCATCGGCCAGATTCCCGTCCCCGACGATCACACCCCCGGCGCTGTTCTCGAGGAGGTCCCCTTAGTCAAACACGCAGACTTGGCCAAAAACGCTTCCCTCGGATTCGTCATCGACCGCCCCAGGAACCGCCTCCTCGTCGCCACCGCTGACGTCATGGGCAACCGCTACAGCGCCCTCGCCGCCTACGACCTCTCCACGTGGGACCGCCTCTTCCTCACCCAGCTCAGCGGCCCAAGTAAGTCCAGTTCTTAGTAAACTTGTATTATTCTTCCGCCTTTTTCATTTTATGTAAATAGAGATAAAAACAAGTATATATGGTCAAAAGTTTGGACATAATTTGTGAAATAGGAAAATGCAATACATGTAGGTTTCTATGGTTCAGATATATGAGTACAATATAACTAAGTTGGTTAGGTATGCATACAAAAGAAACAATGAAGAACTACGTTCTTGGTTAGTTTTAACCTTTTGTTGGTGTACTATGGGAAAAGAAGAATAAATCTTTTAAGTTCTTGAGTCATGATTTCAGTTTGACTATTACTGAAGTTAGATATCTGAAAAATGTTCTTGAGTCATGGTCTGAACTTGCCACCCACCAATGTAGCTACCAGCCTACCCCTCAAACATGACTTTATCGCCTTGTCTAGGAAAATTAAGTTATTTTGGAACTGATAGGTATGGTCTTTTTCCTTTGTTATCTGGTGTTTGTCTTTTAAGAACATTTTAGTGCAAATAATTGATCAAATTACTAAATGCTACACGTATAGGTACACCTGTAATCTGTTTTAATAACATAGTCGACGTGGGGGTTGTGATTTGATCTAATCCACGAGGCATAAGCATGGGCTTGTCAGTATCACTTGAAGCATATGTATGAAGAACTTGTGCAACTTGTGACTTGATTTTTTGTTTCTTTTTTATTCATGTATATTTACTGGTAGTGAAAACTCTAAGCCCAGAGAATAAAATTACTCATAGTAAATTTAGAAAACATTACTCAATTTAATTGTGGCTGTCCACTTCTGACTTTGGTCAATATTTGTGGGTAGACTATGGTGTAAGTACCATCTAACATAATCTCACCACTCAATAAAAGGAATTTTAAAGTCCTCTTTGGATGGCTCACCAACTGAGTTGGGAGTTGGAAAGGAAGACACGAGATTTTAACATGTATAGAGATTTTTTATATTGTTTGATACACCTAGCCATATTCTTGAATGCTTAATGTCAAATCATGATCATCGATCACAATCTGCAATATGTAAAGATAACTGTGCTTAATTTACAGAGTAATTAATGGCATTTTCCTTGTTGTGTGGTGTGATATAGGTGATCCAAAAGCATTCGCAGATGATGTTGCAGTCGATGCAGAAGGTAATACATATGTTACAGATTGCACAGGCAGTTTTATTTGGAAGGTTGGAGTGGATGGCAAGTTCCTATCAACTATCAAAAGTCCGCTCTTCACTCCAAAAGAGTGGTACAAAGCCATTGTTGGCCTAAATGGAATCGTTTACCACCCAGATGGATACTTGATTGTTATTCACACTTTCAGCGGCAATTTGTTCAAGATCGACATATCAAAGGGAGACGAAGTGAAGCAAATTAAGGTCATTGAAGGTTCGCTAAAATTTGGAGATGGTCTTGAGCTACTATCTCCAACGCAGATTGTAGTTGCTGGGAACCCATCTGGTAGACTAGTGGAGAGCACTGATGGTTGGGAGACAGCTTCAGTTGTTGGAAAGTTCTCAGGGCCTAAGCATCGGTTGGCCACAGCAGCAACTGTAAAGGACGGGAAGGTGTATCTCAACCACATGGTGGCCATGGGATACCCTAAGAAGAAGCATGCCATTGTTGAGGCAGTCTTTTCTGCTTAAAACGAAAAAAGGAACTCTAAATCAAATGTAGATTACTTGCTGTTGTTGTCTGCGTAATTTTACTTTGATTCATGTATCAGTAACAAACCACATCTCTATGACTCCACGATCTTCTGTGTTTTCAGAGCATTTTTTTTCTTCTTATATTGCGTCTCGTGTTCTCTCTTTTAGTTGTTTTCCTGCACAGCAAAGAGGCAAAAGAGAAGAACTAGTGAAGGGGAGAAAAGCAAGAGGAAAACTTCTTCCAAAAACTAAAGAAAAACATTTTCTTTTTTAGAGGATAAAAATGGGCTTGGTTTTTTATGTGTAAGATGTCTGGGCTTGTGCTCTTCAACATTCTTTTAGTGTCCCAAATATCCTTATATCAAATATCCTTATATTTTGGTCATTGTTTTGGAGGCCCAAGGGCAAAGATAAAAAATGACTACATCAAAACAGCACAAGTAAATTATGAATGACTACCTCCCGTGTATTGCTCTCTGTCTTCAACGAATTTCACTATTGATCAAAATAAGAAAGGAAAAGAGATGCTCAGTAGAGGAACGCGGATCATCAGAGATAGTTATTTCCAATCTCGTGTCCAAAGAGAGGGTAAAATTAGCAGTAGAGTCAGCAACAAAGTTTCGTTAGTGAAGCACTAACCTTCATGAACTAGAACTTGGCACGCATTACCTAAGTGTAGGCTAACACTTGAGGTTAACACGAAGACAAGCTACCTACAAAGATGGAATATTTGCTTCTCTTGCTACGTGACAACATGTGCGTTGTAACCTAAGAACCATTGAAAGAAAGTACGAGACTTACGTAGAAAGAATCAAAGATAATGGGGTCTCCACCAAAACGAAAGGGAAAATCGGTTACAGCGTTAAGATCCATACAAACAGCTCAGGATGATGATAACGGCAAATTTGCCACGAGCCAGCAATCAAGGATTAGATTGGAATCTCAATCTCTCACATTCTCAATTTTATTTTGTCTGGCATTTATTGCTTTCTGTGGACACCACTTCCCCTTACGTACTAACGTACCACACGACCTCACCATGATGTTCCTCAGATTTACTTTCCTGCCATATGCTTTTCATAAAGACATTATACCCCCTTTGCTTTCGTGATTTACTTCTTGAAAGATCAAGTAATAGTGCATGCCTTGCAAGGGAAGCAAATTCAACTAGTACAATGGTGAAAGTGTCAAGTAAAAGAGAACCGATTTAAGCATTAGTTTTTAAGAAGATATATGTAAGAATAAAATTATAAGCTTTAGGTATCAATTGATTGAGTTACTTTAAGTTTGTAAATAGCGTAAAGTAATTCTCTAACATAGGATCAGAATTGTTTATTATATCTATATTTTTTAAATATAATAAGAGTTATAGATTAATGAAACGGTCAAATTTAACAAATTACATACCTCAGATCGAAACATGTTCAAATGATTGGAGGAAAGCAATAATTGGAGGAAAGCAAGGAGTTGAGAAGAATCCTGAGTTCGTAAGCAATAGTTGCCACGAAAAAGCAACGTTCATGGACTTCTCATTTTCTGATCTATGTGTGACTGTGTCCCTTCAAAATTCGATAACTTTGAAAACTCATTCGCCGATCCGATCATTCCAATGAACTCCAAAGGGTATACATGTCATTTTACACGCATTATTCATCTCGTGCCGATGCGATTATGTAGTCTATTCAAAAATAGAGAGACATATAGTACAGAAATCATCTATTTTCTTTGTTTAACAACCCACTTTCACAATTAGCAACTGCTCTGCTTTCTTTAGCATTTTCCACTCTTGACATACACTATCCGATTAACACTACCGGAAAATTTGATTTGATGCATGCCTTGCCATTTTACCTAATTCTTTTTCTTCCATTCTTCTACCAAATCTCACCCAACTCTCTTATTGACTTTGAGAAGTGTATATTTCCCACTCTCTCTCTGCCTCTCACTCTCACCTCACAACTGAGAAATTAACAAAATTATGGAGAGGCAGAGAAGCTTCTCACTGAAACCCACCAGATTCTTGGTTTTCTCTTTCACAATCTTCTCCTCTTTCATCTTCCTCACTTTCTTCACCACTTGGCTAATCAAAGCCACCCCTTCAGTTCCCCAACAAGTCCATCTCCAGTTCAACAAGTCTTCATTCGTTTTGGGTTTCAGACCCATAACTGTTCAGTCCTTAACTGGTTTCAGTGGAAACTTACCCTTAAATGGTCTCAAAGATTCAATCTTGAAGACCACCCATTTGAGCAAACCTGAAAATGCTTCTGGGTCTGCTGGGATTTCACTTCTTAATGAATCCAGAGTGGCACCACATGAAGAAGAGAAAGGCGGTGGTGGGATGGATGGTAATTTCACAGCATTGGTACAAGTAGAGCAAACAGTTGGAGCAGAGGAAGTGGAAAAGATTGAATTAGTCTCAAGTAGTAGTAGTAAGAAGATTGAAGAGAACAAGACTGAAGCAACTGCATTTGAAAAGATTGAAATTTCAAGAAGCGGGAAGGTTGAAGATAAGAGAAAAAATGGAGGATGTGATTTTACTAGAGGGAAGTGGGTTTATGATGAGAGCTATCCTTTGTACACAAATGGTTCGTGTCCTTTGATAGATGAAGGTTTTAATTGTCAGGGCAATGGGAGATTAGATAAAGACTACATGAAGTGGAGATGGCAACCCCTAGATTGTGAAATTCCAAGGTACCTTCTACTTCAATCATTTAGTTGTTATGAGCTTTTAAAGCATGGTTTGGTATAGTCACAATGTGGTTTGATTGCAAAGTTAAAGTTGTGTACTTTTGGTGTGGTACAGGTTCAATGCAACAAAGATGCTGGAGCTAATAAGAGGGAAGAGACTAGTTTTTGTGGGCGACTCAATCAACAGAAATCAATGGGAATCCATGTTGTGCATGTTAATGGGAGCAATAAAAGATCCAAACAAGGTCTATGAGACTCACAGGCGCAGAATCACCAAAGGAAAGGGAAATTACAGTTTCAGATTTGTGGTAATTCTACATATATGACCCTTCTTTCATATCTTTTCATTTGCAAGCTACTTAGGATTCAATTCTGAAGTTGTTTTCTTATCACAGGATTACAAGTGTACTGTTGAATATTATGTGAGCCATTTCTTGGTTCATGAAAGCAAGGCAAGAGTAGGGCAGAAGAGGAAGCAAATCTTGAGAATTGATGCAATTGATCATGGCTCATCTAGATGGAGAGGAGCTGATATTTTGATATTCAACACTGCACATTGGTGGTCTCATTATAAAACTAAAGCTGGGTCAGTCCCCTTTTTGATCTATTAAGCTTGGTGTCGAGAGATTTTATTTATTTTCAGTTGTATAATGACATTTGGAGTTGATAACAGGATAAATTATTACCAAGAAGGCGGCCAAGTTCATCCAAGGCTTGATGTTTCCACAGCTTTCAGAAAATCTTTGATGACCTGGGCTTCATGGGTTGATAGATACATCAACCCACGCAGAACCCGAGTTTTCTTTCGTAGTTCAGCACCATCCCATTTCAGGTTTGCCTTGTTAGATTACATGCTGCATAAACTTCATACTAGGGTAATTTCAAACAACATTTTCTGAGTGGTTTTTAATGCGATCCATTTAAACAGGGGAGGTCAATGGAATTCAGGCGGGAGTTGTAAGGAAGCTACTAAACCACTTGACACTTTAGGTGCTTCTTCTAGTGAGAAAAGTGTGATTGCAGAGGAGGTCATCAAGCAGATGAAAACTCCTATCACATTCTTGAACATAACTGGATTATCAGAATATAGAATAGATGGTCATCCATCTATATATGGAAGAAAATCAGCCTCAGGCGGTCAAGACTGCAGTCATTGGTGTCTTCCTGGCATTCCTGATGTGTGGAATGAATTGTTGTATGCTCATTTGCAGTAACTCAGAGTCACCGCTTACGATTTTTCTAAATTGTAAATACTTTAATTCTTTCATTATTTCTTATAGCTAGCTTGTAATGAGAGCGACCTGGAAATGCAAGTGAGGAAAATGTTTGAAACTTTTGTAGTTCTTATAAGAAATTCATCAATCAACCCTGCATGCATCACTATCTTTACCTACAACTAAAGTGAGGTCCAACTTGTGGGTATTTATTATTTAAATGTCAAATTGAAGGCTCCTTCTGTTTCATCAAAGAAGCATAATGTAAATATAAGTAGAGCAAATCTGAGGTTTTTCTTTTTCTATAAAGAAATTTTTACAAAGCAATTCCATTTATTACCATGATGACATGCTCCTACGAGAAGATTGTCAATCCCACAAGTATAATATCAAACTGCTAGAAGAATTTCCAGCTTATTGCTTCCCAAATTTATAAAATGTGCCTTATTTCCATAGAATCTTATTGTCTGATCTTTATCTTTCTGAAGTCAAGAAGCAGGCTTGATCATATGAACACGTAGAGCCAGTTTAACTGGTAGGGAAGCAGCTGGCATACCTCCTTACAAAAAAATTCTCAACTGCTGTCATGTATAAAAACCCCCAAAATCGAAATATGTGTCATGTTCAGTATGTACATCCCAAGCCATGCCAATTTTCCATTCAGTGAGATTGGTGTTTCTTCGCTCTGACTTGGGAGACAGATGAATCATCCCTCTTTGTACCCTCAGCTTGAGCCCATGGGATTTCTGTTTCTGGTGGATAACAATAATCATAGAAGATCTCCTCACCAGCATCAATATGCTCCTTGGCAAATATGCCTACTCGGTGATCTCCCGCCACCAGCATTACCTATGCAAGCCACAAATCAGCTCAACTACTAATTACTAATCAAACAGTAGGATCGGTGAACCTTAAATACCTTTGCATGACAGTTAGGTTTCTTCGAGTGGTTTGCAAATTTAAGCTTGTCTCCTTTTCGGTAAGCATCTAGGACCCACTGTAAGTAAGTAAAACTTGAGATATATCCGTGAGTAAAGCTATAGCTTTCACATATTTCCCACGAATACACAATGTCATAAACATCAATCTTCACTTGCCTGATCATTCAAGTCAAAAAGGAATGATGAGTCTGCACGATCGTAAATCTTCCCACGTCTGTCTGCTTCCTCATGGGAGATGAGTTCACCAGTATATTCTCCAAGATAATCATTTTTGTTTACAGGGTTCTGAAATCATATAATCAATTTGCTGACAAGTAGATATGTAGATACACACACACACACACACACATATATACATACATACATATATATATATATATATGTGATTATGCATGAAGCCAAACAACTGCACTTATCTGCCAACCTTTAAAAAGGCTCCCCATCCAGCAACATCAGATTTACCCAAAAGAATCTGAAAAAGAAAAAAAAAAGATAAAAAAGAAAAAAAAGAAAAGAAAAAGAAGAAGTCAATGATAAATCACCAAGTGAATTATGCAGACCACAGAAGCAACTTTTTTAATATACACTAGGATTGCTCACCCTTTGTTGTTGCCTTAGAAGAAGCCTCATGTTTCCACATTGACTATCACCCTGTTTTGGTGGCTCACCTAATGAACTGTCCCCACAACTGCATCAAGTATGCAAGATTTAAAACCACCACCAAAGGTATTACAAACAGTCCGCAATGACATAAAAGGATAACTACATATTCCAAAAAAAAAAAAAAAAAAAGAAGAACAATGGCTTTAATAAGAACTCTTTCAAGAAAAGATTGAGCTCAGATTAAAAACTCTATCCATGGTTACACACAGCTCAACCAGCTGGTCCATATACAGCAGCAATTTGACATATCTTTCTGCAGTAAACAGCAAGCATAGACTATCCAAATTCAACAAAGAAACAGTATAAATATAAAACTCATTACCTAACCCAACAATTGCGACAGACATCTGGGTCACATTCACGATCTGCGGCAAAGCATGGGCACTGCCGACTTCTGCATTGACTTTTTGCACAGTGGCATCCCCTGAACCTATTTTTGCAGCTCTTTGAGCATCTGAAGATGCAAGAGTTAATGGGTCAGAATTTCATATTAACATTTACCATCTCATTTACAGGTTCACTGTCTAGCATAAAGGAAATATAAGCTACAAAACTTCCATTTTGCGGCTACAAAACCTCACATAGTGGGGTCATTTAAAAAGTTGAAGCAGCTTATAAGCTGAGAAAAAGAAAAACCCTTGAACAAATCAAGCTTAGCATCACTACATAAATTGATGTAGATTTCAGGATGCAGCTTCAACCTCTTATTTTAGTTGAAAGGTTGGGCAGAACGGGTTATCATTGATATCCATCTCATCTCTTCCCCAACCTTGTTGAGGCAAGATCTGAATCAGGTAGCTTGTATGAGGCATGAATATACAGCTTGTATGTATTATTCCTTTCATATAATTCACATTTCATATCTCACAACTTTCAACCACACACATATCACATCAAAACTAGACTGAAAATGAAATCCAACAATACATACAATATGCTGTGGCTTTTCTTATCAAATTATTGTTATTATTGTTAGTATTGCTTTTATTTTATTTAAACTTATGATTTCTATTATGAAGCATCTCAGGACCAGTTCTGTGTATTTCTTTGCATGAGCAGTTAAGGACATTAGAGACAAACCCAACATACCCACAGTATTTTTCGCAGCAGGTTCCATTTTGCAGACAAGAACATTGCTTTCCACATGTAGACTGGCATCCACATGGTATATATTGTTTGCGGGACTGGTTTTTGCCATCAGCAATCCTTTTCCAGACTGATGGGTGACCAGCAGACTTCCAAGAATATTTAAGCCTCCGTGCTTTGCCCCTTCTACGAAATGATCGTGACTTTGTCCGCATCTCTTGTTCCTAACACAAGTAAAATAGAAGGTAAAAGAAGCGCAGCTCTAGTTTGCAGAATCAATTGACTGGTCTATATTGGGGATGGTAAAAGAATAGGGGTCAACTGACAAACATAGATTGGCTGGCAACTTGAGAATAAAATTCGACAGAATCATGCAGTCATTACATGAACAGAAAGGTAAGCCTGCTAGCTCAAGTCAGTAATAGTTCCACAGGCCTAGTTGGCAAAACGGATTCTTACAATCACCTCATAGAAAATAGGGAATCAAAAAGTTCTTCGATGCTTACACTCTGATCCGTATCAGCTATTCCGTTTCCATTGTCTTCCACAAATCCAACAACAGATCTGTTAGGCATTGAAGCTTCAGCATCATGCATGAACATGGACACTTCCAAGCAAGTCCTGAAGCCAGAAAGTAAGTTCCTGGCTATAAGGCAACTGCAGAAAATAAGTTACCCATTATAATAACGAAGCAAATCTAAGATACAGTATAACCATATACACAAAACAAACAAAACTAGGAAGATCAAAAATATATTGCATAACTTATGCAGGAGTTCTCTACGAAACTCAAACTCCCATACCAACTCAGATGGTTGCAATAGGGAAATAATGTCAAATTGGTCCATAGGATGACTACACGGACTTCTGTAAGATGACATATATTCCAAAGTGTCAAATTGGCTCTCTTCCAGAGAGTTTCCTTTGGGGTACACAGAGTCCATGTAACATTTCTTTAGAAAAAACAAAGTAGTTATCTGATTATAATGAAGAGATACAATCAGAGACCAAGTATGGGAGACGAAGGCTGAAGTCAATGTTTATATAACATGGTTTTCAATTGAAAAACTAAGGCCTACCTGTTTCTCCCAAATATCTCTAATCCCTTCATGTATAATTCTTTCTCTACTGCCTTCCATTCAGAGCTGCTACTACACTGCCCTTCAACTTGCCCTCCTGTAGATTTGGATGGTTGCTTCAGTACTTCTATTACATCTTTTGGCTTATCTTTGACATCGTTCATAGATTCATCACAGGAAGAACTAGCAAAAGAAACAAATTCCTTTGAAGTATGTCTGGTGCATTCGTTGTTGGGCATTTCAAGTTCATTTTTATTGGGTAAATCACCACCTGAGTTCTTAAGTTCAGAACTGGTAAAGTGATCTTGAACCAGGATTGGTGTACTAGTTACTAAGTCCAAGGCATCTAATCCCTTCTGTTTCTTGCAAGACCCCTGCAAATCATCCGGCACAATATTTTGGTCGTGTGCCACTTTATCTGTGTACATTACGACCTTCCGTTTCCCTGAATTTTCATTGTGAGTCATCATCATATCTGTATCCAAACCTAAAGCTCCGGTATTGACATCTGAACTATGAATAGTTTCTGAAGTGACAACCACAGATTTTCCAGGAATGTATCTTTCATCATGTATGATGTCCATACTACAACGAGAACTTAGTTGTTCAGCATTAAAGGATGATGCTGGAGCACTTTCTCTCTCTGACTTTGTTATATTTGTCCTGCGCAAAGCATCAATATGTGGACCTTCCAGCAGGTTGTCATCTGCCTTCAACTGCAAGAAGGATTGGAAGTAATACTTCAACATCCCATGAACTGTGGCAAAAACTCAAAACAATAAATGGATCATAGGAATCATCAGAATTGTGATAAATATACCCTATATAAATTGAAAGAGCAAAAAAAAAAAAAAAATGGTTTTAGCCAGCCAGCTTCAAATTTTTGGATTATGCATCTTAGCAGTTTAATTCATCACAGTCCATAACATGGAAAAATCAATTGAAAGTGAGAAGATTTCAATTGTACAAGTTCATGATATGAAGAACCGTTAGATTAACAATGCCCTACTAATAGAAGTCAAGAGAAGGAAGAGAACTAACACAACTATATAAAACTTAGATAGCAATTACAGAACACTTGAAGTCAAAGCTAAAATTTTACAGATCAGCGCATCCAGTGCCTGCCAGTATTCTTTGTTTGATAAAATTCCTCAAAACATCATAATTATAAGTTTCTTCATTTAAAATCAAAATGAAACTAAACTGAGACTACAATGCTGTAAACCAGAAAGTTCACAGACAAAATATCAGGAGTAGAAAGATCATGTTCACTGACACATCAAGAAAGAATGGTCATACCCTAAGGTAACATTGATCACTGCAAGGTGTGTCGTCCTCATCATGTTCTGACCAATGCAACTGCTTTTCACTCTGTCAAACAAAGCATTTAATGAAATATAGAGTATCAACAGCTTGAGGGAGGGTGAGATAATTGGTAATTATTAGGATAGGTGACAGGTATCACTGTCTCGAAGTCTCTTCCAATGTAACCGAAACAATAAATGAAATTCAGAGTAAAGTGAAACATATGAAAAATGTTGCTGCTTACAGGATAGATTAGAGGTTGAGAACAGCCATGCAGACGACAATCAAATATCTGTTGGACAGATAAAAGGCACTCAAGAGTTACATCAAATAACACAATACAAATGATTCTCTTTAACAATCCAATTTTGATGACACCCTTACCAGGCAACGGCGACAGAAAAGGTTATCAAAAGAATCTAATGCAGCACTGAGACTCTTATCAAGAGAAATGTGCTTATCTGACCCAGATTCCCCAGAATCTTTTGATTCATGTTTCTCACAGTCCTGCTCCTTAATTGTAATGTACCGCTCCTGCAAGTGCAGATTGTATAATGCCACAAAACTTATACACCAAAAGCTTGATGACTATCCTTCATAACATAACATGCAAACACATCTTATTCCAGCTACCTGGATTTCCGAAGTGGTGGCTCCAATAAACTGGCTCACAGCTTTCATTACTTCTTCTCCTGTCCCATGCTCCTGAAAGGCCATCCTACCAAATTCAACGCAGAAAAAAGTAAACACCACAGAACATGACAAGTTAACAAGCAGACATAGTCATTAAGCTCATCTAAACTTACAACAGAATTCGATCTTCTCCTCCAGAAAATGCACGTTTCACTTCTTCAGGTTCTGTCATCTCATCATCAGTGTCACTGTAGACTAGAGCTTCAACGCCATGTTCTTTATCGTAGTAAATTTGCCTCCTCCCCACTACTGATTGGTCCTCAGCCATTCTCTGATTCCTGTGCTGTGAAAGACAAATTTGAGATAGGAGAAACAAGCAACATATTCACATTAATCCCAAAACACCAAAAACAAAATTAGAGCTAAAGCAACGTGTATCAAACCTGTCCAACCATATCCAAGTTGTATAAGGATCAATCTTGTGAGCTTTTGGAAGCTCAATACTTGATGAGAGTAACTCATCTTCATTATTACCATAATCTTTATCACCAAATCCTTTAGAAAAACCACTGAATCTGCAGGGAGGATGTTGAATTCTTAAATTAAGCAATCTAGAGCTCCCACTTGGCTCATTTTCTCTTGAAATTACTGACGATATTTCCGAAACGTAACTCTCTAGCTTCTTCCTATTCTGCTCAATTTTTTCCTTCACTGACATCACTCTCTCTGCTTGAATTTGCTTCTTAAGCTGATACATCTTCTGTGCCAAGCCTACAGTATCTCCTGATTCATCTCCATGTGATCTCTGCCCGCATCAATCAAATAGTATACATAGTTCAGGAATTTTAGATCATACAAAAATTTAATTTTACTTGTTTTTTGCTGTACAGAAGGTGAACTACATCTGAAATTCTAAAAAAAAAAAAAAAATCATTTTCTTTGATATCCAAACTGAAATAAATAAGAACCTCAAAAGATGAAATTTCACATCACAGCTGTTTGATCATGATGAATTCTAATTCTGAAGAAAAGCATCTAAACCAGATTTTACTTTATTGGCTGCAGAGAAAACAGTGAACTGCTAATTATCTCAGTAAACATTACTCCATGATTACAAGCTATGATTTTTAACAATGGGAAATCTGAAATTTCATTCCTTTCATATCCAAACTGCAGTTGGATTATGTAAAGATATATGCGTATGGCTGTTTGATCATGGCAAATTCCAATTCTGATGAAAAGCATCTAAATTAAGAGGAGAAAAGAGAGTAAATTGAAGGATGAATCGGAGGGGCAAAGATTTAGAGATACTGACTTTGAGTTTAGTTGCAGAGTCGGCAGCTTTGGACATCATCATGCCTCGTGCTGTTGCGCTCATTTTGCTCTGCGACTCAGCATAGAAGGCGTAAGAAACGGAAGGCTCTGGGGTAATGAAACTGTTTCGGCGTTGACACGTGTCAATTTTGGTTATGTGGACTACATGCCAGGGTATTGGTACGTGACATGCGGGGTCCATCCGAGCATCTGACGACATGTGACTTGGTAGATTATGGCTGGGCGGGCTAGCCCGGTTCATTCATAGCCGGTTTGGAGTGGGTCTTATTATATTTTTAAATAATGATGGTCGGATCGGGCCAAGTTTTATTGTAAATCAAAGGATTCAAGCCCATCAATATAAAGCGGGTCTTGCGGGTTTTTTCAGGTCGGGCCTTGCGGGCTTTATTTATAATAAATATTTAAAGACACTAACTTTTTTATAAACCTATATTTATATATCATACACTCCAAAGAACAATCTCTATCAATTCAAATAAAATGGAAAAATCAACCGTTGGATGTGATTATTACAATAAATTATGCGTGTGGTTAAAAATTTAGTCAATTTCACCATAGTTTCGAACCAGATCGGATTGGTCAACCATAGTCACTTATATGTTTTCTAAGTTGACCGATAGAGTGACAACCGCAAAACGTGCTAATATTTTTACATCACATTTTAAAATATTTCATTTATAGATGTGCGTAGATATAAGATAAAAATTTCAAATTTAATTACAAATACGTTGGTCTATACCAATTTGCCTCCTAAAGTTGTATAACCTATACATTGCATTTAAATTGTTGATGTTTATTCTAAAGCAAACATGAAGTGGAAAATGAATTTGGAGAAACCAACATGCAGATAAAGAGATTGTAATGTTTTATAGTGGTTGTAAAAATTTCACCCAATTTAGTTCTCGTTTCGAATTCGATCAATTATGTCGAACTTAGTTACTCTATATATCATACACTCTAAATAGCAACATCTATCAATTCAAATAAAATGGAAAAACCAACCGTTGGATGTGATTATAATAATAAATTATGCGTGTGATTAAAAATTTAGTTAATTTCATCAAAGTTTTGAACTCTATCGGATTGGTCAACTGTAATCACTTCTATGTTTTCTTGATTGACCGATGACATGACAACCGCGAAACGTGCTTATTTTTTTACATCACATTTGTAAATATTTCATCGATGGATGTGCGTGGACATAAGATAAAAAATTTAAATTTAATTACAAATACGTTGGTCTATACAAATTTACCTCCTAAAGTTGTATAACTTATACATTGCATTTAAATTGTTGAGGTTCATTCTAAAGCAAACATGAAGTGGAAAATGAATTTGGAGAAACCAACCGGTCGATCGAGAAATTGTAATATTTTATGGTGGTTGTAAAAATTTCACCTAATTTGGTAATCGTTTCGAATTCGATTAACTAAGTCAAACTTAGTTACTTTTTTAAACCTATATTTATATAACCTAGTTACTCTTTTAAACCTATATTTATATATCATACATTCTAAAGAGCAACCTCTATCAATTCAAACAAAATGGAATAACCAACCGTTGGATGTGATTATTACAATAGATTATGCGTGTGGTTAAAAATTTAATCAATTTCACCAAAGTTTCGAACCCGATCAGATTAGTCAATTGTAGTCACTTGTATGTTTTCTTGGTTAACTGATGACGTGACAACGGCGAAACATGCTTATCTTTTTACATCACGTGTGTAAATATTTCATCGATTGATGTGCGTGGATATAAGATAAAAATTTCGATTTTAATTACAAATATGTTTGTCTATACCAATTTCCCTCATAAAGTTGTATAACTTATACATTGCATTTTATTGTAAAGATTCATTCTAAAGCAAACATGAAATGAAAAATGAATTTGGAGAAACCAACTGGTCTATGGAGAGATTGTAATGTTTTATAGTGGTTGAAAAAAGTTTCACCCAATTTGATTCTCGTTTTGAATTCGATCAACTAGGTCAAACTTAATTACTCTTATAAACCTATATTTATATATCATACACTCCAAAAGACAACCTCTATCAATTCAAATAAAATGAAAAAACCGACCGTTAGATGAAATTATTATAATAAATTATGAGTGTAGTAAAAAATTTAGCTAATTTCATTATATTTTCGAATCCGATCGAATCGGTCAACCGTAGCTATGACATGAAAAATATATATGCACATATTCTACATAGAAGTATGAGAACTTTCAATTTCACCATAAGCCAAATTGCAACAAATTCATAGTCACACAAAAGACACACACACACACACACACACACACATATATATATATATATATATATAAACACATACACACATATATAAATATGACTAAAAGAACTTATAGAAGTTATATATATATATATATATATATATATATATATGACTTTGCTCAGGTGTAGATATCCGCACCCAAGCAAAACGTACGGATTTCCCATTTTTACCTACTTTCTAATCATATTTTTACATCTTAACCGTTCAGTTTTTAGATTATAGTGTATAGATCATCTCTGTAAAATTTCAGCCAAATTGATGATCGTCAAGGCATTCAAAACTGCGATTTACAACAATGAATACGAACGGTTCCGGTTCGACAGATTCGAAACCGTTCGTATTCATTGTTGTAAATCGCAGTTTTGAATGTCTTAACGATCACCAATTTTTCTGAAATTTTGCAGAGATGATCTATACACTAGGATCTAAAACTTGAATGGTTAAGATGTAAAAATATGATTAGAAAGTAGGTAAAAATGGGAAATCCGTACGTTTTGCTTGGGTGCGGATATCTGCACATGAGCAAAGTCATATATATATATATATATATATATATAAACACATAAACACATATATAAACATGTCTAAAAGTCCTAGATCTTCAATAATGATGATATAACACACTAAAGATTCTTGTCCAAGCTGCACTGCCTTCACTCAAATTGTCATAACTCCTTCTAGAAAAGTCAGAATCGTAAACCGTAAAATTTCTCAGAAACTAAATACATGAGGCTTTCCGTGCATATATGGTACATCTCCTAATTCCATCCAATCAGTTCCCAGTAATTCAGCGAAGTTCAGTTATAGACATGAACTTGTAAAAGATGTTGCAGATTCTCGTTCAAGCTGAACTGTCTTCACTTATATTGCCATAACTCCTTCTAGAAAAGTCGGAATCGCAAACCGTAAATTATTTCAAAAACTAAACACATGGGGCTCTCCGTGCATATATAGTACAACTCTTAATTCCATTCGAGCAGTTCCCAGTAATTCAGTGAATTTAGGTGTTCTACACAACAGTTTCTGTGTTATATATATATATATATATATTTGCTGGCTTTTACGGGCCGGGTCTAACACGCTTTTACGGGCTGGGCCTAGCGGGCTTTTGGAGGGCCAGGCCGGGTTTTGAACCCCTAAGCCAAGCCCGGCCCGCTACCCACCTAGGTGGGCTTTAGCCGGCTTTTTGGCAGGCCGGGCTTTGAGCCCACGGGCCGGCAGGCCTCTATCGGTCCACTTGATCCACGGGTTTTTTGATGAAGCCTAATTATAATTTGTTGTATGTTTTGGTTACCTATTATAACCTATATTATTATTAAGAGAAGATGTTTTGTTAGCCAAAAACTGAAATTTTGACATATTTAACCCTGAAAGATTAAAAAACTTTGAAAATAAATTAAATCACAAGGATAAACAGAACAATTATAAAATATATTTTTATTAAGAAAATTAAAAAGAAATGATTTCACAATTCCCACTTTTATCTCCCACTGTTTTCTCTATGCAATAACTACCAATGAAACTATTTATTCTGCAATAACTACCTTTTTTTTTTTAACAACATTTTTTCATACACATGCAGAGCATGTGATTGCAGACTAGTATGTATTAATTTTGTTCGCATGCATAGATTTGTAGAATACACCTTATTAATTAGGGAAAATTCTACAATGTGTTAACGTATGACATACATACAATTGCCTTAAAAGGGGTAAAATGAGTTCTTAAAATATTAATATTAGTCCTCAAAGTGGTAACATGAGTCCTTAAGGTGATAAAAATAGTTGATGTATGAAAAATATTAATATATCATAGCTTTACCCATTAATTAGTTACATTTGAGATTTTGTGACGTGGTATAAGCTTACCGGTATTGGTGACACAGTTTTTATGCCGGGTTCATGTGAGCCTCGGAAAAATTTATCGAGATAGAGTGAGATCGTTTGGAATAAATTTTACGATCTCGGTAATTATTAAAATCTTCGGGAACAATTATTGAGATTTCTCACAAGGTGAAATCTCCAAAATTTGGACTATATAATAAAGTATGCAAAGTGGCGAGTTCATGGGAATTTTTGAGAAGATTTTCCGGATACCCGAACTATTTATAGCGATTTTCCGAAATTGTGGAATTTTAGAAATAAATTAAAGAAATAGGATTTTCTGCGGTGCAATCCTAGCCTTTTATCTCTCCACCGCTTCATCCTAGCCTTGATTACAACTTTGGTTGGGGTAGTTATATTCCTTGGTCAGATCAAGGATGGAAATTAGCTCCAGAAAACACGAGAGAGAGAGGGAGAGCTGGGGGCTCTGACCCGGACGCCACCGACCCGAGGAGGAAACCCGGCCTTCGCGCCACCGTCCGGCCACCCCACGACGGCGGACAGACCCTATTCTCTTCGTCTCTATGTCGGCTACCTCCCTGCATCCTCAGATTGTCCATGCATCGATGGAGAACTGAGAAATAACGATTGGAAGCTCTGAGACTCCTCGGCGAGTTCCAACGATTCCGGCCATCATCTGGGCTGTAATTGGTATGAAAATTCCCCTCTTCATGATCTACAAGCCTCTGTAACTACTTTTTGGATTTGATCGGGTTTTAATGACTTGGTTTCTGGGTTGCTTCGGCCTCCTTCGTGATTTCCGTTGCCGGCGACTGTCCTAACTCTTCTCGGCTTGGTTTCTGCCTAATCTGCGTGTATCTGCGTGTCGACTCAGACCCAACCTAAATTCCAGAAGTACTAGTTTGGAGAAGCATCGAATCCTTAGTTCTTCATCAGTCGGGTTTTCCGGTTCCGAGATCAAGCCAAGGTGAGTTGATTTGCTTTCGGTTTTGGTGAATTATGATCCTTGTTAAGAGGTTGATGGGTTATCGTTTTGGTGGAGTTGTAAACTCGGAAACTTTGAATGGTGGACATTGAGGCTTGGATTGCCAGTTAGCATCGAGTTCTTGGAGGACTGCACATTGTAGTGCCAAAGGTAAACCCGAGTTTCTAGATGAAAATGTTCATGTTGTTTGACTTGAGAGATTGATTAAATTGTTTAAGTTGGCTTGGAGAATCCGGAGTTGTATGCACGGGGTGTATGTGTATAGAGGTGATAGAGAATTGGTTTAAGTGCTTGTCTAAGTGGCATATGTGCATAAACTAAGGGCAAGTTCACCCATTGGGTCACCGGGTCACACATTATTCACTGTTTTTATGTGTTATTTTGCCTTCTGTGTCACGAGTACAGTGTATTTCGTATCCTGGATCATCCTAAATAGTGTTCTGGGTCACCATGGTGACCTGTACAGTGTATTTCGTGCCTTGGGTCACAGGTACAGTGTATTTCATGACCCAGAGAATGAAAATATACACTAAAAAGAAATAAATAGTAGGTGACTCGGTGACCCAACGAGTGAACTTGCTCTAATTGAATGGGTATAATTGTTTTATATGGGTATAATTGTTTTATAATTGTTTAGAACTGGATGCCAAGGTTTGTATGGGGAAGCTAATTAACTTAGTTTATGGTGAAAGTAAACCAAGTGGGTGTCCATAGTAAATTTGATGGGCTTACTATGTGGTGTGATATTTAAGGTACTTGGAAATAATTGTTAAATGCATGGCCAATTTCAAGTAAAGTGTTGATGATTCAGGACTATTTGTGGATGTAATCGTGATTGGTCAAATTTAGTCAAATTTTGGTCAAACTGGTCGGACGACTAAACCGACAAAATTTGCATCTTTATTTCTTTAAAGGAAGTTATTAATATTACTTATGTCGGGATCTAGGACTCCAGCTACCCGAGAAATGGAAGGTTCGTGACTTTTAACGTACGTGATGAAAAACATCAGAATCCAGGTAGGGGATTCGGGACTCTCCTCGATTAGTGATTTTATTATACTACGTTTTTATAAAATGATGCATGTTAAGTGTGATGGCTTGCTTATGTTAAAATGCAATGCATACTAACCAAATCGTGAGAAATGTGATGGCTTGAGAGCGAAAGGAGTACTGACTTCCTTCGGTTCAATTCCCTAAACCTTCGGAGGATTAGCTATGCCGGTCGTCCGAGTATCCGCAATCACGGACTCGGTACGTGTGTGTAGCTAGGTAGTGGACGGTCTCGCTACGCTTACCTGGTTATAAACTTTTCGAGGTAAGGTCGTGTAGTGGGTCTATGAGACCGGTCATCAGGTAATACTTGGATTTGGCGCTTATTTATTTAAGCATCATGCGTCGGTTTTCAATTGGAAAATATTATAAAGTTTGTCGTTCCTTTAAATGTTTGGTTTAAGTATGTTTTCGTACTGGGCAGCCCAAAAACATATTTAATGGTTTTAATTCTAGTTGAGGTAGAGTTCCTGTTGAGCAGCGAGGACGAAAGCTCACCCCTACAATAGTGTGAATGCAGGTACTGTGCACTGATGACGGGACAATAGCGGACGGAGTTGGGGGTGCGGAACAAGCTCGGTAAACCGTCTCTGGACTTTACCCTAATATCTATTTCTCGAACTTTGTATCCTGGAACTTGTATGAAACTATTCTTGTGTTGACTCTAATTAAATTCTTATTCCTTGAATTTTGTACCTCCCAAGTTAGTATTCATTTCAAGTCTAGACGAACAAATTGAATTTAGTGATTCAAGGATTTTTCACCTAAAAAATCTTGGTCGCTTCCGTTGTGTTTTGTGAAATTTTTTTAAATAAATGCCTAGCGGTTCTCTAGAATGTAAACTGAGCGTTCGGTTTATGTTTTAGAGACTCGCGGCACTATGACACGCTTAAGCTGGTGAGGTGCAGCTTGGGGCGTTATAATTCATCTTAGTGTCAGACAACATATGACGTGGCTTATATGCCGAATTGTAAAGTATTACATGCGTTAGTGTCATTTCTATTGGCATATATAGATGATGAGGATATTACTATATCTGTAAACCATAGACAACCTATGATGTGGCTTATATGCCAAATTGTAAAGTATTGCATGCGTTAGTGTCATCTCTATTGGCATATATAGATGATGAGGATATTACTATATCTGTAAACCATAACGAAAAACAATAGGGTATTTCTAAATGTGTCCAACAAATTTCTATATAGACCCAATAAATTTATTTGTTTATAAATATTTTTAATTAAACCACCTAATTTTCCAAACTGCCCTTATCTTGTACCCAACAAAGAAACTATAGTGATGGAAACTTCGCGTCGTCTTCGTGATTCGCTTAACCCATATTGCAGATTGCTTATCTGCTCCAGTATATAGAATTAAGATATGTAAATTTCAAGCTCAGTTTGATTAAAGAGGAAGAGAGAGGGTTGAGGAAGAGACCGGTTGGTTTGCGAAGAAGGGCTTGACGGAGAATTATGGTTTCTCGCCTGCTGAACTAAGTAATATCCCACTATTGGGTTCGTTATCTCATCTTTAAAGAATTAGATTGGAGCATGTTTTAATACCTTCAATGACCAAGAACCCCATACAATTGGTGGGTCTAAAAAAGATATCTCTATACATATGTACCATTGGGAAAGCTTTCAGTGACAGTTCCATCCAAATTTCGTACGCATTTCTAAATCTAGAGGAAATAGGCATTGACTATTGCAATGACTTGGTGGAAATGCCTGCTGACGTTTGTGATCTTATTCATCTACGGTTTCTCTACTCAGGATTGAGTGAGTACTAATGGCGATATCAAATTTAGAGTCTAATGGAATTGATCGTATGCAGACAAATGTTGGATTATTGGTATTGCTTTTCAATTCAATCAGTCATACCAAGAGTTGAGAACCTTGGAACCCATTTAGAAAAACAACGACTTAAAACAAGAATTGTTACTAAGCTATAGTACAGTCAAAACCTCATCTTGAAAGAACCCAGAAACTGTCGAAGAAGATTGGTATGGAGCTGGGAAATTTTCATCGCCTCGTTGGCTTGTTTCTTTAGCTGGGTACAAGAAAAGGTTAGTATGGGAATATAGGTGGTTTAAGTAGAAATATTTATAAACAAATAAATTTGCTGGGTCTACATAGAAATTTGCTGAATATATTTAGAAAAATCCAAAACAATAACTTCCGGTATCAACAGGTACCGATTTAGAGATACTAACTTTGAGTTTAATTGCAGAGTCATTAGCTTTGCACATCATGCCTTGTGCTATTACGCTCATTTTTCTCTACGACTCAATAGAGAATGAGTGTGAAATTGATGACATTTGAGGTAACAAAATCATTTGGTATTATGGCCGATTTGCCAGAATGTTGGTGACATGACTTACATGCTGGGTTCGTGCGTCAAACCATTTATGACGTGATCTACATGTCGAAAAACAAATTATTGTATGCATCAATTACATTCACGTACTATTTCTCGTAATATATAGATTTGTAGAATATATCTTCGTGACAAGGTCTATATTCAAGTTTTTGTGATGTAGCCTAGGCTAAAGGATTCGTGATATGGCTTTTGAGTCGGTCAAAGTCTTAGAGACATGGCCTGTGTGAGTGTGTGTAATGTTTTCTTATGACATGTATAGATTCATTGAATACATGCACCTCAAAGTGATGTGATCTACATGCTAGGTTTGTAATATGGCCTTTGCCAGAAGATTACTGACATGGCTTACAAATTGAGTGAATGATTAGTAGACTGACCTAGCTAGTTGCCGAAGAAAGAATTTGCTTTGGTGGGACATGATATTCCTTGACGTAGTGTCAAAAGTCGAATTTTACGGATAATGATATGATTCTCATATAATGCACAAATTTGAAAATTACACTATTGAGTACCATTTTTGTTCTTCCTTCACTGATTCAGAATAAGATTATTTGCCTAATTGAGTTGAATTATTTACCTAAAAGGTTCGAAGTGTTGTAAATATTTGTGGATAATCATGTAAATAAGTGTTGAGTAATAGGTGCATATCCCTATAGATTGGTGATTGAGAGGTTGTAATTGTAGGAGTGAATTGATTGTCCTTTTTATGTACACTATGTAGTCCTATATAAGGCTCCTCATGGTGAGATGAATAACACACATTCTCCATTCTCTACGTCTAAACTCTCTCTCTCTCAAATTATTTTATGTTTGTTTTACAACACGTTATTAGCACGACAAGCTCTAGGATTTAGATTGTGAGTTGCGGAGAAGAGGTGGTTCATCATTCAATCAAGAGAAGAGGCAAATAACTCCTGAGTTATTAGATTGGCTGAGAAGACAACCTTCTCAGTTCTGCACATATAAGATGAAGATTCATCCGTTCTACATTGAGTAAAGTTCTCCAAATTCTAATTTTATGTTTATGCTTATTAAGCCTATTGATTGAATATGAAAAATCACCATGATGCATGAACCATAATATTTGGTATATATATTTGTTCATGTTTTGGATTGTTTGATTGAAAAAGGAAAAAAAAGAGATTAGGATTCTTGGATTCGAAGCACTTTGTAGAACTTGGTCCAGTAGTACCAAATAATGCACACCAATTCAAAAACAAGCAAAGAAAATATATTATGCTGCTCACGGGATTTGAACCTAGCCACAACATGCATTAGTCTACACGTTGTCCACTATGCCATTATGGCAGGCTGGAATTTATCAACACCATTCACTATTAATTCTGCCAGAAGCAGATTCAGCGCCATTTAATTGGCGATTGACAATTCATGTTTTGGTTTTGATTGTCATTTATCCAAAACAATTACCATAATAATTTCACAATGTTATCATTTTAATATCGTATGTTGCAAGAATTATGGGCTGAATTATTGCATGAATTATGATAGAAGAATTATGGGCTTAATTTTTGTTTACACAAGTTTGAATTATGCCATTATAATTAATTATGCTAGAAGAATTTTGGGCTAAATAATTACGTGATTATTACATAAACGTTATGCCATAAGCATTTGCCAAATTTATTATCTATACGAAATGCCAGAAGCATTAATGGGATTTGAACCAATTTCCTTAGATACATAACCGCTGCATTAATTTATTTACATTACGATTTAATAACATATATAGAATTTGGTTATGTTATAATTACAAATATTAAACGTGACTGAGTCAGAAGCTCAAATCAAGCCAAAAGTCACAACAACAAATCCGAGCCAAAAGCTCAGGCCCAAGTTGCAAGGCTAACACAGAAGCTCGCCATGTGTTGCCATGACAATGGTTATGCATCTACTCCAACTAGACTAACCTAGTTGGATGCGATGTCTAGACAAGGTTCAAATGAGGCTGTGTACTTAAGTGAGCTTCACTCCACCTAAACCTCATCATTCCTTACCTGGTCGTATTCAATTGGAGTTACCAAAATGGTCGACTAATAACATTTCATTCCTTAGCAGACCAGTTTGAGCCTAGCAGACCCACTTTCCCTCAGCGAGACCTAGCAGTCCTACAGGCCTCATACACCTTTTGACTTATGCATGAAAGCCCGGCATAGGCTTGCAGACTAAGCCCCGCAGACTTCACTATCAAGCCCACTCGTTCTTTGGTCCAATAGAACCAAAAGTAAAAGGAAAAATGATTTGATATTATAATGGTGAATCTATTATCTAATATGTGTAATTAATTGCTAGAAGCATTTATTCACATAATTGTGTGATAATTAATCTGTTATATTACTAGCATGCAATTAATATCTCAATTGATTTGTGATTTTCATTTATCCAATTTGTGAGATATTATTTCAATTTGCTCTATTCAATATTATTGTGTTACTTGTCTAAATTTTTACACTAGAATATATGTGTAGAAAATGCAGGTACCTGATGAACCAGTAGTTCATACATAAATCGAACTTGTAGTTTCGATAATGCCATTTAAGAAACTTGAAGTTTCCTACATAAATTCATCAATCATGATAAAACCAGTAGATTTTATATGTTTAATCTGATCCATCATACCATGTTGTAAGAACTCGAAGTTCCCATTTGCTGCTCATGGTTTTTTCCAAAAAGCACTTACCACAATTATTTGTTCTTTAAGCAATTGAAAGTTTTTGGAAGAAATTATCTAAAGTTGACATGCTTTCTTGCCTGAAGCAAGACATGATTAGCAATATATTGAACAAGCCCATTTTCCCAAAACAATACAAGGAGAGGCATTTTACAAATTCTCGAAATTGATCACTTTCTTGTTGTTCGCTGAAAAGAACAATAACCTCTTGTTGAGGAATGATCAAGCCAGTCCCATCGATAACCAAGCAGCTCTTTTGCTTGAAGCAAATAATGCTGCTCACTTAATCGCGAAAGGAGAAATTCTGGCCGAGGAAAGAGAGGTGGGTCCATAAATGCCCATATAACTGGCCCAAAACATAGCCCCTTGTTATAGTGCCTCTCCCTAACAAGCCAAAGTGGAAAGGAACACCGGTTCGGCATGCCGCCACCAAAATTAGCATGATCTTTGTTATCGATGTGGAGGAATTGATTGCTGGTCTCGCACCTGTTGTGCGATAGCTGAAGCTATAGAAGAGTATTACGCTGGTCGCAAAACTCGAGAGACCAGCTTTGTTAAAGGGTCAGTTCTTATATACCACACTAAATATCATGGATTTTCGGGTAGTTACTAAACATACTGAGAATTAGAACTCGAAGACATGGGTATAATTGGCCCCTTGTGACATATTTTCATCTTAATGAATGAAACATCTTCAGATTTTGGTGATTTATGTTTGCAATGATTTTGGATTGTGGAAATGTGGTTATGTTCGAATATATTTAATTCAATAAATTTTATACATGTGATCCATTGAATTAAATAAATGAATAGGCATATTCTGTGGGGAAGTTTGTTGTCTGGTTAAAAGTGCTATTATGCACATCATACTCCCAGATCAGAGATATTTTTCAAACTTATTGTCTGTTCATATATCTGTGACAACCGTATCAAGCCAATCCAACCTGATAGAGGGTTATGGCAAAACCCATTGTATGTTGTCCAATGGTACTGAACCTACCATTAATGAGGCCTTATAATCTTCACGTTCCAGAAGAACATTATTGATTATTAAGGATATTCGAACCAACGGTTATCACGTTGAAACCACTGCGAAAAATGAGTGGAATATCTTTACATAACCTCCAAGTGTGCAGCCAGAAGCGTACATTGGAGAAATTGAAATATGTTAGTTAGAAGCTAATCAATTCGAGCAACTACTTGCTATGGCATGACCGTTTGAGATATTCAGGTCAAAATATGATGCATTGTATCCTCAACTCATTGCATGTGCATCCCCTTCTGAATAAGGGTTTTGTATATAAAGACACAATATGCCATACTCATTAAGGATATTTAATACTTGACCATAATATGCAAAGACTAGTACATACACCACTATTTTTCTACACATAATGCAAGGGAAATTTGTGGACATATTCAATCACCATGTGGACCAATTAAATATTAATGGTTTAGTTGATGTATCGATAAAGTGACCATATGTTACACTATTGTCCATAAGAAAATGCTGCTTTTGTTAAACTCTCGCCCATATCATGAAATTGAGGGCTCACCACTCGGATTATTCCATAAAGTCCATAAGACTTGATAATACCGGAGAGTTTTCATCGAAGTCTTTCGATGATTATTGCATATCCTTTGGGATTGATGCTGAACATGTAGTTCCTATGTTTACACCCAAGATGGTCTCGCAAATTGAATCTTGGTAATGCGCACCAAGCTTCTAATTTCTGCATGGGGCTATGCAATTTTGCATGCAGCTATGTTGGTCTCGTTGAGACCCACTGCTACCCAACCTTACTCCGCGTTATAGTTGGTGACTGGGTGCAAACCTGATGTTCCGCACTTATGCGCATTTGGGTATGCAGTCCTCGTGCCAATTATGCCGTCACAACGTACAAAATTGGGTCCTCAACAAAGGATGGGCATACATGTCGATTATGAGTCCTATCCATTATGTGCTTTTTATAGCCCTTGACAGACGATTTCCTTACCGTTAGATTTGCGAATTATCACTTTGATGAGATAGTCTTCCTGCAGTTAGGGGGAGATAAAAACGTCATCGTTCCTTATGAACGGCATGAATTAATATGAAATGTCCCTACAATGTCTCATTTTGATCCCCAAACTGCACGAAAATAGTGAAGTGTGGACAAATCTAGTTCTATAGAGTTTAGAATACAATATACCAGATACTTTCTCTGATCTAGCTAAAGTGACGAGATCATATATACCTGCTGCAAATGTGCCTGCAAGGATAGAAGTCCGTGTAGGACGTGTCGTCCCAGATGGACGAGGTACGACCATGGCGGCTAACCAATCATATGTCCCTGCCCGGAAGTGAGGTAGACCATTAGGTTCGAAGGATTCTTATCCCCGAAAGAGGGTAAACTTGGCACAAACAAATCCTATTGACATCGCAATCTCAAACCGATTCATCTCATTAGATAAATCTGGATTATGGGTACATCCTAGAAGAGACCATGTTGGGGGACGCTCCAACATTTAAACCCACTCCCAAGAACAGAGAAATCTCGATAAATTTAGTGAGATTTGGAATCCGAATAAGATTATCATCGATGCTCAAGCGATGAAATCGAACTAGCTTTGTTGATCAATATCAACGAAGAGACAACTGGCCAAAAAGGAAATAAGCAATCCAGGTCAAATTAGATTCCTTGACAAAGAGAAAGGTGTTTGGACCTGTTGTTCCAACACTGCCCATGTTAAACATGTAGAATTTAAATGGGCATGTGTAAGGAAGAGTAATGAGGAAAACGAGATTGTGATACCCAAGGCTCGTCTAGTTGCGCAAGGATATTCTCAAACGCCCTATGATTGATTACAAGGAGACGTATTCTCCCGTAATAGACTTCTTAACCTTCCACTACCTTTTCAGTTTGGTAGTTTCCAAAAAACTGAATATGCAGCTTATGAATATGGTCACAATTATCTCTATGAGGATCATAATACAGAGATATACATGAAAGTTCCTGAAGGAATTATGATACCCGATGCAAATAGTTCTAGATCACGGAACACGCTCTCCATTAGTTTTGAGGCGTTCACTTTATGGATTGAAATAACCTAGATGGAGGTGGTATAACCATTTAAGTGAATATTTGATCGGGATGAGATATGTGAATAATAAATTATGCCCATACGTGTTTATTAAGGAAACAAGTTCCTTGTTTGGAATTGCAGCTATCTATGTCAATGACATGAATTTGATTGATACTCCTGAAGAGATCAAGGAAACCACAAAGCACCTGAAGTCAGAACTTGAGATGAAAGGCCTTGGGAGAACAAATTATTGTCTCGACCTGGAGCTCGAGCACAGTGCAGATGAAATTTTGGTCCATCAACCAAATTACATCCAGAAGATGTTAAGACACTTTAATGAGGCTAAAAGCAAGCACACCCGTTGTCGTCCAAAGTCTAGAGAGAACCGTATCGTCCTGCAGATGATAACGAAGATATATTGGTGTCAGAAGTCTCATATCTTAGTGCAATAGGCACATTATTGTACTTGGCTCAATGTCCTAGACTAGACATCTCATTCGATGTGAACTTGTTAGCTAGACATAGCTCTGGGCCAACATGCCACCTCTGAAATGGCATAAAAGACATTTTTGGCTACCTTAGAGGTACGGCGGACATTAGCTTATTTTATCCCTACGCATCAAGGAATGGATCTAACCCCCTTGACCCTCAAAACATGCTGGTCTTGTTGGATATGCTGATATAGACTATCTATCAGACCCGCACAAGGTGCGTTCTCAAAGTGGTTATGTCTTTACCATTGGGAATATTGCAATTTCTTGGAGGTCTACGAAATGGACCCTTGTTGCTACCTCTTTGAATCATGTTGAGATACTAGCTCTTCACGAAGTAGTATGTGAAATGTACCTAGCTAAGAGCCATTACAAAGCATGTTCGAAGCACATGTAGACTGCATTCCACCACTGAAGAACTAAGCATTATCTACGGGGATAATGCTGCTTACATCCAGCAGATAAAAACAAGTATCATCAAAGGAGACAACACCAAACATATTGCACTGAAGTTTTCCTTCAATAAGTAACAGCATGAGCATCAGAATATTGAAGTTAAGCAGATTTGATTTGAAGACAATTGTGCAGACCTTTTCACCAAGTCACTACCAAAGTCAACATTCCAGAAGCATGTCCAAGGTATTGGTCTACGTAAACTATCAATTACCTAACATATAATTTTCAGGGGGAGTCAAAATCAGGGGAAGTATCCCGAAGCACACTCACTTGAACATCATGTACTTTTTTTGTCGCACTGGGTTTTGTTACCTGACAAGGTTTTAACGAGGCACATCTTTAGCATGGTCATCCTACTTATATTATATCCTGAAGATGCTTTGATTCGACTTATATATGCATTTGCTCATCTTTTCCCTTCGACCACGGGTTTCTCCCACTGGGTTTACCGGGCAAGGTTTTGGTGTAGCAACTCTAATGCATCCCTCTCGCAGACACACTACCTACTTATGATTCTGATGAGAATACTTCACTTATCTCTACAGCTGTGATACTACTACTCCATACTACAAGCGCGTTGTGCTCTTTTTCTCCTTCGACCAAGGTTGTTTTTTCCCACAAGGTTTTTATTACTTGATAAGGTTTTTGACGAGACAACTTAGAAGCGCAAAGCAGAGGCAGCACTATTGACATGGAATATCCAATGGGGAGTGTTGTAAATATTTGTGGATAATCATGTAAATAAGTGTTGAGTAATAGGTGCCCATCTCTATAGATTGGTGATTGAGAGGTTGTAATTGTAGGAGTGAATTGATTGTTATCTTTTTATGTACACTATGTAGTCCTATATAAGGCTCCTCATGGTGAGATGAATAACACACATTCTTCATTCTCTGCGTCTAAACTCTCTCTCTCTCTCAAATTATTTTATGTTTGTTTTACAACATGAAACTTATTCATGTCATTTTTTATTTTTATTTGTGGTAGAAATATCTAGAAATTTAAACGTAAGTCTAGAAATTTAATTTTGAAAAGGCACGAGTCGTCACAAATAGTAAGAGAGAACAACCAGCTCCTGGCCTTTAGTGGGAAGGAAGTTTGGTTACGCCGATGAGACTCCTACCGGTGCTGGCCTCCCTCCCTTTTGCTGCATGTCCAGGTAAATTTTAGCTAATACTTTTGCATGAGACCTTGGCTTGTTGTAATTTTTTTTTTATTGGAGAAAATTAGATTACGAACAGTAACCCCTACTACAACAACCTTGCCGAAAAATTATAAAATAGAAAGCAGAACGAGTAAGAGTGGTCGAAATGACTCAGAGAAGCTGCCTGATTGCCGTGGCCCAAATTTGCCATACCATACGCAACTATTGACCTCTCAATGATGTGAGCAAGTGAGCAACGATCATAGTTTTAGATAAGCTTGCTGATTTGCTGGGGAGAGATGCACTGCAACCATAATTACAAGCTAGCAGATGTCTAACTTAACCACTGGAGACTAGTTTGATGTGCACAGATTCAGGGGCCTCCAAATAACAAAAGGTGCTATTTGCCTTGCCAAATTCTTTATTCTTGTCCTTTTCAATACCATTCATACTACAGAAATAATTGAATCTTCAATCTTAACACGGTTGTTTTGGGTATACATACTACAATAACGCAGAAAACTTGTTATTTACATGTCATAAGGTTAAAAGAGTTTTCTGCTTTCAGTATTTGGAACAAGTCCTATGTTACATTTTTTTCAAGACCATCTCTCTTTCTCTTCGTCTCAACACGGAACTTCCAAGCGGAAAGCGAATGAATTGGGGTTCCCTTCCACCCAACAGTGAGACATTTTCCATTCCTATCAAGTGTTGTGCAACAGAAATTTTTAGCCATCAGACTAGCTTGATAAAATGATGAGTTACTAAAGCTCATTTCCACCATGCCAAACCTTGCAAAGAAGGCCCTCCACACATCCATCTTCACACTTCGAGCAACCCTTTCACTCCCTTCCGCCGCCACTATGTTCCGGATTCCCTCACCCAACAAGCCTTCCATGATCACCTTGTACTCCTCCTGTTTCATACAGGTTTCAAGGCAGTCGAAAAATGCACTATAAAAAAACAATGTATCAATGAAACGGTTCACAAATGATGGGGAGTTATGGTTAGCTTCCACTTCAATGACCACCATCAAAGAAGGGTTGATATTTCTCATCACCCTCATCAAGTTCTCCAAGCACCTAGGCCTTGCTATCATTGTCCTCAGTATTAATGGCGCATACACAACCACAGCTTCATCATCTTCAATTTCTTCGAATAACAGGTTATTAATGTCTTGCATATCTGATACAATAACTTCCTTAAATTTAAAGGGTAGGTTCAAGGACTTTGCCACACTTGCTAACCTCTCCCCTGTCTCCTTTATATTCTGTTTGCCTCTAACTCCCACAGCAGTAATAGTAAGAAGCTCAACCGGGCATTCCTCTCGTTCTGCAATTGCTTCCATCCACCCTGTCCATTGCACACCACTCCTGATTTCCAGATCAATCAAATGGATCCTACTCTCATTTGCAACATTTTCGATCATGGCTTGGATTGCCGCGAACTGCAGTACGGAATGGAAAGGGACTTCTTGGTGGCATGCGATGTATGCAAGGTTTGTCCCCAAACCTTGTGCATATTGAGACAATTCTTCATTTCCCTTAGATGCATACTGTCCTGTTTCTTTTTCGATCCTCTCACGAAGTGCCTCTGCGAAGTAGCACACAACTTTCTGAACCGGAGTGCCTTTGAAGGATGGAATCCATTCACACTGCAGAAGCAATCTGCTTGCTCTTTCAAATTGTTGGTACCCTACTTTCTCTGCTGCAGCTAACAGTAAGTGAACAAGTTCTACATCTTTCGTTTCTTCTTCGCAGAGACCTGAAAGCGCATAGCCAAAAGGGTGCATAGACAAGTAAAAGTTTTCATACCCCTGGCTACAGAATTGCAAATACCTTGCTCCAGCAACCCTTATGACCTCTTCAGTGGACAGTTTCTGTTTACCATTAACAAGTTGCCTGCTGTTTTGATCAATTTCAGTACCCTTAACTGCGCTGCTACTGCTTTGTCTTTCTCCCTTCAACTTCTTGAAGGCGCTTCCATAACTGTCTAGGAGCTCTAGTGTTCCTAGAGAAGATTGAGGAGGCGGCAATTGCTTGTTCGTTTTGAAAATGGCTGAGCCTCTGATCTGGTTGTGTGTAAACTTTCCACCATCCTCAACCGGTTCTGCAACTTGTCCCGGGGGGAAGTAAAAATCACAGCTGTTGAAATTCTCCAAAATTGAAAAACTTGACTTGGACTGTTGTTGCTGTTGTTGGTAATGGTGGTGTTGGTGATCCTTCCCCGCCTTATTGGCATGATAAGAACCATGTTGAGAAGAAACAGTCTCGAAGTTGAAGTTATCCAGAATCAAAAAGTCTGTCTTGGATTGCTGTTGCTGCTGTTGGTGTTCAAGATCACGGTGTTGGTAATTTTGATCTTTGGACAAATGGCATACTACTACTGTCTTGGCGTCGTTGTCTTGGTAGAAACCATGTTCAGAAGAAAGAGTATTCATTCCTCCCAACTGATCTTCTAGTCCAAACAAATGGTCTCCCTTACCAACATTGAACATTACTGTTTCTTCTTTGTCATAATCTTCAAGCTGGGGGGGATTCAAACCGCCTTGGATATCGAAATCAAATGGTGTGAACGAGAATAATGCATTTGCCATCTCAAAGATTATATTCTGCGGATCAAAAACTACACAAACCAAATATTATGCTACTCAAATGAATTGCTGTTTCGGATTAACATCCAAGAATGTACATCTGCATCAACTTGTATATAAGCTTGATTGGTAATAACCATCAGTGCAAGTATGGTTCAATTCAAGTACCTTTACTCACTAACTAGGAAATTATTAGAAAAATCAGGCGAGAAATGCAACTAATGTTGTGACATCTCCGATAATGTCGATCAACACAATGTCCAGCCATGAAATGCCAAATATTAATCTTGAAAAAGACCCTTTTAGTCCTTCTAAGACAAAAAGACAAGGAAATATAATTACCATTTAGCATATATAATGATGATATTCAACATAAAATTATAAAGTTAATCAATCAAACAAGATAGGAATAGGAAATGAAGGATTTAATAAAGATGGGAGATGTGACTACCTTGAATGAGTCAAGTAAAGAAGACAAGCTCAGCAAAAAGACAGATAAAAAGGTTGAAAGGAAAAGACCAATTTGAGGCAGTAATTTGTCCGTCAGTAACTCAGTTATGATCAGATTACCAGCTGTAACTCAATATTTTCAGTTTCTTAATTATACAATTGCATGAACTTAGCGGTAAGATGAGGAATATTACAGTAGAAAAGTACAAAAATGAAGCAGTACTTAGTCCGTTCGCAGCCCGATTATTAATTTAATCTTACAACTGAGCAGATGTGTGGCAATAGGAGGAATATTAGTATGGGAAAGTACAAAAGTGAAGCAGTAATTAGTCCGTCTGTAACTCAGCTACCAGGCTTACCATATGTAACCCAGTCAATAGAAGAATATCACTGTCTAGTGTCTAGTGCCTACTAACCATTTTTTAACCACATACCTGAATGGATTTGGAATTCAAAAGATAAATTTTCATAGCTTTTGATCGTGACGAATTCTAATTCTGTTGCAATTCTAAAAAAAAGCAGCTAAACAAGATTTACTTGTTTGGCTGTAGAGAAAACAGTGAACAGTGGCAAAAACTCAAACAATATATGGATCATACGAATCATTAGAGTTGTGACAAATACACCCTATATAAAGTAGAATGTCGAAAAAGAACTATGCCCAGACTCCATTTAGAAACGGTTTTAGCCTGTCAGCCTCAAACTTTTTGGATTATGCATCGTAGCAGTATAATTCGATCATCACTACAATGCTAGCTGTAAACCAGAAAGTTACAGAGACAAAATATCAGGAGTAGAAAGATCATGTCCTCTGACACATCAAGAAAGATGGTCATACCCTAAGGTAACATTGGTCACTGCAAGGTTTATCGTCCTCATCATGTTCTGACCAATGTAACTGCTTTTCACTCTGTCAAACAAAGCCCTTAATGATATATGGAGTATCAACAGCTTGAGGTAGGGAAAGATAATTGGAATCAATTAGGATAGGTGACAGGTATCACTGTCTCGAAGTCTCTTCCAATGTAACCGAAACGATAGATGAAATTCAGAGTAAGGTGAAACATATGAATAATGTTGCTGCTTACAGGACAGTTTAGAGGTTCAGAACATCCATGCAGACGACAAGAAATATCTGTTGGATAGATAAAAGGCACTCAAGAGTTACATAGAATAACACGAGACAAATGATTTATCTTTAACAGTCCATTTTTGATGACACCCTTACCAGGCAACGGCGACAGAAAAGGAAATCAAAAGGATCTAAGGCAGCACTGAGACTCTTATCAAGAGAAATGTGCCTATCTGACCCAGATTCCCCAGAATCTTTTTATTCATACTTCTCACAGTCCCGCTCCTTAATTGTAATGTACCGCTCCTGCTAGTGTAGATTGTATAATGCCACAAAACTTAGACACCAAGTTTGATTTCAAATGAGGATGACTATCCTTCATAACATAACATCCAAACACAGCTTATTCCAGCTACCTGGATTTCCGAAGTGGTGGCTCCAATAAACTGGTTCACAGCTTTCATTACTTCTTCTCCTGTCCCATGCTCCTGAAAGGCCATCCTACCAAATTCAACACAGAAAAAGTAAACAAAACAGAATTTGACGAGTTAACAAGCAGACATGCTTGTGTTGGTAACAGGTCTATTTGCTATATTTATAATAAAATCAAGAATTCAATTATGCAGATCAAGTAACAAGTAGAAAGCATAATTCAAATCAAAATAAACCAATAAAAGTTAGAAAAACCTTAAACAATATGGTCGAGTCTAGAACTTGGTTCTATGTCCTTAAGACGAAATTGCCTCCTCATTGGTGCTTAAAGGTTTTAATGGCAAACGTCTTCCAGGATACAACGACCTTCTTCTTGTGGTAGTAGTACTCCAAACCTCAAGAATAGCGAACTTAGATTGTGTATGAACTCTCTCTTGAAAAGACTCAATTGGTTTTCAAGACATTAGGAAATACTCATATGTAGAAGGAGAGGAGGAAAGATAAATTCAAGAAGTAATTTTCAGAATATGATGTAGCAAGTGTTTTATAGATGTAAGTTGACTTTTGGAGGAGAGATGACTTTTCACGTAAATTTATCTTTTGTGATCAACCATGACTTCTCATTGCATAGTCATTTACATTTATTCAACTTCACACATTTTCACTATATTATTCAACCACAAATTATGAAAAATAAAATATTTAATATTAAATTTTCCAACACATAGTCGTTAAGCTTATCTAAACTTACGACAGAATTTGATCTTCTCTTCCAGAAAATGCATGTTTCACTTCTTCAGGTTTTGTCATCTCATCATCAATGGCATTGTAGACTAGAGCTTTAACACCATGTTCTTTATCATAGTAAATTTGCCTCCTCCCAACTACTGATTGGTCCTCAGCCATTCTCTGATTTCTGTGCTGTGAAAGATAATTTGAGATAGAGAAACACAACAACAACATTCTCTGATTTCTACGCGTCAATTACTCAATTATATATCCTATTCCTATTGACATGTATTTTTTATTTTTTTCAAACAAAGATGGTTGCGGCTACCCTAAAGCCTTCATTAATCAAAGATGAGTGAATGTCACGTCCCGAATTTTAGAATAACAATTCAAAATCCGAAACATGAAAATCCTACAACACAAAATAATCATCCTGAAAATTTTTCTTTTCTTAACATACTCACCACACGAAATAAAATCAAACCGAATTTAGTCTCGGTTAATTATTACAACACAATCCAAAATATAATGTAAAGCTCTAAATGAGCATACACACACCTCACAACTAAATAAATAACAAAACTGCTATAACACCTAAGCAGCTCGGTCACCTCCCTGGTTATCCTGACCTGCAGGAATATCCGCTACACCATTGAATAGTGTACCGGGATTGCAACAAGACAAAACCCGGTAAGCTTATGAAAGCTTGTATGAGTAGAAGAATGAACTATTGCTTAATTTAATCTCATTTATTTCCACACATGCAAATAATAACAATCTCAATCCAACACCAATTCAATATATCAAGACAACCCAACTCACACTTTCCCCACAACTCTCATCATCGTATTTATAAAAATACGGTATTTGACAGACTAGAGCTCTAACTGAATCGTAGCCCGTCACCTGGCCTAGGTTATGGCATCCGACATATTTATCAATTATTGTATTTCATCAATATGTATACCTATATACATATTTAGAACGTCCAATAATTCCACATACTCAACCAATCGTATCCCATCATCCACACTAGGATTAGAGCGTCCGATTACCCACACCTGTCATTACATCGACCCTAAACCCATAAGTGAACACAACATATAATCTCACATACTGAAATCAACCCAACCAAGATACATCATATTATTATGAAATCACACAACTTGTAAGAAAATCAACTCATCAATTTCACTCAATCATATCATCAATCAAACAATCCATTCATCAATATATATTTTCCACGTAAATATATATATACGTAATCATCCACTCAGGAATGACCACTAATACCATCTATAGTTCACACAAGAAAATTATGAAATTCATTTGTATAGTTAAAATTCATTTTACTTACCTATGGACCGTGGTAATTCAAGTCCATGAAATTTTAAAAACAAATATTTAATCCGCAAATATTTTTCACACAATTACCAAAAATAAATAAATTAAATGCTCGGTTCGTAATATGAACCCCGTGAGTTTTACTCACCTTGAAACTCCCGCTGCGTCTTCAATATAATTATAAATTATAAATTTATAATTAACGCCGAATAGCCCACGAAATTAAAATCCGTCAATCACCTAATCAAATGTGATTCGAATTTAGCCAACAAATTCAACTCATAATTTAACCACTAATTAACCGTCAGATTCTAATTTACATTAAAATCCGACGAGCGGTTTCTCACGAATCGCTCCCCTAATTACCGTTTTTCACATATACGAAGATCCAACGGTCGGATCTTCGCCCATGACCACACAAAGCCTCTGGGACAGTCATATGATCATCATAACAAATTTACAAGTTCATCCAACGGTCATAATTCCACAGATCAAAAATCTAACGACCGAAATCGATCGAAATCACAAAATTCATAACTAATTCATACGATATCCAAAAAATGCGTATAATAGCCGAAATGATCGTATCGAAACATAGAATCATAAAATGGACAGAAACCAATTTTTAGACCTCCGGAGGTGGCCGGAAAAGGCCGCCGGAGTTAGGGACAGAGCCGCCACCGACCACCACCAATGGTATCGGGGCCGAGCTTGTCCCCTTCGTTTCATCATTCTGAGCAACTTTCATAACTAGCACAAGACCTAAAAATGAACGGAAGGATTCGAAATTACCGATTTACAGTCGGTGGCCGGAAAAAATGCAGAAACCGATGAGCTTGAAAACCGACGTGAAAACTGCAACCTCAGGCCCCGATCCCTTCTGGAAACTTGTTCAGAACTTCCTTGCGAACTCAACAAGCTTGGAATCACAAGAAACGATCGTGTATAGCTCGAGATATCTTGATCGAAAGTTTCGGTATTTCGATCAGTTCGGGTCGAGCTCCGACGAACGTGAAAACGTTCGACCCAGTTCCGGTCCTTCTTGGTGCTTGTAGAGGAAGTTGAGGCGAGCTCAATGAGACAAGAATCAAGTGAAATGATGGAGTGTAGCTCGAGATATCGAGATCGAACCGAAAATGGACGTTTTCGGTTCGGGCTTCGCCGCCGCCACCACAGGCTGCGCCGCCGTGTGAGACTGCCTCCGGGAGCTAGAGCAGCTCGAGATGAACGCCTGGGACTTGGTTTGAGGTCGAGAGGTGATCTGTGGAGGGAGAACAATTAAGGAGAAGAATTTCTCCCCTTTCGGCCGAGAGAACTGTGAGAGAGAGAGAGTCCAGTTTTTTTCCAGAAACGGACGAGGAAGAAGAAGAAAGAAAAAAAAGAAGAAAGAGGAACCGGTAGGGGAAAAAAAATTAGGGTTTGCAAAATTTTTCTATATATACAAGTTTCGGAAAACTTCGAAATTCGATAACTAATTCAGAAAAAATCCGATCTTCGTGTTCCGCATGTGCACGGACTCGTATCGACGAGCTCTACAACTTTCATGAAGGAAGTTTCTCCAAATTCCGTACATAGAAAAAGTCGATTTCTCAACCCGAGTATTTCGAGCTTTTCGTTAAAATAAACTTTTCGAAACTTCGATAATTGTAAAAATGAATGATTATCGAACATAAATTGTGAAATCGCATAATAATCATTCGATACAATAACTCGAATTTAAAATGGAAATTGCGGGTATTACAGTGAAATTCTCACTCCCCATTTTATAATCCACAGTTCATATTTCATTTTTTAAGTATCTTAAATTTTATCTTTTTGTAATGTACGTGGATTATAAAAATGTTGTTAAGATACTATGAAGGAAATATGGAGTGTGGATTGTAAAATGGGGAGTGTAAATTTCAAGCACCTAACGAAACTGCTGCATACAATAGGGGAGATGTAAAGCCTAAATCCCGAATTACAATAAGTACTGAGAGAACATCCTGAATTATAATTGGTGCCTCCACTAATCCTATGTATTCAAATATGCACCAACTAGTTTGAGTTGACATACTAGATATCTAGGCAACACCATTTGCTTCACAACAGTGACGCACCTGAAATTACAAATTCATAGAACGATTAAACCTACTTTCCCACTATGCTGCCAACAAGAACTATATCTGGTGACACTACGTTTTATTCTGTCACTAGGAGGTTGCGTCCATTTGATAACGAATCGCCTCTTCTCTGGGACAAACAAGACACTTTAAGCGCAGACACATGCATTCAGCCCGACTCCCCTTACAATAACCCTATAGGAACTTATTGTAGATAAAAACCTAATAATTATTAAATGAGTTAATTTGATTAAAGTCTAAAAGCTAGACCCTATATTAATTGTAGTCCGCATCAATTCTTCTTGTTAATTATGGTTCAATGGCTCAGCTACCATCTCTGATTTATTTCCTTTTCCATCTTGTTGCCTCAACCCTCATTAATTTTTTTTTTTACATGACTAATCTACTCTTATTGAATGTCTTTACATATAAAAGGCAAGGATTAACAGGATAAAATTAGCAATCTGATTAGTACCTTAATATCATATTTGATGTATATCTTTCTTAAATTATTTTTAAAGATCCGACATAAAGTTATGGAATTGATATGACATTGAATACCATATTTAATGTAAATCATTCATCAAATTATTCTAATTTAAAATATGTTTTCTATAAGTTAGGAATCTTTCTAAAGCAATTTTTTGATAATGTTTTTCTTCTTCAACACCAAAGCTTTTGTGGTTATGGCTCTTGTATGTAATGTCTAGTTTTTTATGAACGTGGTTCTCCTTGATTAACATTAAGCTTTCTATGGTCTAGATATTTTCTTGTCGGCCCTATACGATTATGATCCTTTTGGTGTTCGATTTTTATTTCTTCCATCCATGGATGGTAGCTATTATTCTTCTTCTTCTCCTTAGCTTACCTTTAACCTAGAAACGAACATATATATATATATATATATATATATATATATATTGACAAACCACTATTGTAACCTTATTCTAAGGTAAACATTACACAATTTGTATGGTAGACATATTAATAGCTAAAAAATTCAGCATTTTAGTATACCTCATATATATGTAGTTTTTCTCACCATATGTATCTCGATTATTTATAGCAATAATAGAAGAAAACTATTCCGTAAATTTATATCTCTTACTTAGGTACATATCTCAATTATAGTAATCGAAGAACATTTATCCGTAAACATATACCTCTTACTTGGGTACTTATCTCTTACTTATGGCATACATATAGTAGAAGAACATTAATCCGTATATCTCTTAATTTGTATATATCTCGATTATTTATACCTACAATAGAAGAAATCTAATCTGTAAATTTATATCTCTTACATAGGTATATGTGTTTGATTATAATAATCAAAGAACATTAATCCGTAAACGTACATCTCTTAGTTAGATACATATCTCTTACTTATGGTATAGCTACAATAGAAGAAATTCTTAAATTTATACCTCTTACTTAGGTTATACGTATCTTTTAGTTAGAATGTTTTGATGAACTTTTTTGCGTACCTTCCAGTTCGGTTGATTTCCCATCTCTATTTGCTAATTTTATAATACTAATTATATTTTGAATTATTGCAGGTTTATTATGGGTTCAAAATTCAAATTGAAAAAATAAATAAGTAAATGTTTAAAAGCAATTAATTTGTTTCTATATTTAACTGAAGGGGCAAAATGGGCATGAAAATATAATAACAAAAGTTAATGGAACTAGATTGATAATAATATTACATAGGACTGCATCCATTATGATGAAATGAAATTAGACTTATATTCAATAGCCTCTTATTAAATAAACACTATAAGTTAAACAAGAGAGCCCAAAAGCCCACAAGCAAATAAGGTCCAAAGTCATAAGCCCTTCCTACTACCTTCCATCCTCTTAAGCCTTCTGTCAGATTGCAAATGGCAGCCAACCTTGCCATCAGACCCATGGCAACACCACCAGCGAAACTGCACGCAGCGACCATCGATTTACTCCGGCTGACGTCAACAGTGAGACCACCGGACCAACTAGATCCATTTCGGATGTGTCATCCAATTGTTTGGAAATTCCACCACAAGTCAGATCTCTGCAAATCCCTCATCGATACCAATGAACAAGCCGCCATGCCCAATCGCTCCGATGGCCCACCGCCAGCCATTAGCCCCCCAACCACCAATCTATCATGCGATCCTCCAAGATGCCAGGAACAGAGATCGTAGCCAATCCCTCCAACCTGAAAACAACCGCCTTTTTTTCTATTGGCATGTATAGAAGATGAGGATATTATTGTATTTGTAACCCATAATGAAAAAAAATAATTTTTGCTACCAACATGTAAAGATTTAGGGATACTAACTTTGAGTTTAGTTGCAGGATCAATAGTTTTGTACATCATGTCTTGTGCTATTACGCTCATTTTTCTCTGCAATTCAATAGAGAATGAGTGTGAAACGGAAGATACTTGAGGTAACAAAATCATTTGGGATTGATATGCATCAATTTTGGTATCGTGGCCGATTTACCATAATGTTGGTGACATGGCTTACATACCAGGATCATACATCGGATGATTTGTGAAGTAACCTACATGTCTGAAAAAAATTATTATATGCATCGATTACATACATTATTTCTTATAGAATGTAAAGATTTGTAGAATAAACTTTTGTGAGTCACATCCACTACCACCTTTTGCGCACATGTAAATTAGTTCAATCCTCCACTCACAGAAAATTGTCCATATTCATACCATTCACCTCCACCACCTTTTTTGCTTCCACCATCTTCATCATTTGAAGTACTATGCGGAGTTGCTGTAACACCCCACACATCATCACTATCTAAATTATCTCATGGGTTTTTAACAACTTCTTTATATATAAGACCCTCTCTACATTGATTTCATCAATTGATTGCAGTTTCTACAACTTATGGATGAGGCTTGCCAATTTTATCAGCGAGGTGTGCATGCATAATCCAATGATGAAGTGGATCAATATTGTCATTATTAAGTGGTTCACTTGCAACATGAAGTAGATCGATATAATTGTTTTCATTGATCATATTATTCATTGTCTATCTGTCACCCAGCCACAACCTCATGTTGTAGTAGTAGTATGCCAACTTTTCCAAATTCTGATATGTAAGACGGTTCCTTCGCTTTGTATGAATAATAGCAAATGTACTCTAGATTCCCCTTGAGGGGATTACTCCTTACCCGTATTCGCCTTAAAATGATTTCTTCTCACCAAGATTTATATTGAGGGGGTTACTTCTCACGTAGATTTGTCTTGAGAGGTTTCACCTCGAGGCATTTTTCCTAAACAGGTTGAGCTGCCTCTCTATTAGGCCATTTCCTGATTAGAAACTATTCTTAAAATTTTACACCGCCACATAACCTGCATATTCCATTATGTAGGTTTCTATTTTACAAATATTTCTCCATTTGTCAGGATATATCCCAAATTTCTTATATATCAGGGGATATTTAACGATATCAGAGAAATTTCACTTAAACAGAGGAATATAAGATACTTTCCCTTTATGATATATCGGTCACTCCAAAACAAGATATATCAGAAGATATAATATATGGACATATCGGCAGATATTTTAACCCTTGTTTGTGATAAGGCTTATATCCAAGTTTTTGTGATGCGGCCCAAGATAAGGGATTGGTGATATGGTTTTTGAGTCGATTAAAGGACTAGTGACAAGGCATGTGTGTAATATTTTTCTTATGACATGTATAGATTCATTGAATGCACCTGAGAGTGATGTGATCTACATGCTAGGTTTGTAATATGGCCTATGTCGGAGGATTGGTGACATGACTTATAAATCGAGTGAATGATTAGTAGAATGACCTAGTTGCCAAAGGAAGAATTCGCTTTGGTGATACATGATATTCTTTGAAGTACTGTCAAAAGTTGAGATTATGCAGGCAATGATAGGATTCACATATAATGCACAAATTTGAAAATTATACTAATGAGTATCATTTTTGTTCTTCCTTAATTGATTGAGAACAAGATTGTTTGCGTGATTTATTTGAGTTAGTTACCTAAGAGATTGAAAGCGCATTTATGTCAATTAATTTTTTTTTAAGTGGGCCCAACACGGCTGCCCTTAAGCCATAACCATTGATAAAATCATAGAATACAAGGGAGCACATAGTGCCTAAACCCCATATTACAATAAGTCTGACGAGAACATTCCGAAATAATATCAGGAGTCTCTACTAATTTTGTGTATTCTAAGACATACCAATTAGCAAAGAGGGCATAACTAGCTACTCCATTTGCTTCACAATTTTGGAGACATACAAGAAAGATAATGCTCACGTGGAGCCGTAATACACTAATACGACCAATTTTCCCACTTTGTTACCACTGAAAAATTAATCTGTGACACTTGGTTTCATTCTACCACTAGGAGGCTGTGACTATTTGAAAATGCAAGGAATTAACTCGCTGCTGTCTTAGGCTAGACATGGCACTTAGGGTGCACAACCCGGGACGATGCCCACCTCGCCCTACTAACCTATAGTAGGAATTTATTAAAGGCTCAAAACCATCTAAAAATAAAAAACAAAAAACAATTAAAACAGATAAAACATTGGGTCTAGATAGACCTAGGCGGCCCAAGTACAATGAGGCCCAAGTAAGGAACTACACGTAGTCAAACACCACCGTCAGAAGCATTCCCGTCGTCGGACCTCTATCGGCACCCCCTCCACTACCAATCCCTTACAGCTTGTACCCGACAATGCTTGGCCTCCCAATAGTATCTTTGGGATGATCAGAAATCGACGTCAACCACCAATCTCCAGCAAAATCCCTCCCTTGGTCTACCAAACATCGATTTGAGATCGAATCGGATCCCATCACCGTTGCAGTCCAAGCCGCCCAACCGGGCCCCCCGTGCGCCTTTTCCTTCGTCGTCAATGCCCAGAGATAGGAGATGCTGTAATCTGGGTATAGATTACATAACCCCACCCTGAATGGACTCAGCCTTCGCTACGTTTCACCACCCTTCTGCCTATGCTTTTCACACTGACCATCACTTTCAAGCGGTAGTGACAGTGTTCAATTCGGAACCCTTGTTGCCTTTAATGTGCAAACGCCTCTCCGGCCATCACCAACGGACAATTAGTCCTCTCTAGCCCATCCGACGATAATGCCCTAAGGACGCGCCGTCGGACACGACATGAAGTTGGAGACCAAACCCTAGGCAACGTGTTCTTTTAGAGAGAGAGATTCATTTTTATGCGTGGTAGAAATATCTAGAAATTTAAGAGAAGTCTAGAAATTTAAAAAGAATTTGGGCTTGCATTTTTCATAAGGCATGAGTCATCACAAATACTATTAGAGACCAACCAGCTCCTAGCATGTAGTGGGAAGCAAGTTTGGTTATGACCCTGGAGGAATGCTAGCTACCTTCCCCTCCAACCTTTCTTTTATCTATTTCTCTTCATTGTATGCCATGTGTACTCCACTATTCTTAGAAATGAGATATTTAATACATTAATTAGACAATTTTCTCTTTTGCCTTTTACCCTTATTTATTTCAATTTTCATTAATATTGTGGTTGACGTTTTCTCTGTCTCTCCCTCCATTTAGTATTCTTTTTATTATTTTCCTTTTCTTTGAATCTGGGGATTCCTCTTCCACCTCTATTCCAGCAATATATTTCTGGTCTTTGATCACTGCTACAAATTACATAGCATCATAAATCGACCAAATTTCAATAAACTACCAAGTGCCCAAAACAAAAACTCCTAATTCAAACATGATTCTTTAAAAGTCTTTGATTCACTAACTATCCTCGATGAAACAAGAAGTTTTTGAATTTCTTTCGTTCTAGATAACTAGTCATCACGAACGCACTCTTTCTTTTTTCTCAAAACCCTAAGAGGTGCAACTAGTCTTCCGGCAAGAGTGTATGTCCGGTCCGACGGCACTCCCTTGCGGCGGTGTCGTCGGACGAGCCAGGTGGGACCTAGTGTCCTGCTGTTGGTGGTTCTGGAGTAAGCCCAGTTAAAGTGCAGGAGTGGTGATGGCTTCGCTATATAGCTTGCGGGGAGGCCTTGTCGATGAACGACAACGGCAATTACGTGGAAAGCCGGTGGTGCTGATGTCGCTCTAGCCTCGATCGGAGCGCGGAAGGTGGTCGCCTGGGAGGAACAAGTGGGTGGCGGCGAGATCTGGTGCAGAGGGTCTTAGATTGGATCAGATTGTTCCGATCTAGTTTGGGAGGTTTGCAGCAATCCAGGTGAGGGGGATGGGTTGGAGGAGCGGCAATGCCTGTTGGAGTGATGGGGAGGCTGGAAGGATGGTGGCACAGACTGTGCCCGGTGGGAACGTCACCGATGATGGGATGGCAGAGGCATTCGGTGCGAGGTCCTGGCGGGTTGACACATACGGTCTGCACTCTTAGCTTGGGCCTGAGAGCGTTTGGGCTGGGGCCTAGGCTTAGGCTTGGGCTCTGGTTCAAAACTATTTTTACTTTATTTGGTTTCTGTTTTATTGTTTTTTATTTTCAGTAAGATATGGCTTTATACCAGCAACAAGCCCTTATCACTTTCGGGTAGGGCGACGTGAGCTTGGTCCTGGTATGCACACTCAGTGTGTCTTGTCTGGCCTAGTGAGGCAGCGAGCCATTTACTTGATTAAATGGACGCAACCTCCAAGTGGCAGGATGAAACGAAGTGCCGCCAGATATGATTCTATGCTGCAACATAGTAGAAAAGCTATGTTATTTGGTATGATGATGCTTCTCCTTGGTAGAGTTATCTTTCTGTTATGTCCCCGTTTTGTCAAAGCAAATAGAGTAGCCAATGATGCACTCTTTGCTAACGGGTGCATGTTAGAATACATTACTTTTTGTAGGTTGGGGTTCAGGCTCTATGCCCCCCTTGTATTCTCTGGTTTCATTAATCAAGACTTGAGAGCAGCCGCACCAGCCCTCTTTTCAAAAAAAAAAAAAAAAAAAAAGATAACTAGTCATCGGTTCATAACCATTTTAATCATTTTGTCATGAATTTTCCACTAGAAATCTTAATCAAAATTACCACTTGGGGCCAACATCATACACACCTCATCATTCTTGATCAATATGCCCAATCCTAGGTAACTCGGTTAATGGCATGGGTGGGAGGTCACTAACTGATTTGAATTGATTCATCTTTTATACATTTTAATTGATTCTAGATTGAGTGGGTGGGAGGCCACATATATAGGTTTAGCATTGTGTATGGAGTCATGAAGGCATGAACCCAGAAAAGAGAACCCAGCAAAAAGTTCTACACAATTGTTTCTAGTAGCTTTCCCAGGGTACCTCACTCAGAATGCTATACCATAAGGGATATTGATCCAACTCCTCGGTCCTATAGCAAGAGCACAACGTTAGAGGGACAAACCATACCAAACGGTTTATAGCCCTCCGATGCCTGAGTAAGATACCAATATGTATAATAAATTGTATAAATAGTGGATAAAGGAGTTATTACCCGTAAAAGGTGGTTGTGCTGATGCTTTATTACTAGAATAGGGGAAAGAGTTTCCCCTATCTTTGATGTGGGACGCATGTTGTCCTCTTACAGCTATATCAGCGTTCTGGTGTATATTTAGATGAACTGTGCTGATCTGGTCTGGACCCCTCTATGCCCGAGGTGCCGTCTCTGACGTGAACCATCCCAGTGGGATGTGAACCCGACCCGTGGTATGGTGCCTGGGTCTGACCTACAGGCCCCAGTTGACTGCTAAACCTAGTGAATTATCTAGTAGTATGTACAAGTCCCCCAAGTTCCCGTTCAAGATGTTTCTTGGGTGGGGACTTGATATTTCTGGTCACAAGGTTTAGCACAGATGTGCCTGTAGGGAGTCCCCCAAGTGCACATGCAAGGGATGTCTTGAGCGGGTTACATTACAGGTAGCTAATCTACAGCGCTCCCGATTTAGCCCTTTGGTACCCGATGGGGTTGAAGGAGTGCTTGGGCCTCTAATACCGATGAGGTTGTAAGAGAAGGCATGTGCCTCCAGTACCCGATGGGGTGCAAGAGAAGGCATGGGCCTCTGGTATCCGATGGATTATAAGGGAAGGCATGGGCCTCCGGTACTCGATGGGGCTATAAGAGATATTGGTCCGCTGGTACCCGATGGGGTTGTAAGAGAAGGCATATGTCTCCGGTACCCGATGGGGTGCAAGAGAAGGCATGAGCCTCTGGTACCTGATGGGTTATAAGGGAAGGCATGGGCCTCTGGTACCCTATGGGGTTCAAGAGAAGGCATGAGCCTCCGTTACCCGATGGGGCTATAAGAGGTATTGGTCCTCTAGTACCTGATAGGGTGGTAGTAAGGGAAGGCATGGGCCTCCGGTACCCGATGGGGCTGTAAAAGGTATTGGTCCTCTAGTGGGATTGAGAGTTTATTTTAGGTGTCGTACCCAATAGGGTATTCCAAGCCGCTGGTACCCGATAGGGTTCCTCGTGCATGTCAGCCACGTGGGGTTTACGTGTTGCGCAATAAATGCCCGTCCCATCGACTGACAGTTTCGAGGTGTGGAGGGGCGCGTGGGGCACGTGTAACCATCCAACGGTTGATGGCCCTTTATCTTCAACGGATGAGATTTATTGGAGATTGAATTTGAGGGGGAAATGGACTGTTTTGCTTCACTTCCACGAAAACCCTCAGAAAAGGAAAGAACCTTGTGGATTTGCAGCGACGAAGCGAGGAAGAGAGATCTAAGGAAGAAGTGTTGTTCTTGCCTCTTGGTTGATTGATCGTTTTCTGAAGAAAAGGTTAGAGCTCAGGTCTTTGTTTGTCTTCTTCTTCCTTTGGTTCTGCCATTGATGTGTTCTGTTGTGAATTTGCCTTCTGCGCGTTTTTTATTTGTGTAATGAAAAAAAGAGGAATAGGAATAGTGCTAATGTAGGTTGTGTGTAGGTAGTATCTGGAGAAAACATTGGGTTTTCGCTTAGGATTTCGAGTGTGATGGGTTTTGCATCTTTCTGTGGCTTCCTGGGTTTTGCTTGAATTTCTGGGTTTTGTTTGTTTGATTTTCTAGGTTTTGGAAGTGGGGAGTGATCCGCACTTTAACTAAGTTATAGATCTGGTCAGGCTAACCCTCATGTTTCTGATTCCAGATAGCGAATTTGAGGCTGAGGTTGACATAGTTCTAGGATGGAATTAGAAACCAAGGCTGGGGATGTGGGATCGTCATAACAATCTTCTGCGAGACAAGCGGAAGCGGATATTAACCGGTACCTGGCTAGTAGTAGTACTCGTCTGGGGTTAGCAGAGAATACCGGATCATTGACTGAGGTGTTCTCAGAAAGTAGCGAGGATACCGACGGGGATGAGAGCGAGGACGATCCTGGGGAGGAGCAAGTAGTCACAGTGGCTATTCCCGAGGGCATCCCTAAACCTAGGTATACGTTAGTGGACGGGACCGTATGCGACGAGCCCTGGAGAAGTATGACCATGAAGGAGATCATCGCTATGAGATTGAAGTGGGGAATACCGGACGAGGTAGAGCTTAGGCCTCTAAAGGCTGGAGAGACGGCTGCGAATCCTCCTCCGGGATGGGTGGCTCTGCATAAGAACCAGCTCCACCAAGGGCTATCACTATCGCTAGCCCAATGCCTACAGTATCTCCTGCGGATGCTGAACCTGTCACCTGGGCAATTGATCTGGAAAGCCTGGCGACAAATTTTGAGATGATGGCCATGTGGGACTTGTGCTAGCAAAGGGTGGCCCACCATTAATGAATTCCGAGCCGTGTACCGGGTCCTCTACTCAAGGAAACAATCTTGTCAAGGTACCATGACGTTTGCCGCCCGGGACTACGAGCCCCTTGTTACCGATATGCCGACCTCAACGAGCAAGAGGTGGAGGAATAAAGTGTTTCTTGCTGGGGGACATTGGCAGATTAGGGATAAGAAATGGTACCTGAGAAAGCAATCGTCTTCAAGCTCATTACCTATCAATCATGAACAAATATCAGAGGGTAGACCAGGGTTTTTCTTTCTAGTATGGGCTACCAAAATTATGTAAGGCCTGCCTGGTCTAGTGACCGAGTACTTGTGGGGATTTTTCTACTTAGTGCATAGCAAGTATCAACGATATTATTCGTAATACAAAAATAATTGAACCTTCAATCTTAAACGATTGTTTTGAGTATGCATACTGCAATAATGCAGAAAACTTGTTATTTACATGTCATGAGGAATAAAAAGTTTTCTGTTTTCAATGTTTAGAACAAGCCTATGTTACATTTGTTTTGAAGACCATCTCTCTCTCTCCATCTCTCAACGGAACTTCCAAGCTGAAAGTGAATGAATTGGGGTTCCCTTCCACCCAACAGTGAGACATTTTCCATTTTTATCAAGTGTTGTGCAACCGACCTTTTTAGCAATCTCATTAGCTTGATACAATGATGTGTTACTAAAGCTCATTTCCACCATTCTAAACCTCGCAAAGAAGGCCCTCCACACATCCATCTTCACGCTTCGAGCAACCCTTTCACTCCCTTCAGCCGCCACCATGTTCCGGATTCCCTCTCGCAACAAGCCTTCCATGATCACCCTACCCTTCCTCTCTGTCATACAGGTTTCAACGCAATCGAAAAATGCACTATGGTAAAACAATGCATCAATGAAACGATTCACAAACGATGGTGAGTTATGGTTAGCTTCCACTTCAATGACCACCATCAAAGAAGGGTTGATATTTCTCATCACCCTCATCAAGTTCTCCAAGCACCTAGGCCTTGGTATCATTGTCCTCAGTACTAATGGCGCGTACACAACCAAAGCCTCATCTTCAATTTCATCGAATAAACGGTCATTAATGTCTTGCATGTCTGAAACAATAACTTCCTTAAATTGAAAGGGTAGGTTCAAGGACTTTGCAACACTTGTCAACCTCTCCCCTGTCTCCTTTATATTCTGTTTGCCTCTAACTCCCACAGCAGTAATAGTAAGAAGCTCAACCGGGCATTCCTCACGTTCTGCTAGTGCTTCCATCAACCCTGTCCATTGCGTACCAAACCTGATTTCAAGATCAATTAAATGGATCCTACTCTCATTTGCAACATTTTCTATCGTGGTTTGGATTGCCGCGAACTGCAGTACTGGATGGAAAGGGACTTCTTGGTGGCATGCGATGAATGCGAGGTTTGTCCCCAAACCATGTACATAATGAGACATTTCTTCATTTCCCTTAGATGTATAGAGTCCTGTTTCTTTTTCGATCCTCTCACGAAGGGCCTCCGCGAAGTAGCACACAACTTTCTGAACAGGAGTGCCTTTGAAGGATGCAAGCCATTCACACTGCAGAAGTAATCTGCTTGCGCTTTCAAATTGTTGGTACCCTACTTTCTCTGCTGCAGCTAAGAGTAAGTGAGCAAGTTCTACTTCTTTCGTTTCTTCTTCGCAAAGACCTGAAAGTGCATAGCCAAAAGGGTGCATAGACGTGTAAAAGTCTTCATACCCCTGACTAGAGAATTGCACAAACCTTGCTCCAGCAACCCTCATGACCTCTTCGATTGATAGTTTCTGTTTACCACCAACAACATAGCTGCTGTTTTGATCATTTTCTTTGCCTTTAACTATCTTGCTACTTCTTTGTCTTCCTCCCTTCAACTTCTTGAAGGCGCTTCCATAACTGTTTAGGAGCTCCAGGGTTGCTAGAGAAGATTGAGGAGGCGGCATTTTCTTGTTAGTTTCAACAATGCCTGAGCCTCCTATCTGGCTGTGTGTAAACCGAGCACCGTCCTCAACTGGTTGTGCAACTTGTCGTGAGGGAAAGGTAAAATCAAAGCTGCTGAAATTCTCCAAATTTGAAGAACTCGACTTCGAATATTGTTGCTGTTCTTGGTGATGCTGGTGTTGGTGATCCTTCCCAGCCTTATTGGCATGATACAAACCATGTTGAGAAGAAACAGTCTCGAAGTTGAAGTTATCCAAAATCAAAAAGTTTGGCTTGGATTGCTGTTGCTGCTGTTGGTGGTCAAGATCATGGTGTTGGTTCTGATCTTTGGACAAATGGGATACTACTACTGCTTTCTTGGCCTTGTTGTTGTCTAGGTAGAAACCATGTTCAGAAGGAGTATTCATTTCTCCCAACTGATCTTCTAGACCAAACAAATGGTCTCCCTTGCGAACATTGAACATTAATGTGTCTTCTTTGTCATAATCTTCAAGCTGGGGGGGACTGAAACCCCCTTGGATTTCGAAATCAAATGGTGTGAACGAGAAGAATGCATTTGCCATCTCAAAGATTATTCTGCGGATCAAAAACTATAGAAGCCAAATAATATACTACTTAAATGAATTGCTTTTTCGGATTAATATCCATGAGTGTATATCTGCATCAACTTGTCTGTACGATTGGTTGGTAACAATGATCAGTACAGTTATGGTTCAATTTAAGTACCTTAAGTCCTTAACTAAGAAAATTATTAGAAAAATGAGGCGAGGAATGCAACCAACGTTGCAACATCTCCGATAATGTCAACACAATATCCAGCCATGAAATGCCAAAGATTAATCTTTAAAAAGACCCTTTTACTCCTTCTAAGAAAAAAAGACAAGGAAACGTCGCTTCCAACTAGCATATATATATATATATATATATATATATATAATATTCAACATGAAAATTACAAAGTTAATCAATCAAACAAGATAGGAATATTAAATGAAGGATTAATAAAGATGGGAGATGTGACTGCCTCGTATGAGTCGAGTAAAGAAGACAAGCTCAGCAAAAAGACAGATAAAAGGACAGAAAGGAAAATACAAATTTGACGCAGTAATCCGTCGGTAACTCAGTTATTATCAGACTACCAGCTGTAACTCAGTTATTATCAGTTTCTTAATCATACAATTATATGAACTTTGTGGTATGATGAGGAATACTACAGTAGGAAAGTACAAAAATGAAGCAGTAATTAGTCCGTCCGAACACGGTTAATATTAGTCATTTAATCATACAACTCAGCATATATGTGGTAATAGAGTAATAGCTCTACGGGAGAGTATAAAAGTGAAGCCGTAATTAGTACGTCCGTAACTCGGTTATTATCAGCTTACCATCTGTGACTTAACATTTTTGACCACATACCAGAATGGATTTGCGGTAATAAAGAAGAATACACCATGGGGGAAGGCGTCCGAAGAAATGAATTGCTACCAGATTATCCACTTACAGCCTTATTCATTATATCGACTGTAAACAGCAACGCAGATTTTAACTTTTCGGTTAGTTTAGTTTTATACTTCCTATGATTGATTATATAATTACAAAGGAAATGTATAACTCTTTAGAGTATAAGAACAACTCTAATAGCTTTCTTATAATTTATGTATTATAAGGAAGCGAAAGTCAAAATTTTAGTCTTTTTTTCTTTTTTCAATTTCAAAAGATTTCCTAATTTACAGTATTCCTTAAAATCTCTATGATTCTTTCTTAAAATTTTAGAGATCTCTGTAAATTTAGAGAATTTGATTTTCTCTTTTCTCACTTTCTTTAAAATAGAAATAGTTATGGGGAATCTGTTAGAGCAAAATATGCTCATTTTTTCCTAAAATAGTGAAAAATTAAAATATGAGGAATATGTTGGAGTTACTCTAAGGTAAAACAGGACTGAGAACCGCAAATGGAGAGAAGCTCAAAGGAGATTAAAGTTGTATGAGTTTTCATGGGGAAGGATAAGCTACATAGGTACATGACGAGGTACATTGGTTGGTGGTGTTACCTTTTGAGATTATATGGGTCTTCTTCTTTTTTGGTGCTTTTGCCTCAAATTTTGATACTAGTGGTAGTGGTTAGGTAATTCATCAACTTGCGTGGATTGGAGATTGGGGATTTTCTTCTCTAATTCCAACAAATTCCATAATTTACAGCATTTCCTAAAATCTCTATAATTCTTTCTTAAAATTTTAGAGATCGCTGTAAATTTAGAGAATTTGATTTTCTCTTTCCTCACTTTCTCTAAAATATGGATAGTTATGGAAAATCTGTTAGAGCAAAAGATACTCATTTTTTCCTAAAATAGTGAAAAATTAAAATATAGGAAATTTGTTGGAGTTGCTCTAAGAACCGCAAATGGAGAAAAGCTCAAAGGAGATTAAAGTTGTATGAGTTTTCATGGTGAAGGATAAGCTACATAGGTACATGACGAGGTACGGTGGTTGGTGGTTGGTGGTGTTACCTTTTGAGATTATATGGGTCTTCTTCTGTTTTTGGTGCTTTTGCCTCAAATTTTGATACTAGTGATAGTGGTTAGGTAATTCATCAACTTGTTTGGATTGGAGACTAGGGATTGGAGAGATTGATACATTTCTGGTGCTTGATTATATTCATAGATCTTCTCATGTTCCTTGGCAACTTCGAATCTATTGATTTAATTGCTTATACATGATTTCTTAATGACTCGTAAGTTCTTCATATTTTTCATAAAGAAATAAAGAAGAAAAATAAAACTAAAGTACTTCATGCGCTCGTATATTTGTTTACTATGTTTTTTATTTATTTATTTATTTATTATTATTTTTAAGTAAAGATTTATTGCATTAGATAATCAGCCAAAAAGCTAAAGTCTACATATACTTAAAAGACTGAAAAAAGCGGGAAGCTTCTATTTAAGTACTGCAAGCTCATTACAAGTCAATGTTGAGCCTGCCATTAAAACGAGCCCATAAACAACGAACAACTCCGAGTCTTTTGAGAAAAAAACATGATCTAGCCTTTCATCCGCCAAACACACAATTGTGGTATGAAAAGAAAGTTACTTTCTAGCAAACAAATAGGAGCAATTCCTCATCTATAAACCACTTTCTCTAATTCAACTTGAGACAATTATCAATTTCGTAGAACCATAATCTGAATTACGACTGGCATTTTATAAACCATAAGGCCCAACATCTCCCAAGGAGGTCAAAGCTCTCGAGCCATGCCAGCATCAAGCACTAAGTAATAGATGAGGGTGTCAAAGCACCCTCCACCCTGGCCTAATTCAAAAAGGAATGGGATCTACTCAAATGGGCTCATAGGAGATTGAGCCTATAAGACCTAGGCCCATACCCAGGCAAAATGGCTGGCAGTAGCGTTTTCTCGTCCTTGCTGCCAACCTGCAATCACCATCGTTGTCGCCTCTGGCTGTAAGGGCCGCCGACCAAACATGAGCACTACAAGTGATACCAGCCCATCTCTGGTTTCGCTGCCTCCCTTCCAAGCCGGCAACTACTTCATGCCGCTTGTTGCTCAACCAAGACAGGAAATCAGGAGTCTAGGAAGCCCAAGCCAGTGCGAACCTCCTCGACAACCTGATACACTGACCCGGATCCACCAAGTCGACCTCCTTAACGCACCTCGTCTGCCTCCTCGGAACGCCAACGCTCAACCTTGATCTGACAACAAGTTAGATCGCACCAAAACCAGAGATCGGAACTCTTCCTTCTTTGATCTGTACCCAACACGTCCAGCAACCTGTGGTACCACGCCCCACCACAAGTAGCCTTGTTGTCGCTTTGTCAGCCTGAGCCTTCAGTTTAAACTTCCTACGCCGCCGCACTCTGCTAAACCCTAGGGTTTCTGATATATTTGTATACTATGTTGCTTCTGCAGATGTACCATATAGAATTGAAAATATTAACTTAGGGTTTAGAGAGATGTCTATTGAAACTTTAAAAAATGGAGATATTAGAAATATCAGGAATATTCTAAATGTTTTTTTTTTTTTTTTAAGATTCAATCTATTAGATTTACATATAATTATATATAAATGTCAACTTCATCTACATCCAAAATGATACTCTAAGTGGTTGAAAAGACATTCACTGCTCTACGAAAATACAATAATCAGACCAAGACATATGAAGCAACACCAAATAGGGTACTTCACTCATTGTATGCCTAAATTGATAGAGTCAAAACTTAAGACAACTGAAGCAACATCAGATGGGCCATTTTGATACCTTTAGTCCTCCTCTCATAAACAATCTTCTCTTAAGCACCGTCATAATTTCTCCCCATCTACATTCGTCTTAAGGGGATTTCTCCTCATCCTTCTCCTCGAGGGATTATTCCTCACCCAGATTTTCCTTAAGATAATTTTTTCTTACAAGGATTTGCCTTTAGAGAATTACTTTTCACTTAGATTCTCCTTGAGAAAATTTCTCCTTATCCAGATTCACTATGAGGGGATTGTGCCTCGAGGCATTTTTCTCAAATAGGTAGCACTGCCTCTCTATTAGGTCATCTCCTGACTAGAAACAAATATTAAAATTTTACACCCTTATCACATAACATCCATATTTCATAATGTATATTTCTATATGAATAATTGAGTAACTTTTTTTTTTCTCCTATCAAATTTTACAGAAATATCTTTATTTTGTATGCATATATCCCAAATATTTGATATATCGGAAATATTTAACGATATCGGAGAAATTTCACAAAAAAAGTGGAAGATTAGATATTTTCTCTCTATGATATATTAGTCATTCTAAAGAGCAGGGTTGCTATTTTGATAATTAAAAAGGTTGAGAGTGCTGAGAGCGAAAGCAGGAAGAAACCCTAACCGTGTTTGCACTCGTCCGGCAGCCCTCCACCTCGGTGTCGTCATTGACCTCGTCGGCGCATTATGGGTGCAGCTAGACGGGTCTGATTGTCCATCCATCGAGGTCAGGTCTGAGCTGAGGTTGTTGGGCTCTCAATCAGAGTGGATCGGATCTGGATTGCTGGGATTTGAGAAAAGTGGTTGAGGAGATCGCAACTGATGGCGAGCGGTGGTCTGGTACTCTTTGGCGGGGTCAGTGGATGTAACTGTTGTAGCGGGGCTGGCCGGAAGTTGCTGGTTTGGGAGCAATTCAGGATCGTGCGAAGTCAGTAGCAGAGGGGCGATGGATGACCTGCTCTGGTTTTGATCTATGGGTGATCCTAGATTTGATTTGAGTAGAATGATGGCCATAAGCTTAGGTTACGAGGCTAGTGGAACGCTGATGACGGCGGTGGCCATAACTAGGTGGAGGTGCGACAGAGGTGGCAGGATAGCAGCGGTGGCTAAAACAGTTTTGGGCCGGGCTTGTCATGTTAGCTCTAATCCTCAAGCTACATAGGCTTGGGCCTGGGCTCAATTTATGGGCCCTGCCCTAGATCTAAGTTTATTTTTAGTTTATTTATGTTGGCTAGCTTTATGTCGCTTATGCGAGCAATAAGTCCCTACATTAGTTGTGTAGGACTAGTCGGGCATTGTGCTTCTGTGTGCACTCAGAGTGCCTTGTCTGCTCTAGGTAGGCAACGAGTCTCTTGCTTTGTCAAATGGTTGCTACCGCCTAGTGGTAGGGTGAAGCTAAGTATCGTCGGATCTACTCTCCGACGGCAACATAGTAGGAAAGCTGTGCTATTGATAATTATGCTACGTGGTAGTTTAGTTATATATCGAGTTATCTTTCTATTATGTCACCGTTATGTCAAAGCAAATTGAGTAGCCATTAGTACACTCTTTGTTAGTTGGTGCTTGTTAGAATACATGTCTTATGTAGAGATTCCTAATATTATTTCAGGACATACTCTAGATGCTTATTATATTCAGAGGTTTAGGCGTGATGTCCTTCCCTGTATTCAACAGTTTCATTAATCAAGGCTTGAGGGCAGCCGCACCAGCCCTTTATTAAAAAAAAAATATTAGTCACTCTAAAAGGAAATATACCGATAGAAATATCAGACATTTCGCAGATATTTCAATCTTTCACCATCGATCAATGGTAGGGATTAATTTGTAGTTGAAAATATACCAATTCCTACACTCATTATTTAAGAGATGAAGAATTCAAGGATGCAACGGCTTAAAGTAAGTGGAAGCTAGATGGAACAATGCCATCAGTTTGGTGATGCTCATCATTCATATTATATAAATCAGCATCTTTCATAATACAATTAAATATAGATACAGTTCTTCATTTTCAGTTTAGTATACAAGAAAAACAAGTACCAAGTTTGGAACAAATACACAAGGATCCAAATTAAATGCGGTATTTGTTTGATCAGAGAGGAAAACAAATCAAGAATTTGGGTTTCGAGATGATATCAACTAGTTCAGACTTTGTCTTCAGGATCATCATAACTGTTCGTAACATTGTTTCCTCCTCTTCTTCTACATAAGAAAACCATAGCAAGCCACATAAAACCCTTCACAACTCTAACCATTCCAATAGTTACAGTGACATAATACAACCACCAACCAACAAAGTCAGCCATCCCTATATTCATTGACAACTCTTTCTTAGCCATAGTCACAACCACCAAAGACTCAATCTCATCCCTCAACCTCCACCACCACAACCAACCAAAGCTCGCCGCCATAACCCCCCTCTCCACCCACCTCTCCTCCCTAGCTCCCCCAAAAACCGTGTCATCCACCACCGGCTTCACCACGACCCTACACCAATGGAGCATGGTCTCATGCAAGCCCAAGAAAAATACTACTCTGCTCAACAAATTACATTTGTCAAGACTGCTGAGACTCGAGCCATCGATCCCTGTAGCTATGCTCTCCTCGATCCCCAAACCAACGCAGACTTGTAATGTGCATAGGAAAATCCACGCAGTGTACAAACGGGGACGGAAGATGGGAGATGGAGGCTGGGCTATAATGGTAACTTTACCTGTTAAGCCGTGGATAAGCGCGGCAATGCTCACAAAGGACACAAGGATGTAGAGAAGAGAAGGGGTTGAGTATAGGAATAGAGAGGAGCAGAAATCACAAAAATAGGTAGAGGACCCTGAAGGAGAAGGAGAACTATCAGTAGTACTCAAGGTTAAGAGATAGTAGTAATTGGCAGAAGAAAGCCTAGATAGGAGGAGAAAAGAAAGGGGAAGCAATAAGCTTAGAAGGGTTATTGTGAGAATGTGGAAAGGCTGTTTCAGAAAGCTAGAATTCAGGAGGTTCATAGCCTTTTGCTGCCCACCCATTTTTGTTGTAAAGCAAAAGCTAACTTTGCTTACACAATAAGATACAGATAATATTAGAGGCTAGCTATATATGTGACTAAATAAGAATATAGAGTGGTCATCACGTTCATATTCTGTAGTGGTTGACATATAGACATGGTCTAATTGCCTGCATGAACTAACTTATTCTGTTTCCATACAAGGTTGTAAGTCTTGTTACATTCTCAAGTTGCTAAGTTGAGCTCATGTAACTAGCAAGAATTGGTTGACCTTAAAATTAAAGTACTACTTTGGGGGTACAAACTACAAAGAGAGCTGTTGTAAGATAATCTTGAACTCAGGTTATAGTCAAATCATAGGGTTGGAAACAGTAGAATGTTTCAATTCCTCACCACCTCATCATCCTTAACCGACAATACAGTTTTTTATTTTTTTTGTTTCCCTTTCTTTTGATAAACAAAGGAGCAAACACCTCAGCGACAAATTTTTAGGCCGTCTATTCGAAGAAATCAAAATTAAAAGAAAAGAAAATGTTAGAAGATGAATCATTGTTTCTGTTGTGAATCCTTGAAGGAAAATGTTACCCCAAATTAGCTAAAGCATCAACGGTAAATGTATACATATGCATGAAGTTTCACATTATCGAATGAGCCTGCCTAGAAATGCAGAATGCCTGCAACATGCCTTTGAGGATGGTTCATTATTTCTCTCAAGAATGTATGAAATTGTCAATTATCTTAGTTTGACTTTTCCAATGACGTTTACAGAAGGAATCTTCTAAGAATCTAAATATTGTTGCTATCTCGTCAGGTGGGCCAAACTAAAGGCTGCTGGGTGCACATAGATATTATATATACCATATATATTTTGCTGTGGTTCTCTTCAGACTTCAGAGGTTCAGAACCAACTATTAGTGTTTTTGACATGTCATAGCTTACCAGATAACTTATTCTTTGCCATTCTAATTAACTTGCACGCTGTGCATGCATTTGGTATGAAATTTTTATATCTGTATTTCCATATATGCACTTCTGGACAAGCAGCTAGCTAGAGCCTATAGCATAAAGCTGAACTAGCAGAAGCTTCAAATTGGTTTTGGCTTCACTGGTTGTAGTTTGTACTACAGTGGTGCTTCTGAGATTTGGAAATAAAGACTGTGATGTGTGACTAGCAACTACCAGTACCTGTATGTATGTATATATATATATATATATATATATATATAATCAGACCAAATGAACAAGACTAAGGTACACAACAGAAGGGGCAACACTGATATCATTTCTACTATGCTTCCTGAAATGAATACTAGTAAAAGTAAAATGAATAGGTGAACAAGGGGGACCAAATCCAGTAAATAAAACAAATGCAGGGCACCCGTGGTGCTTCACAGTTCCATGTGTGTCGTTTTTTTCCACTAAATTGGGTTAGGTCGTGCGTTTCTTGCTTTTGTCCCACATATCACCATGTTATTAATATTCATTCACATGGGAAACAGCAGATTCTGTATTAGAAAATTGATCGGAGAGGGCTCAAAGCAGTATAGAATTATGTAAATGGGAAGATGTAATTTAAATATTTCCACAGATGTGGTAAAAGATGAAAGATTCACCACATAGATATGAGCTACTGCATTAAGAATTAATATGCTTTTAAAGTATTGATATAGTGGCATTAAAATATCAGAATAATCCATGATTGGACTCAGAATTTTTCTTTTTTCCACTATTATTATGCATATTCTCTATACCATAATTTATTATTCAGTGTAGCTGGAAAATCAAAATCGTTTATTCCACCTTCAAAGATCATGCTTGTAAAAATTAATCATATCAAAATCATTTTGTATCATTGTTAAGTTTGTCAAATAAGATAAGTGAAATCAAGAAATTAAATTATAATCCAAAAGGTAAAACATTATCCCTAATTTAAAGAATTTTTTTTTTTCAAAAAAAAAAAAGAACGGTTTTAATCATATGTATGCGAGTGTAACAAGAAACTAAGCAAAAATTGGAGATCCTTTATGGAAGTTCCAAATTAACTATTGTCTATCCTTGATCAGGTTTGCACATGAGGGTTGAAGAAAATAAATTCTCTGTTGATTGTATAAAAGTATCAACAGTATAGACCTGTTGATCATTTGATAAGTTAATCTTAAGTTTGGCTTTTGGATTGGATATTCCCTCAATTACCATACCCATTAATTGAATATTGTTGTATGATGCATTAAAAGGTGCATGGGGCCAAGATGTACTGTCCATGGAAAAAAATTTAGAAATATCCTTTGCATGGTTCTAATGGGTGGGTTATGATATTGGATAGTGGGAGTGGGGCTGGGTTAGGGAGGGGGAGGTGGGGTGCTGATATGTGCATATACACTAGTTAGTACCTCATTGCTTTGTATTAAATGAGTGAAAAGAAAGGGCGAAAGCAACTTGAGGTTTTTTGTCATCTCTAGCTTATCCTACTCCTCCTTTCCCTTTCTCTTTCCTACTCCCTTTCCTCTCTCTTAATCAATTGGAGCCTGATCTAGCTTTGATCCATTTCCCTTTATAGTTATTGCTTCTGCAGCTTCTGCAACTTCTGCCTTTTACCAAAATACAGAAACAAAAAATGGATGAAACCCTCTCTTCACCAGAACAGGACTCAGAAGTCTCGAAGGAGCTCATGATTAGGCCAGAAACTCAGGCATCCAAAAGAAGGTGGGTTTTCTATACAAAGCAACTGAAATTTTTCAGGGTGTTTCTCTGAAAAGGTTTTAGATTTTATTCAGAACATGTGCCTGGCTCTATTTTAACTTGGTGCTGTGTGTTATATATAGGAAGGTGGCTCATCAGAAGACTGTGGTCACAGTGAAGATTGGACCAAATGTGGGGAAGCTAAAGAATGAAGGGCCTCCTTCTGATTTCTGGTCATGGAGGAAATATGGGCAAAAACCTATCAAAGGATCTCCTTATCCAAGGTTGAAACCTTTCTTTAAATTTGCTCAAGAATAGGTCTTTCCTAACATCTTAATTTGCCCGTCAAGGTTTCTGGTATTTTTGTTGACAAAAATTGATGATTATGATGATGCAGGGGGTACTACAGGTGCAGTACATCAAAGGGTTGTTCTGCCAAGAAACAAGTGGAGAGAAGCAAGACTGATGCTTCTGTGCTAATAATCACCTACACTTCCAGCCATAACCATCCAGGTCCTGATGTGACCTCCACCACTAAAAACCAGAGCCCACCACCAAAAGAAGCCCAAATGCAACCTAATAGTGAAGATGATGATCATGATCTTACAGCTGAAGTGCCCAAAGAGGATGAACCAGAGCCAGAGCCAGAGCCAGATCAAGATGAAGAACAAGAACAAGAAAGGAAAGGAGATGAACAGCAAGAACAAGATCATTTCCACTATATTCAGTCCCCAATTAGATCCTCCCAAGATATTGTGATTTACCAAGAAGAAGACCCTTTCAGCTCTGGGAACCACCTAGAGAAAACCCTGTTGGATGAACACCCACATCCCCTCTGTTACTCTCAGCTCATGAGCTTCTCATCAACACCCAAATCCGAAGAAGAAGAAGATTTCTACGACGAGCTTGAAGAATTGTTACCCACATCTTCATATTTCCCAAGCTTCATGAGAAGCAATCTTTCCCAGCTTGAAAGGATTCCTTTCGTTCCTTCTTGATCCTAGTGTTTGTTTTGTAGTGTTTGCAGCCAGCATTTAGTGTTTAGAACAAACAATGTATGTACCCTAGCTAAAAGCTAAACTCCATTGTTAATATATGTCATCATCATGTTCTTCATGCCCACAGCCCACTACCGGCGATTGTTCCAAGTCGGCATCTTTAGGAGTATTTCTTATTTGGGTTCACAAAATGAGAAAGTTACGTCACTTTGTCATCACCAATAAGTTAATGGGTATGGCCTGTTACCTTTGAATCATTTTTAACCCAAATTTTTCCTAAAGATATACGCAGCAATAATGCATCGGATTCTATTAGAAATCAGCATCCAAGATCACTATAACAGTACAAAGACCGAGAAGTGCTCTTAATTTATACCAGTAACAAGGCACTGGATCTTATAAAAACAATGCACCGAATTTCATCAAAACTCTAGTTTAGGTGATGTTAACTAAAGATGAGCACGAGGTACACGAGTGGTGAAACATCTTTTTGGTTGATGAGGTGTTCAGTGTTTTCTCTTTCTCGAGTGGTTTGGTTTGGTGGAACAGATGTCCTGCTTTTGGGAGAGTTGTGTGTGATCAAGCTAGCCCCTTTTTAAATTGTTAATGGGTGGTTGATTTGGTGGAGATGTTTATTTCTTTGGCATTTTGTGTCTCTTGTATTGATAAACTAGGATCAGATTCTGGAACCTAGCTACTACAACGTCTCTGTTGCATTTGGCTTTGGTGTTTTACCTATTCCAGATTCCCCGCGCAAAAGGCCAAGTACCAAAAAAACAATACCCCGTTGTGGGAAGAATCTGCATACACTGTATAGGACTGGAAATTTTTCCAACAGTTGTCAAATCCCAGGGACCATGTACCAAAGACACGTGCCGTGCACGGCACTTTAAGATGCCAACAAACAACTGGCAGGAACGAGAACAAGTTGGGGCTGCGAAAGGTATGGGTTTAACTTGAGCTTCAATATCATTATCATCCATTAGCACTCAAATTTGACTAAGTAGCTTCCTGAATCTAAAGTAAAGAAAAAATGAGGGAACTTCTGATCCACAATGACTAGGAAGAACAATCGTATCAAAAAAATTACTAGGAAGAACAACCATGTCAATCACTTATCAACCTCCATTATTATCATCGTAGCCGAAGAGGATGCTTAAAAGAACAAGAGAAATCTAAAGTGAATTTTATGTGTTTCTTAATGATTCAATCTTTAGTTCAGAGGGACAACAGCAAAATTAGCATTTTTCTTCTCTGATGGGTGGATATCAACATCAAACAGCATTAAAAATGAACTCACCTTCTCATCTAAATCTACAACACAGGCAGCCATGCTATAACTTGCCGCACCTGGTGATTTTCGGACATCATATTCCCCTTTAACCTAGGCAACAGCTTTCTCACTGGATTCATCACTACCCTCTACCGCAACTGGCAACGGTTGGAGAGCTTTGAGAGGATTCAATATCACACCATCTATAAGCCCATACTCCTTAGCCTCCTTTGCACTCATGAAGAAATCACGATCCGTGTCTTGGTTGATCTTTTCAAGACTTTGACCAGTGTGGTAGGAGAGATAACCATTTAAGTTTGCCTTGTGATGCAGCATTTCATTTGCCTGCACAGTAAATCAACTACTTAGACTTTCCAGCAAAAAGAAAGATCCGTGAGATAATCATGTAGTAAGACAAGCTATACTAGTAATCTGTCTAATCTACTCCATGTCATAGCATAGTATGTCACAGCTAGATACTCACAGCACCACTATCTGTCACGTTTACAGAGACACACCTCAAGGATTCTTCTAAGAAATACGATACTCTATTGGTGTTAGAGTGTTAGGGCTTCAAGATTGGGACAAATCTTCCAAAAGCCTTCAAAAAGACTCAAAAGTTCAATCTAACCTATTGTAGATTAAAAACATTTCAAGCCATTCAAGAGTTTTTACTTTAAAAAGTAATCTCTACAGCTTTAGGTACCAAACATTATAAGCTTAATATTCACCAAAATCGTTAGTAAAGTGCATGAGGTCCATTTAAATTTGAGAGAGGGAGAAAGAGGGGTTAACAAATGAAAACAAATAACGTACCTGAATATCTATGTCAGTTTGCCCTCCTTGAGCTCCACCAAGAGGCTGATGGATCATTATCCTTGAATTTGGCAAGCTGTACCGTTTTCCTTCAGTGGATAATTCAACAGATACAGAGCATATTTAGCAAACTTCAGGACATAAACCATAAATTATACACCTCACAGGTCCCCACATTTAGTTCTCACCTTTGGTGCCAGCGCTAAGCAGGAAAGCCCCCATACTGTTTATGAAGAAAGATACAATTGTTAGTGAATGGAGAGAACTATTGTATTGCTCTAATTAGCAAAAAATAAAACAAATAAACACCTGTTTCAAATCCTGTATAGAATTTTAGATAAATACTCATTCAATAAAACAATATAAATTTAACTAGTCTTGCACATGTAGATTCACAAGATAAGTAACTCTTCAATCTGCCTCAGGATCTCATCCTCATCTGATGACAAATTTATTTTTTTTTAATTTTTTTTTGAGAAGCAAAAGTGATAATATTACAACTCAGCGACTAACAAAGAAAACACCCTGAAGACACAGCCAAACAAACCCTACTTCACTACAGCTAACAATTCAGCATATAGGAAAATGGGAATAGTCCCTAAAGTACTAATGCTCATACAACCACAATAGTGATCAACCACCCCCTTAAAAGATGAGAAATTGGAAAACTAATGCTCGAGTGAATCAAGTCAAAAATATAGGGGAGACAGGAAATATATTTATCTTAGGTAAACGCTAACAACAAACGCAAGACAGACAATTGGAAGGCTGGTTAATAGTAATAGGGGAGAGAAGAATGTATGATAGGAGCATGTACCTAGCTGCTAGTCCAACACACACAGTAGAGACATCAGGTCGGATATGCCTCATAGTGTCAAAAACAGCCATACCTGAACAGATAAAATCAAGTTAATCAAGTACTAGAAAAAAACTGGCTTGTGAACACGAACTGTAAGCGTAGCAACTAGTTTCTTATGAAAGGTTATACCAGCAGTAACAGATCCTCCGGGTGAATTCACATACATGACAATATCCTGTTCAGCAATCAGAAGACACATGAACTGATCAATAAATTGCATAATTGACGTTACCTTTTGCAGGATAGATGTGTGTGTGTGTGTGTGTGTGTGTCTGAGAGAGAGAGAGAGAGAGACCAGGAACAGAAGAAAACCAGTTACAAATACAATTAACAAACCTTTTTAGGATCAACAGCATCAAGGTAAAGAAGCTGAGCGACAATTATATTTGCCATATCATCATCCACAGCTCCCCCACAGCGAATGATTCTCTGGCAGAACAAATCAACAAAAACACCAGAGTTAACAAAGAATCACTAGCACTGCAAAACTCCCCCAAGTTAGCGAGACAAAAACATTTCGCCAATGAGTACTCCTTACATGCTGGAAAAGCTGACTAATAACACTCTGAAACCGTTCTTGCACCATAGGTGGTGGACCCTGTCCCTGTGCATAAGCAGGAAAGTATGGCGAAGATGGAACTTGCAAATCCTCCCTAAAACAAACCGTATCCAAAACGGTATCAGCAAACAAAGAACTATATGCATTTAAGCTTTCTTATCAGTGATAAAACTCATCATGCACAATAGAATCAACAGATAAACCCACCTTATGGACCAAATTCCTTCACGAGAACCCGGTGCCCAAAATTCATCATAAACAGCCTTCACCGGTGAATTCTGGAGACCTTTCCTATTCCCAACTAACTTCTTCAACTTCCTGCAAAACAATTTAAACTCAAAACTCTATCCAACCCTGGAAATGAAAACTTAAATCTTTCTTCTGTTTCTTTCCATCGTGTTTGGGTTATAAACACGAGTCTGCAAACAAATTAGCAACCCTAGATGTTTGTTAACTCAAATAAAACTCAATTTCATCAGCAATTTGAATCCACTATTACTAAAAGTTTTGAAGTTTGTTATCCTCTGCAATCCGAATAGCGTCATTAAGATTGAAAATCCGAGATCAGTGAAGGTTAGAGAGTACCTTGAAGGAAAGCGTTGAGAGGGGAGAGAGACGGTGAGGCTCTGCGGCTGGGAACAAGAGCTAGGGTTTAGAGTGAAGCCGAGGGAGTTGAATCTGAGAGAGGAGGCCGACGTGGAAACGCAGGTCTGCGCCATTTGTGTGTGTTGCGGAAATTGAAATGGAAGAGACGATGAAAATGGCGCGGCCTTATCTAGAGAAATGAAAGCTCACGGCGGCAGAGAGTCGAGTGTTGAGTGCTGAAGCAACCAACACCACTGTGTGTCATATCTTCCACCGCAAATGCCCAAATCACATTCTAGGCTTTTCCATCCGTATTGGGCCCTCAACCCTCAAAGGTCATAGCCCAATTCCACTCTTGTTCTTTTTCTTTTTGGTCTGGATTTTCACTCTTGTTCTTCTCTATGGTCTCAATTTCATCCATCAAAGTAGTAGCGAAAATAGAGAGTAGTCAATTAAATAGTACTCGGGCCCCCGTGCAGGCCTAATTAAATAGTACTCGGGCCCCTGATGAGAGGCCCGCACGAGAACTATTAGCTCAGTGGTAGAGCGCGCAAGTCGTACTTAACTGTCATTGAATTTAAATTTAATGATGAGAAATAATGAGCATTCTTGTACCTTTAGAGGTTTTTTTTTTAATTTGACACAATGAGGAAGTAGAGATACGGTACGAGTGTTCTTTGCCACTATTACCAGCTTTCAAAATTTTAGTCTTGTGAATCAAGAACCAAACCACAGTGACAATGCTGGAGTAATTCATCTCCTTTCTGTGAACCAACAAAGCATCAGGGTAAAAAGAGAGTACATATATTCAGCTTAAAGCTTACAGTTAACCTTGCATGATACCACTCAAAACGTTCTGTAGCAGAAAAATATATTCTCAACAACTGTGTGTAATTTGATTAAACCAGCATACATTGTTATTATTTTTCTTTTGTAATCTTGAAGAAAATGAATCTTTAGTCCCATGTTCCTCCCCGCCTTCCAAAACCAATGGGCTACCATTATCATAAACTATGAAGGAGATTGTTTTTATACTAACATGAATGAGACATTATATTGCAGCCGGAAAAACAATCTGTACTTGTATGAACTTCTCCGCACCTAGTTAAGAATCAACTCTTCTCCACCGATCCCGGAATATATACCAAGAGTGATCAACCAGCTCTGCAGGATCACCCAAGACTAGAAAAATAAAGGACAGAACAAGATTGTTGCAAACATTAGCTGGTAATTTCTGCTTGCGTCTTTTCCTGGACAGCCTTGTAGCACCCAAGACTGCAAAGAGGAAGCTTTGACTTAGAATCCCTATACTTGTAGGGATTCGTACATGATGGGCCCGCACATTTCTCACGCGGAGGAGGATAACTGAAATTTCATACCGTAGTATGTTAAGAAAGACCATCATCAACATCAGCAGCAAACAGACAACAAGCAAAGATATTATGTAAAACTACCAGGAAAATGAAATTACCCGCGAGGTTTAGGGTGAAATAAACTGGGGAGACCCATATCATCTGGGAATGTTACTGTAGTGCCCGTTGAGCCCATCACATATCTGATGGTGCTTGATGCAAGCGCCAAAGCATTAGCAGCCTTCTCCTGAATAAAGTACACCATGAGTGAAGAGATTGAAGTCATATTACAGATGGTCACTATGAAGCGTTTCAATACCTGTGCCAGTTCTTCTTGGCGCTTCTTTATTTTGTCTTCCTTCTTTTTCCTACTAGAATCTTGGCCAAGTATTTTTCTAATAGCCTCCTCCTACATTAATTCAATCAAAAGATAAATAAACGATGATTAATGCTTCTAGAGCTTAAAAGTAATTAAAGGAAGATGATGAAACATGAAAAGCAAAGCATACCTCAGATTCCCTAGTAGCCTTCTCAATTTGCATTCTTCGTCTCTGAGCAGCCTCAGCTTTCTTCACCTGCTGGTCGTATTCTGTAGATTTCTCTTTTTGTTCTGTGGTCCAACACAACAATCATAGAATGGCAATATCAGAATTTAAGTCTAGTAACAAAAGAATTCCAAGTGTAGGAAAGTATGGCATAGCTCACTTCTAGGTGGTGCAGGTGGTAATCCATTCGGAAATTCAATTAAGCTTGAACCAGGGGATGAAGAGGCATCTTTGCTCGACTGAAGGGCCCGTTGACGTGTTGTGAGGGTCATTTCCCTCTTACCATCTAACAAAGGCTCAACAGCTTCCTTCTTCTGCCTCTTTTTACCTTCAAGCTCACCATCAGATAATGAATCTTCTTCTTCATAATCAGCGTCTCCTGATACTCTATCAGGTCTTGACTTCCTCTTTAGGTCTTTGCCTGACCTTGATGGACCACCATTATCGATACTAGAAACTACAGAAAGTTTTCTATGTTTCCTGCTCGACTCTTCATCATCTTCTTCTCTAAATCCTCCATTAACCTTAGATGTTTTGAGTTTCTCCAGATACCGAATCTCATCATCTTCCTCATCGTCTCCAAACTCTCCATCAAGTACACGCCTCTTAGGTACACGCTTGCTCTTACGAACTGGCTCAGATCTATCTCCTTCCTTTCCAGAGCTGTTCTTTCCGGACGTCCGAACCATTGTAGACTGATCCAGATCCTTCCCAAGATTAATACCACTTCTTGAGAAATCCTTCCATGGAATTCCTTTCAAACCACTCTTCCTATCTAAAGGGGAATGGTTCTCATCTGAATTTGACTGCATCGAAATCATGGATTTAATAAGAAAATCAACGACGACTAACAATAATGAATGCAATTATTACGCTAATATGCAAACATTAATGCAAAAGGATTACTTTCCATACATTATAGATTCTATATTTACGTTTATCCAATTACACTAGATCCAGGTGGTGAAAAGCGTATCACGCAGTCTGGGTCTCACCAACCTCAAGTTTTATTTCAAATTTTAAACATAAAAGTATTATTTTTTAGAAAGGAGACTCAAAATTGAATATTTTGAACGAACTATGAATTAATGGCCCAGAACCCAAATGCCTATAAATAAATATTGAATCAAATGGTACAACAGCAGAAACCACAAAAAATAACAACTTAAAACCCACTTGGTATAATGTGGGGTTCCTCACTCAAGCTAAGAAAAAGCAATAGTTTTTACCAGAAGATTTTGCTTCTGCCGTGGTTTAGAGACATCTGAAGATCGAGATAACTTCATTGAAGACCCCTCCTCTTTTGTACCATTGACTGCAGAATTGGCTTGAATTGTCCGCGTCACACCACTGACCTTGAGCTTGACCTTTTTAACCCTGTTCTCATTTCCAAATCCAACTGATCCAGACAGCCTAGTACTCAGACTTCCACCATGGCCACCATTAGCTGCACCTGCACTTCTTGACTCTGATATCAAACCATCCTTCACTGTGCTTGTGCTTTTCCAATTAGCCGGGGCAAGGACACCTTCGCTAGAGCGTTTATTACTGATCCCATTTCGTCCCAGCTCATTATTGTAAAATGAATTGAACCCTCTATCCTTCCTATCTTTTAGTTTTTCACCATTACCCCCAGCAGAAGAAACTCTAGCCATACATTCATTAAGACTCAATTCTTTCCGCTTAGAGTTGGTATCACAACCAGCATTCTCATCACTGGAGACCTTGCTCAGTTCATCCGAACGTGATGACAACGGCGACTGATCATTAATTTCAGGTGATGGTTGTGAATCAGGTCGAGGTCGGCGAAAAGTTTGACTTCTTTTCTTTCTCACAGCATTGCTGATATCCAATCTAGGACTACTAAACTCTTCCATGAGCGCACAGTTGCTATAGACCAGTTCTTGTGATGCCACCACTTATCAAAACATGAAGTACGGAGAAAAAAACCGCGCCAACCAAGTACTCCAGTAATGCCGAAAATCCTAATGAAAAGAAAATAACCCAAATAACTGTTTGGACAATTACAAGTAAGCAAACTAATATGCTTTCATTTACAGTAACATCGGAGTAACATAGAATAGCAGAAGCATTCATAATAAACACCCACAAGACAACAAGAGACCCACCATCGCTATAACGAAAAGAAAGTTATGGTTTTTACTTTTTACTAGGTAGGAAGAGATTTAACACAACTTGTTCAAGCAACAAGAGTTGGTATTGATAGCTCACCAATGTGTAACATTGGTTCCAGAGAAATTAAAACAAATAAAGTAATGACTTTCAAATACAATCAAACTGGGATTACAAAACCTTCAACCTGACTATTGGAATCAAAGCCTGAATTCATCTAAAGCCAGTAAACTCAGACCACACTGAAATCAAACCAAACCAGAAACCCCAATTCATTCCCCAAGAGTAAGCAGAATTCCGAAGCAGTAGAAATCAAACCCAAAGATCATTTAAGAAATCAAACAGACCCCAAAAAACAAAATGCATACCAATACAGAACACAATCACACTCATCAACAAAACCCCAAATGCGACTCGTCATTCAAACCCAGAACCAATAACACACTCAGAACCCCCATAACAGATTACAATACGCAATACCCAGATACAAAAACTCCACGGAATCGACGAAAACCCAAAGCAAAAGACCGATCCAATACCTTGAGAAATCGAGCGCGCAGCAAAATCCCAAAACTGTAAGAAAGCGAAGACCTTTGGAGAAAGGAAGCAAAACCCAGAGAGACGAGAGAGAGAGAGAGAGAGAGAAATTGGGTTTTGGGTGAGCGAAAAGAAGAGGGTGGAGTCTGGTTTTGGATATGTAGAGATATAGCGGAATTAGGGTTAGGGATAGAAGAGTTTGGAGTATTTAGGGTAATGTGAGAGAAAGAGAGAAAGGAGGTGGTGGTGGTAAAGGAGAAGAGAGGAAGGCTAATAATCTTGGCGTTCACCATTTTGCTAATTCCACACAAACCCCCCGCAATCCCAAAAACAAAGAAAGAAGCAAAGAAAGAAAGAGACCCAAAGCCCAAGTTTGGTTTTTGCCTGACTGACCAGACCAGACCTACTGACCCTCCTGTGTGTGTGGTGTTATTTTGTTTAGATTGGTCACCCCTAACTCGTTCAACCCGACTCGGTAGTGGTTCTACCAACTCACTCCTCTTCTTTCTTTGCCTTTCCTTCCTTTTTATTTCCCTCCTCTCTCTTCTACTCACGGTTTGGGTTTACGCTGCAAGTCTATGCGTACGTTAACATTCTGCGCACACTAGGCTCATGTTAGTGGGGCTCCTCTTTTTTAATATAATTTCCACGTGTCAGCATTTTTTTTTCTGGGGGCTGGACCTTTTGTCAGGGTTTTTGTTAAGGAACTCAATGATTGACGATTCGACTTGAGATTTCTAAAGTGTACAATGTTTTTCACGTTTTATTTCCTTGTTCATAAAAATCAATTTATCACTGTATCAGTGTTAGAAAATTTGTGTCAAAAGCAGTATCAACAAGGTCACACGGCGGATGAAAGTAGTCTTATCTGATAAGCATAATAAAATGCGAAGAAGTTAAGTAATTAATAAAAGGTCCTATTATGTTGGGTAAAGTAGAAAACCCCATTTACTGAATATCTTGAGTTGGGCACTCGGGCTCAATCCAAAAATGAATCCAGAAAACACTATTCAACTTAGTAAGACTAACGATTGCCAAATAAATCTATAATTATTTAGCTAATGACATGTTTACTGAAATAGAAAAATTTATGAATTTTTTTTTTTTTGAACAAACCCAAATAGGGCAACTATCATTCATCGAAAACCAGAAATGGTCATTACATATCCTCCCTCTACCATCAAGAGGTAGATAAAGAGTTTGTAATAGTAGCACAATGATACATAGATTAGGTCCAATCATTTGACAGTTCCATGCTCCGAAAGAAAACATATAAACTATTAACTACTACATAATAGATAGGCTGAGTAAATTAGACTCGATGACACTCACTAAAAAAACTAGAAGCATAGCTCCCTAACAAAGTAGATAATTATTTTAATCAAAATGACTAAATTAAAAGAGGGCCTAGATAAAAATCCTGCCCAAAACTAGCAGCCTAACAACCAAAACCTCAAAGCCCAACTAAGGCATCCACCAAAGGAAGTCCACGTAGGGCCTTCAGCAAGGTTAAGGTCCAATCCACCTGCTTATCCCCTCCCCGTCGTACGAAACCGCCAGGCAGAGCTCCGTCCACCGCATGCAGCCACGATCTGCGCCGCCTCGATCCCTGCCGCCACAACCACGGCCCAAACCGCCCAGGAAACCAAACCTCCACGACCCACATCAGCACGAAAAAACCAATCCCCAATCCAGGTCCTTGCCCCGCACACGTCCACCGAGTCAAATCCATAGCGTCACCAACCAAAAACCTTCAGCAAGGATCGATCGCCTGTCCTGTTTGCACAACCCTCTGCCTTGCACCAGCCCAGCCAAAACCAGCCGACAAGCCCCCAGCAGCACCTCCTTCGGCGAAACCCCACGAGCAATAGCCTTCAAAACCTGTCCGACAGCAGACCTCAAGACGTCAGTGCAGCCGGAGCCATCCCAGACATTAAAAAAAATTTGAATGGAGAGAACTTGAATGAAAGATAAGACATTAAAAAGTTACATTCTTGTTTATAAAATTAATAACTATGGTCCATAACCAATCTTTTTTGAATCAAGCCCACGGGGCGAATTAGTATATTCATCGCAAGCCAGAAGAGGCCGTTACATACCCTTCCACTGTCATTTAAGGACATAGACAGACAAGAAAGTAGTGGTAGTACCCTCAATGGTACGTAGAAATAGACCCACTCATTGTACATTTCAGCTCGTAGAGATAGCGGATATCCTCCTTTGGTACTACGCTGGAGGCGCTAGAGATCTAGGTTCCCAATACAAGGAATTTATTGAATTTAGACAAAACTAAAAACATAGGGTTGTGCTAAGGGCATAAAACCCTATCCCAAATGAGAAGCTAACTGGACCAGGGTCAAACCCCAGTCCATAAACTCTAAGCCCAGTAGGACATCCATCAGCAAAGGTCCACCCACGGCCTAATAACCTGGTCCGGTCCAGTCCACCTACCACCCAAACGTCATCCCCGTCGCACATACCAGCCAGCCAACCTCCGTCCACCGTACGCCACCACGACCAGCACAGTTCCGATCCGTGCCCCATGATCCACCTCTTGCGACCCAAAACCTCATAGGACACTCCACCACGACCTGCACCACTCGATCCGCACCGCCACAAGCAAACCATTGACAACCCAAACCCGCACGAGCCACGTCGCTGTGAGCCACGTCGCCTCGGAGAAAAACCAACCCCTAGCCACCGCCAAGCAGCCAGATATGTGACGCCAACATCGCCAGATCTGCTCGCACGACCACCACATCTGACTCCATCCCAGCCAGACCATCCACAAGCCCCGAGCAAACCCTCATCAGATGCCATCCCATGAGCAATAGCCCATCCAATACCCATCCGTCAGCCAACCTCGTGACAACGGCGAGGCCAAAGGCCAGCCAGTGCGCCCAGGCGCCGTCGGACAAGGATGAATTCCCATAACAAAAACTGGCCTTTAGGGCTCGAGAGAGAGAGAAAACTTTTTTTTTCTCTCCAACCTGTCCAGAACCAATCTTAAAACATTGAATCATTATAAATGGTACAACTACGTGATTAACTTGACATTTTGTCATCTAGCTCGATGTTAGAGACTGATAGAATTTTGCAATTTATTATATTGTGTGCGTGTGTATTTTTTTTTTAATGGTATCTACAAATAAGAGATGTGCAATAAAATTACTCGAATTCAAAAGGAAAACCTAAATCAGACACAAAGAATCCAACTCTAATTATGTTTAGATGAGACTCCTGTTATTATCTCGAGGTGTTCTCTTCATGCTTATTGTATTTTGGGGTTTAGGCACAATGGCCCCTCCCCCAAAAAAAAAATGCATTATGCGGTTTCAGTAATGATTAAGACTTGAGGGTAGTCGTATTGGCCCTACTTAAAAAATAAAATAAAATAACATAAAAAAACAATATCAGGGTTCAATTCAATTTCCAAAATGTTTGTTCCCTTATCATTAAATTTCTCTCATCAATTATATTTTCTGTTTGTTATATTTTCCGGTGTAACATTATCTTACATGTACAAAGAAGGGACTAACATATTAGAGTTAGGACTTGAATGGAACTTTTTTTTTTTTTTTTATCAGGTGACTTGAATGGAACTTAATTGACAAAGTTGTGATTATTCAATTATGAAATAGAATTTATGTGGCTCAAAAAGTTGAGTAAATCCATTATCTAAATTATAAGAACAAAATACGTACAACATTAGCCTGAAGAGGAAAAAAAAAATCCCCCAACCCTCTTATAAAGTGGCATAACTTTAAAGTCACGTACCATCCCTAGTACTACATACTCCAATGCTTTTGTTTTATTTGGAAAACAAGCAAGTTTAAGCTTTGCACCTTTTTTTTTTTTGAATAAACATGATCATAGATATTTTCATTAAAAAAAATGTCAAGCCAGAATAGTCATTACATACTCTTCCGCTATTATCTATAGACAGACAAGAAGTTGTGATACAATTACATGTCTTGCTCACTTATGTAAAGCAAGTGTATTCAACTATGAACTAATTTTTCATAGTAATAGGCTAAGATTAAACAAAAATCTAAATTTGTTCCTTGCCCTTCAAGCTATGGCTAGAAGGCTTTCCTGAATATAGCATACTCAGCTCCTCTTTAGCAAGCACTTTCTTATTTTTTTGGAAGGATTCTTGTTCTTGGAGCCTAGAGGACGACCTCTTTTTTTCTTCACTTCCATTTTCCCAGTTTGGACTTCCGTCTTTGGCCTCATAACTTCGCATGCACCAACATACCACTTGGTATTTCCACCATCCCTAGGGACTTAGCTGTGAGACGAATTGCCGAGATCTTTACCTTCTTCATTGGGGCAGTATCATGCATCTTCCCCTATAACAAGGATTTTAATTTTTTAGGGAGGAGAAAGGTGATGCAGGACGACCCAGCTTCAAGGACTCTGATGCATCATTCACAGGGAGCACAGATTGTTCCGCATTCAAAGGGACCAGCGCGAGTGCATTCGATTCACCATAAGAAGATCTCAATCATCATTTTGAATAACCACCGGCTTGCACAATTTATTAGCATCCTTGTTATCAAACAGATTTCAAGCTATGAGGGGTAAGTTGGTGCCTGTAAGCCCTTGAATCTGAACGTACCATTGGTAAAACATCCCCCTGTAACTTTAGAATGGACTATGTAGTTCAAGCTTCTTTCATGTTCTTGTTGCGTCGATAGTGTGCGATTCAGGCATCTCCTCCCTCTTATATATACCACCCTTATGATAAATCAAGTGACACAGCTTACACTTGCCAACCAGATTCTCAAAGAAAAGAGATATCTCTTCCACGATTCTTGGAGCTAGTTTTAGTTTCTTTTTTCCTTAGAAAGAAAGGCTTGGTGATATCATGAGAAACACATGACCATATTTTTCCAATCCCAGCAAACAGCTTGGCGCCAATATCCACATACTTTCCTGCAACTAAGGCAACATTGATGATTGTGTCTTTGACCTCCCAATGTAAGTGGTATATTGTTGATCTTGACCATAATGATCAAGGAGTCTATTTTGATTGTATGAGGAGCTATCAAGCCATCGTACTCTTGAAAAATTACTAGACCTTGATTGAAATACCACTGGCCACCCCACAATACCTTGTTTCAATCATTCTTAAGATCGAAAGTGAACACAAGGCTTTTCTAAGCTCATTCCTGAACACTAAACTTGTTTTTCAGAACCCACACACATTGGAAATGCCGTTGCATATCCATTCCCTAAAAGGGTTTCACTATTAAAGGCCATGCTAATAGGTATGCCTAGGAGGTAAGCTCCGTACCAACAACATTCATACGCGAGAGATCAATGACATCTGCTCCAGCCAGTGCCAAAGATGCTGTAAAACTAGCGTTGACATTCTCAATGGAAGACATGATGAAAGGGAAGTGATTGCAGAGTTAGAAACGACTGCAAATTTGATATTTTCGACATAAAGAATGTCGAAATAGGGTTAGGGTTTTCCTTGTCTTCAATTGCGTCAGAGCAGTGCTATTAGGTTTTTGGGTAATGTTTTCATAAATTTTAATTATATTAATTAATAATCCCCAAAAATAGCTTTGCATCCTCCTTGCAGAACAGCTTTGATAAGTATAAGATAAGCCCTTGATGCATTCCACATATTAGTCTGGCTCAAAGCAACACTTTTCAACTTAGCTCTCCAAACATGTTTGCTCCCTCTAAATTAGCATTTGTAAGATCAGCATTTTTGAACAGTGCAAAACTCAAGTTTGCACCAGAAAATAAAGTCTTATATACGGAGATTCACCTCAATACGTACATTTACATCATACCATTTTTGCAGCGCAAAAGTCAGCACCTGTAGCATCATCAGCTATGTCAATCCTTTAGTTCATAAGGCTGGAATATGTAAATCTCACAAGTCTTAGACGTGCACTCCTAAAATTAAATGCTTTTAGCCATAAATGTTAAAGATTGGGGGCACAAAATTTAGCACCTCAGAGAGTACTACTGCGTCGTCTATCCCAATCTTGACATCCGTTGTTGTAAAATCTGATATGCAGTTCATAGTATCTCTGCTTCCCTAAAAAGTTTTTTAGGATTAACAGCATTGAAGTCTAGAATAACACCTTACCTTAACCAGTTAAGGATGTGATGGATTCTAGTGTTGATACTCGACCGGTGCTTAGGCGGAAGTAAAGAGAATTAAAGAGCCTTGAAAAAGATGAAGGCTGAAAACGTGTTTGTATTGCCTTGAATTGCTTTGTACAGTAGATAACTATTTATACAACAATAGTAGAACCTAAGAGACAAATCATCACATATGAAGCTACTGATGTACAATTGAGGATGTGGTTAGGATTGGTCTTGCTCTACTGATGTACAATTAAGGATGTGGTTAGGATTGATCTTGCTTTGTAATGTGGTTCCAAGACTTGTCTGATGTACTTTGAGAACAGAGCACGCCTTGTCTCTTGGTGGTGTGTTCTTGGGCTTCTGACATGGTGTCATCTTCTGCATTCTCAATGCGTGTGAACTAGTGACTTTGTTGTGGTGAAGTGTTACTGTTATTATCCCCCCGCAAGCTGATGTGGGGATGAGCAGCAATCAACTTGGAGGTAAGGAAATGGAACCGCTGCTTAGACAAACTTTTGGTGAATATATCAGCCAAATTGGCAGAGGATGAAACATGATGAACACGAATAGAGCGACGAGCAATAGGTTCTCTAATGAAATGATAATCAATATCAACATGTTTGGTCCGAGAGTGCAGAACGGGATTGGCAACAAGTGCAATTGAACTGACATTATCACAATAGAATGACGGGGGTTGCCGGAGAAAGATTCTGAGATCTCGAAACAGGTAGCAAAGCCATAGAACTTCTGCTACTGAAAGGGCTAAAGCTCGATATTCAGCTTTAGTTGAAGATCGAGACACTGAGGACTGCTTCTTTGCGCTCTATGATATGAGATTATTGCCCAAAAATACACAATACCCCTTTGTTGAATGACGATCAATTGGGCACCTTGCCCAATCAGCGTCAGAGAAGGTAGAAAGCAAGAATGGGCCTTTAGTGAAGGTTAAACCATGGTTTGTTGTACCTTTGAGATAGCGAAAAATTAGCTTGACAGCAACCAAATGAGTATTGCGGGGATTGTGCATATGTTGGCAGACCTAGTTGACGGCATGGGCAATGTCAGGTCGTGTCCACGTGAAGTATTGAAGTGCACCCACTATGGAAATATAAGCACTTGGGTCAGGGAGAGGTTCTCTAGATTGATTATCAAGTTTAAGGGAGCTCTCAGGTATGGCAGTGGGTCTGACATCAAGCATTTTATGCTTGGCAAGGAGGTCATAGGTGTATTTGGATTTATGGAGAAAAACAGAATTGGAGGTGCGAATAACCTCGAGACCAAGAAAGTAATGAAGAGGCCCAAGGTCTTTCATGGAGAATTTGGTACTAAGCTGACCAATTAATTGTTGACAATAGGTGGGGGAGTTACCTATGAGTATGATGCCGTCGGCATACACAAGGAGGAAGGTGGTGTGGTGATCAATTTTCACAAACAAGGAGGGATCTGCAATTAAAGAGGAAAAACCTAAGGATAATAAGCATTGGTGCAGTTCCTCATACCAGGCCCGTGGGGCTTGCTTGAGTCCATAAAGGAACTTGTGAAGCTGACAGACATAATTTGGTCATTGAGGGTCAACAAAACCGGGAGGTTAAGCCATATAAACTGTTTCTTGAAGGTGTCCATGAAGAAAAGCATTGGATACATCTAATTGAGAAATAGGCCAGTCATATTGGACTGCTATGGAAAGAAGGACCCTAATGGTGGTAGGCTTAGCAATAGGGCTTAAGGTATTAGAATAGTCAAGCCTAGCCTTTTGGTGGAAGCCTTGAGCAACCAAGCGGACCTTATATCTGTCAACAGTGCCATCAGCCCTCTGTTTGATGTGAAAAATCCATTTTGAGCCCACAAGATTCTAAGATGGACGAGGAGGGACAAGGGTCCATCTAGAAGTTTTGTGAAGGGCATGAATTTAATCTTTCATGGCAGCAACCCAATTTGGGTCCTTAGAGGCTTGAAGGTAGGCGTTGGGAATCTTGGGTGGAGGTGAGGAAGCAAGCATGACTCCGATGAATGGATGTTTGGTGACAAGGGCTTTGGGCTTAGAAATACCAGATTTCTATCGTGTTTGCATATTGTGAGTGGGATGATCGGGAGGTGGACTTGGTCTCTGAATGGACAATGGAGGTGGTGGTGGAGATGATGGGAAAGGAGGAGTGTGGATAATCGGAGTAGTAGGTAAAGAAGGAATCGGGGGAGGTGGAGGGATTATGGGTGTGGGTGATCAAGGTGGAGGTAGGGGAAGAAGGCTTGGAATAGATGTTGAAGTGGGTTCGAGTGAGAAACGTGATTAGGGGAAGGTGGCTTGTAAACTAGGTTCTTGAAAAGGGAATGTATTTTTGTCAAAAGTGACATGACGAGAGATGTAGACTTTTCCAGAGATCTGGTCAAGACAACGATAACCTTTTTGTTGGGTTCCATAGCCAATGAAGACACAACGGCAGCTCCGAGAATCAAATTTGTGAGATGAGTAGGGTTTTAGCCACAGATAGCAAGCACACCCATCAGACTTTAAGAAATAGTAATATGGGGGATTGTGGAACAATTTTTGGAATGGAGAATCAAATTTCAAAGAAGATGCAGGCAACTTATTGATTAGAAACACTGATGTTTAAACCACTTTTACCCAAAATTTGAATGGCAGAGAGGACTATGCAAACAAGGTTCGAGTGAATTCAATAATATGGTGGTGTTTTCTTTACGCCATGCCATTTTGCTCCGGAGTATGTAGGCAAGTAAATTGTTGGGCAATTCCATGGCTGGAAAGAAAAGATTGAAAAACAGCACTAGTATATTCGCCACATTTATCACACCGCATAGTTTTGATACGCACATCAAATTGATTTTCTACTAGATGTTTAAAGATTTGAAAAGTTGGAAAAACTTCAGATTTGTATAGTAATGGAAACAACCAGGTAAAATGAGAATAGTCATCGATGAAAATCACATAGTACTTAAACCCACTAACAGAGGAAATAGGTGTCGAACCCCATACATCAGAGTGTATGATTTGTAATGGGCCTGTTGAAGTACAACTTATTTTAAGGAAAGGCAACCTAGTTTTTCTGCCTAATTGACAAGCAGAACATAAAGTAGAGCTGCTGGAATCTAAGACTTTGAGCTGATGATCAAGGCGTTGGTGCCAGAGTGATGACGACGCATAACTGAATAGAACTGATGGGGGTGGTGGTGGAGTTGGGGTGATGAGGCGAATAGGATAAAGCCTGGCAGTACTAGAAGGGTCGGGAAACAGATCCGCACCCGTTTGAAGATCCTTAATAGCACAAGAAGAAGGAGAAAGAATTACTGCACATTTATTATCATGAAGAAAGCGATTTGCAGATAAGAGATTTTGAGAAATTTGCTGAACATAAAGAATATTAGTCAATTTGATGGAAGAGTTGGAGGAAGGGAGTTTAGCAAGAATAGAGCCAGTGTTTTGAATGTTCAAACCTTCACCGTTACTGATGGTCACTATGTCGGGTCTATTATATGGAGTGTGGATGCTGAGATTGTTAAGATCCACAGTGACATGGTTGGTGGCACCGCTGTCAAGATACCACAGAGAGCTTGATACATCAAGCTGATCTTCAAGGGTGTAGGAGGTTATAGGTATAACATTAGAATTTTGGAGGTTGTGCTCGGTAGGTGGGTGCCATCATTGCAGCAAGTCGGGGTGGTGGGAGATAGCCTCGGTAGGCATGGTTGTAGCGGTGGAAGCATTCCGGGGCATGGTGGTTGTTGAGACCACAAAGCTAGCAACGAGGAGGACGGAGATTAGAGCGAGAGTTGAGAGGAGGACCAAATTGGTGCTCAGGATAGGGTGGGAGGGGATTTGGAGGAGTGGGAAGTATAGGGGCTTGATTTTGTTGAAGATTCTGGAGGTTGGTGAAGCGAAGAGCATTGTTGGGGTAGCGAGTTCTATAGCTGGTGGAACAGAGTTTTGATTTGGAACACGGTTTGTGTTTTTGGGCCTTGATGAAGTAAAGGTAGTAAAGGCTTGAGAGTTGGTGTTGTTGGGCTGGAAAAGTGAGGTGGGGTTGGCCCGATGTTCAATTTCAATCTCCTGGCTTAAAAGTAAGCCATGGAGCTCATCTGCTGTCACAAGATCAAAGCACAAGCGGATAGAAGTAGTGAAGGCCTCATAGTCATCAGTGAGACCGTGAAGAGTATGGACGACAAGGTCACTGTCCTCAAGAGGTTATCCAGTGGCGGCAAGAGCGTCAGCAACCGTCTTGATTTGCTGCAGATAGTCGATGATGGAGAAGTTACCCTTTTGAATGGTCTGAATTCGTCGCTTCAATTAGAGAACATGGGATCTGGTAAAGGCAGCAAGTCGGCGCTCAAGAGCGAGCCAAAGAGAGCTTGCAGAGGTAGAGCCGACTGTGAAAGGGAGGACAGACTCAGAGAGAGAGGCAATCAGCAAAATTCGATAGGTACGATCTTTCTTCACCCATTTGGTGTTGGTGTAGGCTGGATTGAGATTGTTGTTGATGAACTGGGGTGGGTAGGGTTCAGATCCGTCCACCATGTCATACATCTCGTAGTTCTGGAGCACAATGGTAGTGATATCCTTCCAAATAAGATAGTTTTCTTTGGTGAGCTTGAGTGGGACTAAGTTACTAACATGATTGGGTGTGGAGGAGGTAGAGAGAAGTTGGGAAGCAATTTATGGTGAGAGAACGAGTTGGGTGTATCAGTAAGAGCCATTGAAATTGGATTAAAGGGAGAGAAAAAAAAAGTAGTTGGATTGAAAGAGAACGATCAGATGCCTTTCGGCTGAGGCTCTGATACCATAAAGAGAATTAAAGAGCCTTGAAAAATATGAAGGCTGAAAACGTGTTTGTATTGCCTTGAATTGCTTTGTACAATAGATAATTATTTCTACAACAATAGTAGAACCTAGGAGACAACTCATCACATGTGAAGCTACTGATGTACAATTAAGGATGTGGTTAGGATTGGACTTGCTTTGTAATGTGGTTCCAAGACTTGTCTGATGTACTTTGAGAACAGAGCACGCCTTGTCTCTTGGTGTGTGCTCTTGGGCTTCTGACATGGTGTCATCTTCTGCATTCTCAATGCATGTGAGCTGGTGACTTTATTGTGGTGAAGTGTTACTGTTATTAGGAAGTTGTGCACAAGGGTGGAGCAGCAGTGGTGGATGGGAAGTTGGCGGGGATGACCTCAGTAGCAGAATTAGGATGCCGTTGCATCTCCCCTGTTATGGGGTTGTGGAATTTTGATGGAGGGCGTGGTGATCGATGGGAAGCCGAATTCAGTGTGGCTCTCGGATCCATAGCGGTTCCACCGTCAAGGTCAGTGGGTGTCTATGGCTCAGCGATGCAACGTGATTCGATGGTGGTGGAGCTACAACTCCATCAGCACCGGTGGTATGCTGCTATGCACGTCCGACTTGTTAGGTTAGATGGAGGTTGGGCCTCTGCTAGGCTACTAGGCTGTTCTGGTGGGCTTACTTTTCATATATATTAGGTATTGTTATTTATTTGAGGTCTTGTAGTTTTATATTTATGATAAATTTCTACCAATCTGTAGTAGAGCTCGATAGGCTTGGTCCCAGCTTGTGCACTCGGTGAGTCTTGTCTGACCTAGCGAGGTAGCATGTCATTGTTGAATGGATGCAATCTCCTAGTGCCAAGATAAAATGAAATGTCATCAGTATTAGTTCCGATTGGCAACATAGTGAGAAAACTATTTTTATAGGTCCACTGATGCCCTTCGTGAGTCTGATTTTTCCAGTATGTCACTTTTCTTGTAAAGCAAATATAGTTGCCAGGTGCAACCATTGCTTATTGAGGCATGTTAGAATACATTATTTTTGTAGAGATTTTTGCTATTATTGCGGGACATTCCCTTCACGCTAAATGTAAGTTAGGGTTAAGGCACCATGTCCCGCCATGTATTCTACCGTTTCACTAATCAAGGCTCGAGGGCAGTCGCATCAGCCATTTTCTTAAAAAAAAATGATAATATAATAGTTTGATGCGTAAGTGTAAGTTGGGCCGCTGTTCTGTTTGATCCTATAGCCCAATAAGAGTGAGATTCTAACCTCCAAAAAAGTTTAAAGGATGCAAGTGCTTTCTTTCCTCAATCACCAAATATTTGCAAGATCAAGATGCTTTAAGCAAGCATAAAAGATCCATCTACGACGTAAGAGCATCTTTAATAAACTCTCTATTTTGGCTCCTTAGCTATTTTGGATAGCATGTTTAGCTTTTTATCTATTTTAACAACTGCACCAGACTCCTAAGTGGCTCTCTATTATAACTTTTAGCTATCTCGCTCCTAAATATAGAGAGCGAGATGAGGCTCTCTATAATTTAAAACATTCATTTTGAGTTATTTTATGTAATTTATAAATACATTTAAATTATTTAACCATCATTTAAAAAATAATATAAAATAGAGAGTATTGATATATACGTATTTCTAAAGTGACTAACCAAACTTTGGCTAAAATTTAACTAAAAAATAGCTTGTATTGCTGAAAATGCTCTAATTAGTTATTCTTTTCTGATCAAAGCTAGCTATAACGTATAGTTATCCTAAACCCCAATATAACTAGTTTCACATATGATTGAGGCTACAATTTTCCTATTGTTTTGGTAATTCATGGTTCTTATATATGTTCCTAGGATGACTTGGAAAGACTTAATAATCATACTCCAATAACTAAATAGGATAACCATGGAACCACCCTAATCAATAGGACGAACTTTTATCACTATGGGCGAGAAAACACACACCCATAGGGATGAAAGGTAGTGGGAAGCCTGGCCTTAACTTCTAATCGGGGTTACTATTGGGGCATCTTTTCCTGTAGCTTTAGGAAGGGTTCAATTTCTTCTCTTTCGAAGTTTGCACTTATTGAGAGGAGGACTGAGTTACAAATTGTTACTTGTCTCTTTTGAAGTTTGCACTCACTTGTCTCTTTTAAGGGGTTCTATTTCTTCTTTTTCAAAGTTTGCACTTATTTGATAACAAAACTGAGTTATAAATCTTTAGTTAATAAGATAATTAAGTAGAACACGAAAAATTAGATGCATAACGGAGTTTAATTACATTTACTTACTGTTATAAGTCTTTAGTCCATGAAACAAGAGGAAAACAAAAAGTTAAATAGATCGACCACGGCAGAAAGAAAAAACCCCTAATTAATTACGATGGAACGTTTCAATTTAATTGGAAATTTAAGGGGAGTATATATATAGCAGTGTTTATTTCAGGATAAGATACTAATGCATTGATCATATATATTAGAGCTAGCTAGACTACGAAATCTTAGAGGGAGTTAACTATAAGTTTGAAGTCCTCAAAATTGACTGCCCCATCCCCATCTGTATCTATAGAAGCAATAATACCCTGGCAATCCTCCAGACTCGACTCAAATCCCATCCCATCTCCCATAACCTCATACAACTCCTCTGCAGTCACAGCCTCATCCCCATCAACATCCAAGGCCTCAAAAGCATTCTTGAGCACATTTTCGAGCCCCCCGAATTCCATGTTCCTTGTGTTCATCTCCAGAAACTCCTCTATGCTCAGCAACCCATCTTTGTTTGTGTCCCCTTGCTCCATCATTGCACTCACATCATGCTCGAGCGGATTGTAACCAAGCGATCCTAGGATCCCACCAAGCTCTGCTGCTGTGATTTTCCCATCGTTGTCTGAATCGAAAGCTTTGAATGTTTCGATAAAGCCCAAGATCTGACTTAATGACTCGGTTTCTGCAGATAGAGAACTCGACTGAGCCATGGATTAGGTTTAGTATAAGCTCAAGCACTTGGTGTGCAGCTTTACCTGTGTCTAGCTTTTTAGTTTGCATTTTCATTGCGACATCCACCTCTACTTATATACAAGCAATGCAAAGGAAAAGAGGATTCCCATGAACAAAAGATAGTGTATTCTTATTCTTGTGAATACTTTAGTGTGATAAAAAACAATTTGGTGGGATAAGAATATTGTTCTGGATGATTGTGACAGTAAATGTATAATGGTACTGCTTGATTGACATTACATTAATTGAAGCTAATCATTCAAAATGTACCTGAGAAATTTAGTTTGCAAGAAAAAGAGCAAATTATATTCATGCAATTGATGCGAATCTATTTATTTCCATTTGCAATATGTAATTGCCAGTCTTTGTAATATCACTCCAGCGTTTGGGGAATTATCTTTGGCAAGTTGCTCTGTGTGATTCTGCAAAGAAAGTGATGCCTATTAACTTCCGTACCATTGTTAAAAGTATTTATACTCGTTCTTACTTAAGTGTTTATATATTTTATCGGTGATAAAATGATATTATTATTAAAAAAGATGAAGATTCTAACTTGAAATATAAGAATCATTTGTAAATTTTTCACATTAGCATCAACTCACCATGCTTGACATCTTATGTTTACATGCATTCGCATCGTCAATAATGAAGATTAAAAACAAGATCTTTTAAGTGACGTTGAAAATCATCAATACCAATTACCGGGCTAGGCCTTGGGCTTGAAAAACAAAACCGCTCCCTAACTTCAGGCCCACATTGAGTAAATAATTGGAATCAGATCAACTCGGCCCAGTTAAATGCAACGATTAAGATTTAATTAAATTGCGGGGATTCTTTTTTTTTTTTTTGGGGGGACAGAAGCCAGCATTTTCTTATTGAAGAAATTGCATGCAAATAGAAACATTAAATTTTCTGTTCTGTTTTTTTTTTTCCACCTTTTTGGTGCCAGACAGTAAGGTCGAGCCATGTGAAGCAAAAGGCTAAAAAACAAAATACTCAAACTTCTAAACCAAAAACAAACAACAATCGTATTACCCCAAAAAAAAAACAAACAAACAAACAGTCACCGACCTTTTACATTAATACAAAAAAAAAAAATATATATATATATATATATAGTTCTTCTCTGCTCAGGAGGTACTTAGATATTAATATCTAAGGATTTCCTTGATAGACCCACTTTTCGATAGCATATCTACATTTAGACCATTCAATTTTTAAGTCTTAATGCATAGATCACTCCTGCAATTTTTCATGCAAATTGATAATCGTTAAGGTATCGAACTAGATTAAATCAATGAATGAACTGAATTTGTCTAACCGTGTCACGCCCCGAATTTTGAATAACAAATTCAAATCCGAAACATGAATAATAACCAATACAAATAACGTTCTGAATTTTTTTCTCAGAAACCAACACGCCTCACACCACTCAATATTACATAAACAAAATCCTCAAGTTACTTATTACAGCACACTCTTACCAAATAAAATAGTAAAGCTCAATGAGCATAATAAACCTCACTATACAACGCTGTAAAACAATATTATCACTCTAAACCGCACGATCACCACCCTGGTTATCCTGACTTATAGGATTATCCGCTACATCGTTTGAATAGTATACCGGGATTGCAACAACACAAAATCCGGTAAGCTTTTGAAAGCCCGTAAGAGTAAATAGAAATAAAACAGTAAATCAACAACTTTTACTCAAAACAATCACAACTCAAAACAAAACATTCCACCTCCATTTCCAAACCATTTTCCAACAAATCTCATCACTCACCACTCGACCAATCTTATTTAAAAAATATGCATTCATGATTACGAGTAATTCAACTCGCTGCTTTCATGTCATACGTTAATTTTCAAAAGTGTATTCATGATCACGAGTAATTCAACTCGCCGCTTTCATGTCATACTGTATTCATGATCACGAGTAATCCAACTCGCTACTTTCGTGACATACTATGGCAGACAGACTAGAGCTCTAACTGAATCGTAATGTGTCACCTTGGCCAAGGTTCACGCTTATGATAACCTTGCCTCAGTCACCACTTATGACCAATCCGTATATCAAAACATTTAAAAGTTGTCCTATCTGACTCAAATGTTACGCTTCGACTCACTATGTTTTCTCACAATAAAATCAATAATAACATGGTATATTGTATTTCTATAGAAAATAAGTGCTCGAAATAATAATCTAAAAATCCAATAGCACACCACCCAGATATATATAAGTCACGTAAATATATATATATATATATATATGTAATCATCCACTCAGAAATGACAATTGATACCAACTAAAATTTGCGTATAATTTATTGAATACATAAGAAAATAATGAAATTCGGTTCGTAAATGAACCATGTGAGATTTACTCACCTCTTATCCAGCTGTGTCTTCTATAAACCAAAACCACAATAATCTAATCACTCGTCAACTCAAACCGTCAAGTACCTAATCAAGTACAGTCTTTACTTAGCAAACGAAACACAAAATAAACTTAAATGAAGATCCAATGGTAGGATTCTAAAATAAAGACGATCCAAAGGTCGGATCAAATTTAAACGATGATCCAACGATCGAATCCTCACTGATCACCCTTGGAAACATCCTATCAAAATTATATGAAAATCCGACGGACGGATTCACACGAATCGCCTCTTGAATCACTGTTTTACAATTATACGAAAATCCAACGGTTGGATCTTCACCCGTGACCTCACAAAGTCATTGGGACAGTCATACGATCAACATACTAAAATTTGAAGCAAAACCAATGGTCTGATCTCTGCAGATCGTAAACCGAAGATAAAACGTAAAAACCGTAAATAGTAACGTCAAAACATAAATTCACTATTTATCAACTTTTTCTAAAATAACCTTGTGATATATCAAAACGCTCATAAGGATGCATATATCTTCGTCCAAATAATATGAACTCAAAATATAGTCCGACACGCCGTAACACACGGCGGTCAGATAGTGGTCAACGCGGCGGTCGACGCAGGTCAACCACCACCAATGCAAAAGTTATCACTACAAACTTCTTCAAAATAAAAGGGTGATCAACTTTCATACTTGGCGCTAAGCGAGATTTGGTCTAGATCGTCCTAGATCAAGCTTAGAAGTTGGATTAATCTCGTGCGTCTGATCAGATTCCAGATTGAATCAGAACCGTCGGAAACTTCAAATCGTGATCTTTCACTCCACACTCAAAATTGTCATGCAAGGAGAATATGAGGATGATCAAGAGGAGGAGGAAATCACGAAAAGGTGGAGGATCGGCCCGTGCAACGCCGACACAGAGAGATCCGATCGGGTCGGCTTCTCTGCCTGGGGTCACTTCGATCCAGGCCTGGGGGCAGCGGCTCGGTAAAGTGACGGTAGGGGGCGGCTGGGGGTGGAGCGACAAGCACGGGGGAGGCCGGGTCCGGGGCCGGAGGAGGAAGATGGGGCGGGGTTGGGTCGACGGGTCGGCAGGGGGGGTTTTCACGTGAGAGAGAGAGAGGAGAGGGCTGGGGGCTGATCCGTAAAAATAAAAAAATTTCGTCCTTAATGAAGAAAATCAGATTTTTTTTTTATATTTATAGGAAAATCTCAATTTTCAAAAATTCATAACTTATTTATACGAACTCCGACTATTGTATTTCACATATGCACGAGATCGTAATGATGAGCTCTACAATCTTCATGAAGGAAGTTTTTCCAAATTATGAACGTATAAAAAGTCGATTTTCACGACCCCTTATATAACGTTCGTTTTCGAAAATAATTTCATTCGAAACCAAATTTCTCAAACCACGATATACGAATTTATCCCAACTATCATAATTCAAATAATAGAACAATTATTGAATTACATAAATTTATTATATGAAAATTCGGATCTTCACAGTCTACCCTCCTTAAAGGAATTTCGTCCCGAAATTCAAGCATGTTCATCGATGAATAACTGCGGATACTTCGATTTCATATTTGACTCCAACTCCCTAGAAGCATCACCCTCATCATGGTGACTCCACAACACCTTGACCAACTCCACTTCCTTCATTTGAAGCTGCTTTGTCGATCAATCCAAGATACGTACAGGTTCAACCACGAAGCTCACATCCCCTCTAACCTGTATCGTACCATGATCAATCACGTGGGACTCAGCTCGGATATACTTCTTGAGCATAGACACATGGAAGACATTGTGTACACCCAACATGCTAACAGGTAAAACAAGTCAATATGCCAAGTTTTCAACCCTTTTCAGAATCTCAAAAGGTCCAACATACCTTGGTGCGAGTTTTCTCTTCTTGCCAAATCTCACCACACCTTTCATAGGTGAGACCTTCAAGAACACATGATCGCCTGTATCAAACTCTACAAGTCACCTCCTCAAGTCAGCATAACTCTTCTGTCTACTCTGAGCGGTTCGGATTCTGTCCCGAATAGTAGTGATCTTCTCAGTAGTCTCCTGAACAAGTGCAGGACCCAAGAGTTCCTTCTCTCCTACTTTTGCCCAGCAGATAGGAGTCCTACATGGCCTACCATAAAGAGCCTCAAATGGGGCCATGCTGATGCTGGAGTGATAGCTGTTGTTGTAGGCAAACTCTACCACTGGCAGATGATCCGCCCAACTTCCATTAAAGTCCAAAACACAAGCTCTAAGCATATCCTCCATTACCTGATTCACTCTTTCAGTCTGCCCATTTGTCTATGGATGAAATGTAGTGCTCATTGCTAGAGATGTGCCAAATGCCTTATGGAATCTACGCAAATATTCTGAAGTGAAACGAGTAAGTTTTTGCCACAGGAAGAAAGTGTGTTGACTTAGTCAACCGATCAACAATCACCTAAATCAGGTCATAACCTTGCCTGGACCTAGGCAATCCAATCACAAAGTCCATGGTGATATCTTCCCATTTCCAAACAGGAATCGGCAAGGGTTTCAACATTCCTGAGGGTCTCTGATGCTCTGCCTTCACTCGCTGACATGTAAGACACTTCGACACATGTTCTGCCACATCCCTCTTCATTCCATACCACCAAAACTGCCTTCGTAGATCCATATACATTTTAGTGCCCTCTGGATGTATAGTGTATCGAGACCTATATACTTCCCGCATGACCTCCTCCTTGAGGTTATCAACACTCGGAACATACAATCTCCCTTGAATTCTCAACCCACCATCTGCCCCAATAATCCACTCAGAAGGGCCCTCCACATTCGGATCAACAGTCATCTCAGCAATCCTCGCCTGAGCAAACTCATCAAGTGTCTGACCCTGAATGATCCTGGAAATCAAGGTGGACTGTAAGGTGATACTACCGAGAAAGATTCCATATCCTGCTCCTGCGGGTATAAGGTCAAATTTTGATGCAGCTTCCAACATGAGCAATTCCAGCACCATAATCGATGCCATGATTACTCGCGGTTTCCTGCTCAAAGCATCCACCACTACTTTGGCCTTTCCGGGATGATACTCCAAAGTGAAATCATAGTCTTTGATAAGCTCCATCCATCTTCTCTGCCTCATGTTCAACTCCTTCTGGGAGAATAGATGCTTCAAACTCTTATGATAAAAAAAGAGTTCAAATTTCTCACCATAAAGATAGTGCCTCCAAATCTTCAAGGCAAAAACTACTGCAGCTAGCTCTAAATCATGAGTGGGGTAGTTCCGCTCCTGAACCTTCAGCTGTCTTGAACCATAAGTAACAACGCTACCATTCTGCATCAATACACACACCAAACCTTGATGTGAAACATCACTGTAAATAACTAAACCACCGCCACTAGTAGGAATAGTCAACACTGGAGCTGTAGTCAACCTAGTCTGCAACTTATTATAGGCTTTCTCACACTCGTCTGTCCATACAAAATGAGTGTCCTTTCTTGTCAACTTGGTCGAAGTCGAAGCAATACTAGAAAACCCCTCGATGAAACGCCTGTAATACCCTGCCAATCTGAGGAAGCTACGGATCTCTGTAATAGTAGTGGGGTGACTCCAACTCATCACCGCTTCAACCTTCGAGGGATCCACAGAAACTCCATCCTTCAAAACCACAAGACCAAGGAATTTGACTTCCTTCTGCCAAAAATCACACTTCTCAAACTTGGCAAATAATTTCTTCTCTCTCAACGTCTATAGCACAATCCGCAAATGCTTCTCATGCTCATCAGACCACCTTGAATAAATCAAGATGTCGTCAACGAACACTACAACAAACTGATCCAAGTAAGGACTGAACGTGCGGTTCATCAAGTCCATAAATGTAGCAGGTGCATTAGTGAGACCAAAAGGCATGACAAGGAACTCAAAATGTCCATACCTGGTCATGAACGCCGTCTTTGGAATATCCTCATCCTTCGCCCTTAACTGGTGATATCCATATCTCAAATCAATCTTTGAGAACACAGTAGCCTCCCTAAGCTGATCGAATAAGTCATCAATCCTGGGTAAAGGGTACCTGTTCTTGATGGTCATCTTGTTCAGTTGCCGATAATCCACACATAACCGAAGTGAATTATCCTTTTTCTTCACAAACAGTACTGGTGCGCCCCACGATGAAACACTAGCCTGTATGAACCCTTATGCAAGTAATCCCTCAATCTGAACCTTCAACTCCTGAAGTTCAGCTAGAGCCATCCGATAGGGTGCTTTCGATACAGGGGCTGTACCTGGTATTACATCAATGGAGAAATCCATTACCCTTTTCGGAGGTAACCCTGGTATCTCCTGAAACACTTCAACATACTCTGAAACTACAGGAATCGCTGTAATCCTTGAAGTACTACTCCCTGATTCAATATAGACCAAAATCACTGCTCTCATGGCGATGTCAGACTTCAGACAACTGTAATGAAACACGGGTTGTCCAAGAACACTAAAGGACATAATCATCCTAAAGCAATCAATCACTGCATGGTTCTGGCTTAACCAATCCATACCTAAAATCACATCATACGTGTGATCCGGAATCACAGTCAAGGGTGCAGAGAATTCTCTACCACATATCCTAATAGGGCAATCATCACAAAACATATCAAGTTCAAGGGATACACCGAGAAGTGATGTAACACATAAAGATCTAGTAAGAGGCATGGAAATCAAACCCAACACATCTACCACAGAACTAGATATGAAAGAGTGGGAAGCTCCAGTATCAAACAGTACTCTAGCAAGATAGCTATAAACAGATATAGTACCTTCCACCCCTATGCCTCTCTGTCCAATAGCAAAGACTCTAGCCTGACCTTGAGGCTATTGCCTCTGCTGATTCCTTTGACCTCTATCCTGCTGCTATAGACAAACTCGGGAGATATGTCCTGCCAGGCCACAAGTAAAGCACACTGCGTTCTTTGGTTTCGGGCAGTTCTGAGAAATGTGCCCCAACTCATGGCAATTGAAACATTTCAGAGGCGCCACCTGTCTAATAGGTAACGCCCTAGCAGGTGCTGGAACTATGGCCCCAGCTAGTGTCTGCAGGTTAGTCTTTTGCCTCATATGAGAAGTTACCTCGATTTCTCACTGTATGGCTGCTCTCAGCAACTGCCTTTCCCTTCCCCTTAAGATCTCTCTCAACTGTCTACTCTTCCAAGAGAATCTGGTTCTCCTGCTCAATGGTCATTGCCTTAGCCTCCACGAGTCCTAGTTCCGTTAGTTCCAAAATGGCTACATCATGCCGAATCGCAAGGTTCAGCCCCAACTGAAACTTCATGGCCAGACTCTCAGGATCTAGCTGTTTCATTAATGATCAACCGGTTGAACTCTGCCTCATAATCTCTCACACTCAACTTCCCCTGAGTTAGAGAATGGAACTGTCTCTCCAACTGGTGTCTCAATGTAACAGGGAAGTATTTCTTCCTTAAGAGTTCCACGAACTCATCCCAAGTTAGGGTAGTCACATCCATCATTCTCTCTGTGCCACTCCATCACAACCGTGCATCCTCCTGAAGCATAAACAATGATGTCTTCCTCTTTTCCTGCTCATCACAAATCACCATCTGGAAGTAGCCTTTCATGTTTTCGATCCACTGATCTGCCAACTTGTAGTTTGTACCTCCCTTAAATGGAACTGCTCCCAGACGAGCAATCTCCCTTGCCAATTTCGACAAACGAGCGGGATCAGCCACAGGTGGAATTGGCAGTTCAAACTCTGATGCTTCCACCTTGTCCGCATAGTGATCCAGATGAGGGGACTTACCCCTACCTCTACCTCTGCCCCTACCTCTGGGTCTTCCTCGACCCCTACCTCTACCTGCCACAAGATCCATTACCTATGGATAATAGTATAAGTATACCTGGTCAATACATGTATAACACTTAAAACATAGCATAAGTCAAATTAATACTAGTCCATATTAACCAGAGACGAACACATCTAAGGTAATTCAAGGAACTATACTTGTTCCAACAAGAACCTAAAGGTCAACCCTATCGTCTTAAGGACTTAGACCCTAACTAGACTCCGCAATACGACATACCCAATGATTATACCAGTACCGAAGAACATATGATGGGGATCCGCTGCAGACGGGTCATCACTCAAGGAGTACTGATTATCACCAAACATGTACCTTACGCTCTGATACCAAACTGTCACGTCCCGAATTTTGAATAATAAATTCAAATCCGAAACATGAATTAAATCACTTAAACAAATAAACGTCCAGAATTTTTTTCATAAACAACCACACTTCACCCACTAAATAAGATGAAAACCAAATCTTCAAATTATTTGTTACATCACACTCTCACAAACTTAAATTGTAAAGCTCAATGAGCATAACAAACCTCCCAAAACCAAATACGATAAATCAAATACTGCTACACTAAGCAGCTCGACCATCACCCTGATTCTCCTGACCTGCAGCATTATCCGCTATACCGTTTGAATAGTGTACCGGGATTGCAACAACAGAAAACCTGGTAAGCTTTTGAAAGACCGTATGAGTAAATTTAAAGATTGCACAATTTAAATTAATAAGTATAAACACACAAGGTAACTCCAAATTTCCTAAAATATAAGATAATGAATATCATCAAGACTCTCTTCTAAAACTCATACTTATGAGTCACAAGCAACCTCAACGTTACCCTCAAAAGACCACTCACATTTGGCAGACAGACTAGAGCTCTAACTGATCACAACCACCAGCCTGGCGCGAGAGCGTGGTTCACGATTATAATACTATTAGTAATCACCAACCCGGTACAAGAGTGTGGTTCACTGATACTATGTCATGGTCACACTCGTGACCTATTGATCTCCACATATCAAAACAATTTATTGTTTCTCAAACAATAAAACTCAACTCTTTTCTCAACATATAAATCACGAAAGTAAACATTTAAACAATAATAGCAACACAATCATGCATATTTTTTTCTCAACACAATTCATCAACAAATATATATATTAACACATAATTAATATATAAACATAGACATTCTCACAGTAATGCATATTATTATCAATCAATAAAATTTACTAGATTCGGTTCTTAAATGAACCATATGCTATTTACTCATCTCTAGTCCAGCTGCGTCTTCTATCAATCAAATCACAATAATCCAAATGCTCGTCAACTCAAACCGTCAAGTACCTAATCAAGTACGATCTTTACTTAGCAACGAAACACGAATTAAACTTAAATGATGAGGTCGGATTCTAAAATTAAGACCATCCAACGGTCAGATTCTAAAATAAATATGATCCAATGGTCAGATCGAATATAAACGATGATCCAACGGTCATATCCTCACGGATCGCCCTTGGAAATATCCTATCAAAATTATACGAAAATCCGACGGATAGATCTTCACGAATCGCCTCCCGAATCACTGTTTTACAATTATACGAAGATCCAACGGTCGGATCTTCGCCTGTGACCTCACAAAGTCATCGGGACAGTCATACGATCAACATATTAAAAGTTAAAGTAAAACCGATGGTCTGATCTCTGTAAATCGTAAACCGAAGTTAAAATGTAAAAACCTTAAATAGTAACGTCAAAACGTAGATCCACTATTTATCAACTTTTTCTAAAATAACCTTGTGATATATCAAAACGCTCGTATGGATGCATAGATCATCGTCCAGATAATATAAACTTAAAATATGATCCGACGCGCCGCCACACGCGGCGGTCAGACGGCAGTGAATGCCGGTCAACCACCTTATATGCAAAAGTTGTCAACTACAAACTTCTCCAAAATAAAATTATGAACAACTTTAATACCTGACTTTTTTAGAGACAAGGTCTAGATCGTCCTAGATCAAACTTTGAAGTTAGATTAATCTCGGCCCTCGATCAGTTTCCGGATCGAATCAGAGACGTCGAAATCTTCACCTCTTGATCTTTTGCTCTGCACTCAAAATCGTCTTGCAAGGAGGATATGAGGATGATCAGGAGAAAGAGGAGATTACAAAAATGGGAATGATCGACCCGTGCAACTCTGGCACGGCCAAGATCCGATCGGGTCAAATGCTAGGCTCGGGGGGGCTTCGATCCACGTCTGGGCCAGTGACTGGGTGAGGGAGCAGCACAGGGCGGCTGGGAGTCGGAGGAGGGCCGTTTGGCCGGGTCGGACGAGACCCGAAGGGTCTGAGGCCGAGAGAGAGAGAGAGAGAGAGAGAATCGGGGGGGGGGGGGGGGGGGGGGGGGGGGTGGGGGCTGAAATGCAAAATCTGATTTTTCTCGTCCTTAATGAAAAATCAGATTTTTCTTGATATTTATAGAAAAATTCCAATTTTCGAAAATTCATAACTTGTTCATACGAACTCCGAATAATGAGTTCCACATATGTATGAGATCGTATCGACGAGCTCTACAACTTTCATAAATGAAGTTTTTCATTTCGAACGTATAAAAAGTCAATTTTCACGACCTCGTAAATAACGTTCGTTTCGAAAATAAAATTCGTTCGTAACCCATTTCCTCGCACAACGACATACAAAGCAAGCCCAAATTTCATAATTCATATTATTCAACAAATATTGAATTACATATATTTATTTAAATGAAAATTTCAGGTCTTCACACTCAACCTCCTAAGCAATTCTCTTAACTATCACAAAGCCAGAAAATGACTAGAACTATATGAACAATTAAGAAAACTGTAAACCAAAATTTATGAATAGTACCCTAGTTTTTCAAACCTTCATTTCTTCCTCCACGCTTCAATTCTCGTGAAAAGCTTTGGGGAGGTTCACCTACTTCTCGGGGCGCTCCTGCTGGACCAAGTCTGGTCAATGTTGGTGGCTGGAGTAGGAAGAACCAGCCGTTGATCTGATTTGCTTCCTTGAAGTTTCACGGCTTCTACCGCTCGATTTCGGCCATGTCGTGGTGGTCGACGGCAATGGAGAGGTTGGGTAGGAGGAGAGGAGCAGAGGGGTGTCAGCCGCACGTCCCCAGGTGGCAGGAGGGGGGTGGCAGAGGGAGGCCGAAGAGAGAGAGAAAGAGAGAGTTTTACCCTGCTACAGTAAAAATTTAAATATATACTATCTATCATAAACAGTAACTTTCATATTTCACTTATTTTTGCATATGAACTCTTATTTTTACGAACCAAATATGCACGCGCTCCGTTTAACGTGCTCTACGACTTCCATGAAGAAAGTTTTCTCAAATTTTGACTCAAACAAAAGGTCAACTTTTAAGGCCGCAATTGTTGAGAACGCTCACCAAACCTATATAATTATCTCACCAGCCCAATAGCATTAGCCCAATAGAATAATAGTCCATGCCTACAATTGTGGTCCTCGGTGACACATGTTTGGTAGCTGACATGTAGTAGCTATCCCCTAGCATATATTATATACCTCAGCAACTGTTGCTGGCATCTTTTTGAATCATGAATTGAATTTACTTTCTTTCATTTCAGTCTTTAGCTTCTACATTTTTCATTCTTATCTTTCCTGCACAATTCGAAACCCATCAACTGGTATCAAGAGCCATTACCCTCTGTGGCCTGCAAAATCCCACCCCATCCGTGCCCTTCTCCTCCGCCCTCGTTGACCCACCACCACCAACACATCCCACCCCAATAGACCAACCCAACCCTCTTCTTCCTCCAACACCTTTGAGACTCAGGCCCTCAACTTCCAAAACACCATTGAATTTCTCCAAAATTAGAACGATGAGCTTCACCACTCTTTTGATACCCTTCAGAATCGGTTGTCTGCCCAATTTGCAGCTCTGCAAAACACCGTTGTAGCCTCCTTGGTGCTCCCTAAATGGTCAAAACGGAGTCAAAAATTAAAATAACACTCGTTTACCGTCCGAAGGATCCGTAATCTATAAATTTAGGTTCGGGTTGTAACAGATCATGCAATCACCAACTTTGCTTCAAAGAGCGTTTCAGGCGCTCAGGCCCAACCAAAATCCTCATTGGTTGATTCTAAGACCTCTTGCTCGTTTTACAAATCCCGTTCCTTAGGAAAATTAGGACTGAGACCATCCTATCCAAATGATATGAAAATTCTCATTATGTTCTTACTTAGAATCTGTGGGGATTCTATGGACTAATTCAACTAACTTGCGGACGTTTAAATATCTCATGATGTTGGTTGACATGCAAATACGCTGGTCACGTGTTGTGCCATTGTCCATTTGTAAATGCTGCTTATAGTACACTCCTAGCACATATCATATAACAACGGGTTCACTCCCCGGATCATCTTATTCCGTCAATTGGACTTGACGATGCTAGAGAGTTTACATCAAAGATTTTCGATGGTTATTGCAATGGGACTGATGTTGGACATCATATTCCCATAAACACACCCAAATGGTCTCGTGAATGATGGTAGTCTGGACATTGATAATGCGCACCAATCTCCTTATATCCGCTTGGGGTGATGCAATATTGCATGCAGCTATGCTAATTCGCCTATGACCTACCACCACTCAATGTATCTTTGCGTTACAGCTAGTGACTGTGTACAAGTATTTTGTACTTACGCACATTTGAGTAAGCTATTTATGTGCCAATTGCTCCGCCACAGCGCAATATGATAAGTCCTTACAGACAAATGGGAAACTCAGTTGGATTTGAGACTCCAACAATCGTTCGCCACTTAATGACCTTACAAGGCGATCTCTTTAGCGCTAGATTTGCGGATGTCACTTTGATGAGACAGTCTTTCAGTCATTAGGGGGAGATAAGAACACGAATGTTCAACATGAACGACAGGAATTATCGTACTAAGTCCCCACTATGTCTAATCTCGATCCCTGTTAAAGTGACGAGATCACATAAATATGCTGCAAACATGCCTGCAAGGAAGGACGTCCCTACTAGAGGATGTAGCGCCACCCTACACGGAGGTAGGCATGGCACCAACGCCAAAGAGAGTGGCACTCTGGCGTTATAGATCATGGCCCCAACTAGGATGCATGGGAGGCCTGTGAGTTCAAATGATATTTTGGCACACTCTAATCCTTTGATCATCAACACTCAAAATTCGTCTCATGAGTATCTTCAGGGTTATGGTTATCGTTGGAGGACGCCTCGACGTCAGAACCTATTCTTGAGAATATAGAGCTCTATGAAACTTACACTAGTGGACATAAGATGTGGGATAGAAACTCCATCATAATTGATGATGTAGTCGCGCATTTCATTGCGCATGAGTTTGTTGAGTCCGATGATATCGTACCACTCTCCGTTGATGAATGAATACCAACGTAGAGAAATTTGGCCTCAATGGAAAGATGCGATCCAGGTTAAGATGGATTCTCTAATGAAGAGGAAGGTTTTCGAGCCAGTGATGCCAACACCTCCTAACATAAACCCTATTGACTAATAGGTCTTCGTTAGAATGCGTGATGAGAAAAAGATATGGTAATCTCGCCTTATGGCGCAAGGCTTCTCACAAAACGCCCTAAAATCGACTATGATGAGACATATTCTCTCGTAATAGATGTCATTACACTCCACTACCTTGTCAGTTTGGTAGTTTCCAAATAACTGAACATGCAGCTTACAAATGTGGTCACTACGTATCTCTATGGGGATCTAGATACGGAATATACATGAAGGTTCATGATGAACTTCATTTACCAAAGTCATGTGGCTCTAGACCACGGAACGTGTTTGCAATAAGGTTGAAACGCTCACTAAAGTGACTACTTGATTGGGAATTGATATGCCCGCACGTTTCCATAACAAGTTTCGGATTCTATCGCGGTTCATATGATCTTCATTGGAAGCCCTTAAAAACTTAAGGGAAACCGTTGAACACTTGAAATCCGATTTTGAGATGAAGGATTTTGGGAGAACACAATTATGTCTCGGTTTGGAACTTGAGCATTGTGTTGAGAGATGCTTAGGCATTTTGACATGGTTAAGCCTCCAAGCACCCCCATGATCGTCTGTAGTCTTGATCTTGAAAAGGATCCTCTTCGTTCGAAAGATGATGGCGAAGATGTGCTAGAGGCGGAAGTACCCTACATAAGTACAATAGGTGCATTATTATACTTAGCTCCATGCATAAGATCGGACATCTCATATATTGTGAACTTGTTAGCTAAGGTATAGCTCTGCGCCAACATGATGTCATTGAACTAGTGTAAAAGATATCTTTCGATACCAGAGATGTCGATTGATATAGGCATGCTTTATCCCTACAGAGAGATGATGGATTCAGACCCATCACACACCAAGAACGCCACCAACACTGGCCAGTGTCCCCTCTCCCCATCCCAAAACTAAGTTAGCATTTTGGAAGGTTTTGCTGATACTGAGTATCTCTCTAGCCCACACAAAGGTCATTCCCAAACTGGATAAGTGTTCACCATGGGTAAAGACTGTGATATCTTGGAAGTCTACAGAATAGACCCTAGTCACTATATCTTCGAACTATGCAAAGATTATTACTATTCACGAAATGGTTCGTGAATGTATATGGATTGGATTCATAATTACGCATATTCGAACAATTGTGGTTTGAAGTCTACGACAGATGAGTCTACAAGCATTTAGGATAGTGCTGCTTGTTTTGAACAAATGAAGTAAGGTTATATCAAAAGCGACAACACCAAGAATAATCAGCAACAACAGACTCTCCTCAAGATCAAAGTGAACTAGGTTTGATCTGAGGACAGTGTGGCAGACTTGGTCACTAAGTCATTGCCTAAATTCTACTTTCGAGAAACATGTTGGCAGCATCGTTTGCAGAAGTTATCAGAACTCCCATGACCGTAGTCATCAGGGGGAGATGCAGACATCAGGGGGAGATGTCTACATGTATGGTCTCAAAACGTGAAGGGTGTGTTGTGCTCTTTTTCCCCTCCAACCGAGATTATTTTTGTCCCACTGAGTTTTTGTTACTCGGCAAGGCTTTTAATGAGGCAACGAGACAAGCACCACGCTTGGGCGATATAAGGGGGAGTGTTCAAGTAAATCCAGAATATGTGTCTGGCCCAAACTCTATGTTACTTTACCTAGTGGTAATAGGGTTAGAATTAGAGATAATATCGGAGAATCTTGGAGATATCCAATCAATTTTAATATTACGTTTACTTGTAGAACTTTGATTCTATGTCTTGTAATTCTCTATATAAAGAGACCTCTATTATCAATGAGAGCACGTCTCAATTCTCTCCCAATTTTAGTTTTCCTTAACTTTTTTTTCTTAAATAACATCTATTTTTTCTCAATATAATAATTATAAAAAATTTATGAGCAGAAAACTAGTATAAATTATAAGAAGATGAAGAACAATATCAAATATGATGTTTGGTGTAAATCTGTTTGTATTACGTAAGCAAAGAGCTATTTGCGATAAGTGACAAAGATCCCCAAACTTCTAAACCAAAAACAAACAACCATTTACATTACTTTTTTCCTTACTATTTTAAATTGCAGGAAGTTATCTGCACACCGAACGAGAAAATAACAATATCGATACACTCTCATTTTATACCTATCAAACCCTACAACCTAACGAATAGAAGAGGGAGAAATCTCATTGCACATCTAACCTCTCTATGAAGCAAATTGCATAGTAAACTTCTCTATGAAGGAATTTGGAGGGAGAGGTTCAAGTATCTCTCACTGTCTCTATTCTTTCGTCATTCTCTATTTGTCATCAGGATAAACTTCTGCTCCAGCGGTAGCAGGTATATATGTCGTTGACTGTCCCTTTCTATCCTCTAAATCATCTTAATTTATCAATGCCAGATCTTTTCTTCCTGTTGTTCTTCCCTTTTCCCCCACATCTTAAAACCTGGATTTTTCATTGTTAAGGAGCACATCGTTTCTCTTCACCCATCAACTCAAATTTTAGCGTAGATTCGTTGGTTTTTCAATGCTGTGATTACAACATTGTATCTCTTATCTCATATCGGCACGTCAGCATTTTCGAAATTGCCTTTCTCAATCTTACTTTCTTTTTTCCTCTGGTTCTTCTGTTGTCAGGCATGTGTTCTTTCCTGGTCTAATGGTTGTGCTTTAGAATTGTTTTATATGGTTCTGGGTTTTGGTTTCTGGTGCTCTTATGTTCATTTCAATTGGATCTTCTTTACCTTGCTTGCGATTGAGTGATTTGGTTATTTTTCATGCTTGGGGTTTGTCGATTTGATGGCAGTCTTGTGTCATGCTCTTAATCTCTCATTCTTTGAAGGGTCTGCAATCTGGTTGGTAATTAGAGTTGAATACATGCTGACGTCAACTCTTCTAGGTTTAGGGTTTACAGTTTTACAACGTCTTGTCAACTCCAACCAACCGTACCCTACAGACTCTGTCAGTCATTTATATAAATTCAATCCACGTTCAGTCTCGTAAATTTACCCTTTTTTCTTTTTGATATGTTGATTTTGAAAATGCATTCGTTTCTTGAAACTTGACAAACCATTTTCTTACAGGAAAAATTCTCAAATGGTATTTGAATTATTATCAAATGTACATTTTGGCACCTAAACTTTCAAAACTATCATCGTAGTATCTGAACTATTACTCCGTTTCTCCATATGGTACTTCCATCCAATCTACAATTAACTTTGCCTATTAATTTTTTTTTTGAGATGAATGTCATCCTATAAAAATGAGCCACATAGGCAAAGTTAACGGCAGATTAGATGGAAGTACCATATGGAGAAACGGAGCAATAGTTCAGGTACCATCATTATAATAGTTTTGAAAGTTTAGGTACCAAAATGTGCATTAGACAATAGTTCAGGTATCACATGAGGATTCTTTCCTTTTCTTATTTTATTTAGGAGTTGAGTACAATAGGTACTATGTTTATGCCCTTAAGTCAAATAAAGACAGATATACACATACACATACATATATGTACAGACACACACATATACATATCCGGGCACACACATACGCACATCATTTAATTGAGGTCGACATACTGATTCAGGTAATGACTAACAAATTAGAGGTGCATACGATGATGTAGGAGTGTGATGGAAGTTTAAATGTGAATCAATTTGCAAAACAGCAAGATAAAAGCTAAAATGTCAACTCCCGTGTTAAGAACTACTTGCTCCCTTTTTTACGCCATAGACTCCGTCTCTCTCATCTCTCTTCGATCTCCAACTTAGTAGAAATTGAAGTTTTAGGCAAAGGAAAGGCATGAACAACTTGCATTTCTCCTCGAAGATATGAAACCATAGCCACATTTCATAAGCCAAACCAATGTAGTGACTATATTAGATCTTTTTGCCCTCATAAAGTAGAAACAATTTGACTGATTTTCTCGTCTTCTTTTTCGAGCAAGAAGGAACTTGCATTAATAATCAATTGAGATAATTATATCAGATATTAATACATCAGATAACTAATAAGATTCATGCTCTAGTGCTCTATTCAAACTTGAAATACAAAAAATGACAATTTAATTTCGCCTCAAAAGATGTCCACATATTCACCCCATATTCTGTTAACGTGAGTCAACGTATCATATTTAAAATATTTTTATTCTATTAGGAATGTACTTTTTGTATCAAATTAGAAATGTAATTATCCTTTTAATTGTAATTAACACTTACCTAGTTAATATATGTAACCTTAGTGTATAAATTATAAGAGTTTGTAGATTTTGTCACGCATCCATCATTTGATTTACGCAACTCCCATGCCGTGTAGTTGGAGCACTGTTAATAGTTGACTCTCGGAAACAACCCAATAACGTTGGAGCCGTTTTCAATTTGGTGCTCTCCTTCCTCGTCGCAAATAATATTATCCTTAACTACTTGCATAAGCAGATAGGCTAATCCTACATTGGAACATAAATATTTAATCAATTGTCCCCTAACAACTGGCTGCAGTCAAATTCACGCCAGAAAAAGCTTATCCCGCAGGAATCCAAGTTGGTTCGTGTATGCATATATATATGGAAATGGATTAAAGAAAACAAAGGTTCATGTTCATCACTCAACCTCGATCTTCAGGTACATAATACGATTCCCAACAACTCCATGTCTCCATCCAAGCTAGGAAGGGCCATGTTGGGGTTGGACGCGGAAACTAAGTTCATGCTGACCTTTCAGCTATACCGAAGAGGAGAGAGAAAGAGAGAATGACAGAAATAATTAAATGTTTGACTTGCAGTAAAATGTATGAATGAATATTTCTTAAATGTCAAATAACATAAAATGATAAAAATAATTAAATGTTTAACTCAGCTCACCGCAAAAAACGATGATATATTCTCTAGAATATGGTGACACTTAATAATCTGTTAAAACAAATTAATTAAATGTGATAGAAAGCACACTAAATTATACAAGAACTCTTAAATTAAGAGAGATAGATCACCGAATACTTGAATTAGTCGTGAAAGACGATGACACACCCTACTTGATATTAATACACCTAATAACTTTCGAGGCAAATCAATTAAGAGCGACAAAAAAGGTACAAAACAGGTTCTTCAATTCCTAATGCAATAATATTAACATTAATGAAAAAGAAAGACTTTGATATACAACTATAGAATGGCATCGACATATTTCTCAACATGAGAAAAGAAGTACCAATTTGAGAGTACAATTGACTTTATTCCATCTAAAAAGAAAAATGAAAACCCCCATCTAAATGAATTCCGCTTTTTTTTTCTTTTTTTCAAGAGGAAGAAAACAATGATACAACACTAATAATATGTACATATTACTGTGGATCTAGCTCGCTCCACCCTTCAAAATATCAGCAACGAATTCTTGACATCATAGTTCATCTTCTCCAGATTGGGCTGCACGGCAAACTGGATCATCGGTGGGGGCCCGCACGCCAACGCAAGAGAACCGTCTGATCCATCGGGAACATGCTCCCTCAGTATACTCTCCGTGATGAATCCCACACTGTATTCCCAGCCTTCCTTACCATTCTCCACCACATACCACACATTGAACCTCTCATGCTCCTTGGCCCAACCATCAAGCTCCTCCCTCAACAAAATGTCCTCTTCGGTTCGGTTTGCATACACGACGTGCATTTCAGTGTCGTCCTCCGGGTCTTTCAGGATGGCTTGTGCTACTTGGTAAATGGGTGTGATCCCCGTCCCCCCGGCAATCATCGCGAGCTTCTTTGCAAACTTGGGTTTACCGTGGACCAAAAAGTTACCTTTACCGTTGTACTCTATGTGACCCAATGGACCCTTCACGTCTAGAGCCGACCCGATTGGGAGAGAGTCCAAGTACTGTGACATGAGCCCACCATTAGGGAACCGAGGGTGCACATTCTTAAAGTAGACCTTGACCACCAGATCAAAATACCCAACTTCATCAATCGAGCTGGTTGGTGTGTAAGCCCTCATGCAAAGCTTGCCCTCAATTGTAGCACACAAGAATATGTGCTTGCCCACGGGCAACCCTAGACCTTGGTCTTCTGAAGGCAATGCAAATCTGAATACCCTCACGTCATGTGAAATCGAGGTCTTGGTCACAAGCTTGCATGGAATTTTCTCACGCGGATTAAGCGCGACGCTTTTTAGTGTGATTTCTTTGATAGGAGCCAAAAAATTCGTAAGAGAAGACATAGAATCCACAGTTGATATTCTTGGTGGCCCATGGATGGTATTATTAGGGGAGCTAGAGTCCGAGGAGTAACCTGTGGTACCGACCACTTCGCCTATTCTATATTCCTCAAGCATTTTCTTGGCCTTGTCAGAATGGATTGCTTCAAACTCTTCTGTGCAATCTGTCCCAGCATTGATCAAAATGCTATCAGCACCGCCGGGATGGTCATTGAGGAATCTAGTGCAGTCGTAGACGTGACCGTGGACAACAATCCATGTAGACTGAGGGGTGTTATGCCTCTTGACTTCGGACATTGAGTAGACCTTGGATGAAGTGTTCATGAAGGGTGAAGAGACACTCTTCTTGAGGGTTGCGTTGGATTCGGTCTCCAAGCGTCTCTCTTTTGCCATCCACCCACCGGATTGGTTTCCGGGTTTGGTGGGATGCTCAAACACTATTCCAATCTCACCTCTGTGTGGCAACACATTGATTTTCACTCGGAACCAACAGTTGTTCATCATTCCCTGCACATTTGAACCACAAGCTCATATCAATTAGCAGAGAGACTGGAGGTTCAAATGGTCCACATCTATAGGAAAATTAGTTGAAAGTTTGAAACATGTTTGTCCTATTTGCACAATAATAGAAGAGTTCTAAGGTCCCATGTTTTTCCTTGGGGTCAACAATTGCAGCCATATATGAAAACCACCACTTCACTGCCCAACGAATCAATCAAATATAATCAATTCTTATAACGAATCAATCAAATATAATTAATTCTTATAAGAATTAAAATAGGGCATGCAGGGGATTCCAAGGCTTAAGGATCCAAGGTTGAAGGCACCAATGGGGAAACTATTTGAATGACCTCATTTGTAATTAACTACTTAGATCATGCTTTTGAAGTATAAAACGGAGACAATGACAGTTCCCATCAAAAATTGCCAAGTTGCTCTACAACTAAACAACTTGAAAAAGACATGAACGACAACAAGAACCACATGACGTGAAAGAACCCGGTTGGTTCTAGCAAAAGGTTGAACTTGATTAATAAGGAGCTAATTAGTTAATTAATTAATGAATCTTACCATGACATTCCAGATGAGCTTTTCGGGCTGAGTGTTGTGGGTTTCGTCCCAAGCCCTCACAGCTATCTCTTTGGCTACCAATAAGTTGAGCACTTCCACCTCCAGTGACCAGAAGCACCAACACCAGTATTTCCCATACTTGTTCGGCTTCTCTTGGTGGTCCAGACTGCAGACGTGCCAGGTCTCGCCACCGTCCAGAGTCACCTCCACTCGTGTCACTTTCTTACCCCCTCCTGTAAAAACGCGACACTACTCATCAGATTAATCCTTTCAAACAGAGAGATAATGCCATGAGTTGAAATCACCCCACAATAATTAAAGAAATAAATGAAATCATGTTAAATAAAAACCCTAAAAACCTGCATAGCCCCCATAGGCAATAACTAAATCAACATGTTGCTTTCCTTTTATTTTCTTACAAAAAGAACGACAAATGTGATAGTTTGTTGGTTGTATGAAGAGCATCGCATACGGCGGCCGCCCTCAAAGTCATGCTCATGGATCAATCCCTCAAAGTCGCTCATCATGATGTTAGATAGATAAAGTCATAAATTCGAATCACCCCACAAAACTTGAAGGAAAAAAAAAAATCTTGTAAAATATATAGGTAATAATTTATAATTAGATTAAAAAGTTATTTTCTTCTTTTTCTATATGATATTATGTTACTTTCTTATAAACAGTATCAATGACGGTGACGGCCCTCAACTTAAATTTATGTTCACAAATTAACTCGGAAAAATATTTACTTTATTTGAAAAATGTGTCACGGAAATTAGAAAGAACTCGCAAAAAAAAAAAAAAAAAAAAAAAAAGACCAAGACTAACACAACGTGAAGTCAAGAAAACAAATGGATTAATACATTCCTTCCTCTCGACCCTAAAAAAGAAAAGTCCACCCCATGAGTTGTGTTTTCATGAAACTGGACATCACCCACACTTTTTTGCAAGTACTACCAAAGCACTGTACTTGTAAACCCTCTCTTACATGTGCAACCAGCTACGTGTTTCAATCGGTTCCATTAAAAGATTCTATTTCGTACTGAATTGACCAAAAAAAAAAGAACAAATAGATAATCGAAGGTAGCTGCTCACCGGAATATGCGTAGCCTTTGAGGGTGTACGGCCTCGTCCACGAGTTTATCGACAATATCTCCTCGTGAGACGGCGTCGTAATGACCGAGTTTATGTTCAGCTCGTTGATTATGTATTCCGGCTTGTACCACCATGCTGCACACCACCCAGCACAGTAACTATATCAGCTCCACTCCACGTAAATAGTAACCAACTGAGAAATCACCTGGATATATAAGCAATTGTAAATATGAACTAACTAATAATTTTACCTTCAGCGTTGGCCAGCTCGGCATCAACATGCGAGGGAAGGACCCTGTTGTCCTTGTAATGATAATAACAGTCCGACTCCTTCGTCGTCACGACGATGCGTTTGAGCCATTTCACCATCCGGCCCCCTATAAATCCGGGTATGATCACCCGAACCGGAAAGCCGTGATCGGGGGCCAAACGCTCCCCGTTTTGCATGAAAGCAAGTATGATATCCCTGCTCTCGTCCATGGCGATCTCTTTTCTCAGACTGGTAGCGTACTTGGAGCCACCGCCTCCTGGAAGGTCCTCGGCGCCTTCGAAGCAGACGTTGAGGGCGCCGCCTTTGCGGCTGTAGATCCCGCACCGCTTGAGGACGTCGCGGAGGCGCACGCCGCGCCAGACGGAGGTGGAGATGCCGGCGGCACCCCAGTTGAAGCCGACGGTCTGCTTCACCATGTTCTGCTCCTTGCGGCGGTTTCCCGCGCAGACGAGGGTGACGGGGAGCTCGCGGGCGCGAAACTCGGTGGTGAGCTGGTCCATGGTGAACCGGGCGGGCCGCTTGACGAGGCCGGTGACCTCGACGGTCCAGTCGTGCCACGTGGTCTTCGGGACGACGCCGTGGTTGCGGACGTAGTGGAGTGGGACCGGAGTGATGAAGCCGTGGTGCATGAGCCGGCTGAGCGGCGGCTCCGAGTTGAAGGGGTGTTTCCCTGTGAGGCGGACCATGCTGGGGTTGCGCTCCACCCAGCTGTCCGACGTGGCCTCATCTCTGGGGTCCAAGATCGACGGCTCTAGTTCGTTGTTGCCTCTCCGGACCAAATCCATGTACTCTACGATGCTCTCGTCGTTTTCGTCGTCGCTGGAGGACGACTCGTCGTAGTCATCGATCGGGGCCGAGCTTTTCGGGGGAGTAGTGATGTCTTGGAAGTGGCTTGATTTGAAAGAGGAGCGGACGACGCCGTTTAAGGCGGGGTCGATGTGAGGAAACTGCCGGTTCTGAACTGAGGCCGCCATAGTTTTGGCTGGAGGTTTTCGTGTGAGTGGATATGGAAAGATGGTTTTCTTTTGATCTTTCCTTAAAAAAAAAAAAGAGGGAGAGTTCTTTTTGGGATCTCTGACAATGAGGAAGGGCGACGGAGACTTATATAGGGCCCCTGCTGGCTGGTTGCGCACGTGTCAGACGGAGACATGGGGACCCACGGGAGAGGAGAGGAGCCTGCTGGTTTAGATTGGGGTTAGGTGGTGTCGGCGCAGGACTGAAGGTCTTGGCTCGATTAGCTCAACTTCACGAGGATGGCTCGTACCTTAGCTACATCGAACGGCGATACATACATAATTAAACACGTATATGTCTGAGTAAGTCTGGACATACGTCTGGGTATAAAATATTTACTATTTTTGTTATTTTTTCAACATTCAGCCGGGTGTTGTGAAAAAGAAAATTAACTAAATTTGGAAATAAAGGTGAAATTCTATTATTTTTTATCAGTTCATACGACACTGTACTTTGGCAGCTGTCAGACCAAAAAAAAAAAAAAAACTACTTTCGCAGCTGAATTCTGTGCTAACCCGACTGTCTCAACAGCCATACACTAATACCCACGAAAAAAAAAAAATTGCCAAAAAACTACTACAAGGTTATATCCAAGAAGAAAGTGCGAGCCAAAAATCTAATCTAGGTGACTTCAATTGTTTCTAATTTTATTATTAGTGATACAAATTACCCATTAAAAATTAGTTACATGCAAGAAACCACCGCACATGCTTTACATGTATAAGAGATGTGAGGGAGAAATAATGTAGAGGGGTAATTATCAAAACAATAATTCTAAAAAACACTAGGAGTATATGTTCACTCACTGCATGCAAAGTTGCAAACTGAGGATGATATCATACGTACGTATCTCTCTCACTCTAGTAAAAGATTTAAATAGTACAAACGAACTACCCGTATCGTAATTACAGATCTTACTAGAGAAAATTTTATCTTGGGTGTGTCTATTGACACCCTATTATTTTCTTTATTCATCATACTTGCTCGTTACACCCTACGTTTTAATTTCAATTATTAAATTTACTTATCTAACTATTTCTCTTTCCAAAAATATTCTTATATAACATATCCAATTAAAAAAAATTAACTAAAATCTCTCATTTAATTTATATCAATAAAAAAACTAAAATATGCTAAAGTTTGCTAATAAATCATAATCTAATTACTTTAATTTTTTTTTCAATATCAGTGTTCGTCTATTTCAATATATATTAAAATATTAGTAATTTAATAACTATAAGCAAAAAAGAATAGATTTTTTTTTTGTGTTTTAAATTTTTTTACTTTCGGTATTCACAAAAAGTATTGCAAAGATATTGATGAAATTAACATTAACAGTTTTGTGAATTGAATAACAAATTCGATGAGGACGCAACAAAGAGACAAAAATAATAGTAGTAATTTCAATTTTGGATGGAAAAGATAAAGATTAAAGTTATCCAATGAGAAATTAAGTAGTCTTTATATTTAATTAATTAGTTATGTATATAGTTTTCCTTATAGATTTAAATTTTAGAAAATTAGTGTATTTATTAATCATTTTGCATTTGGGTAGTATAATCTTTCAATTATTTAAATATTTGTAGGGTGAACGAAGTAAATTGTAGGATGGAAATAGCCGCACCCTTTTATCTTTTTGCTAATAACACCATTTAAAACTATGCTCTCGTAGTCAATGTTTTTCAATTATTATATGATTCAGAATATATGCGGAACCATTAAACTAATTTAGTGTTTTGTCAATTACTATATCGATTTTGAATATATTTTATTTGGGATTGTTTATGGTACAATCATACATTCATTTTTCATTTAATTAAATCAAAATTACAATTAATTGAAGCAAATTTTTGATATTGACAACAAAGTTACCACATTCTTTTTACACTATTTACATATAATTTTTTTGAAGAAGGAATTGATAGCATTAGATCAATAACTAAAACAGCTAGAGTCTACAAAACACTTACATAAGAATCCCGGCAAAGCTGTGATAACCTACTTAAGCTATTGCAAACTAATAAAATCTTTGTGATGCTCATCGTTAAGCAAGCTTATGCAAAAAACAAAAAACCTCGCCATTCTAAGGGAAATCATTCATCTAACCCTCACATGCCAGACACGCAATTGTGGTACATGTAAGATGCTAGAAATGTCTTAGAAGACTCATAGAGGCCTTTGCCGTCTCACAAGCTCAATGTCTTGAAAAAAGAAAAACAACTAAGCAATAACAAGCTTTTTCCCTTTCGGGTTAGAGCCGGTGCCTTCATCTAACTTGTCCAACAGGTTTGTTTTCACTACCTTCTCCTTTCGCGCCTTACCATCCAACCTAGTAGCCTTTGTCTTGCTTGTAGTACCATACGGGAGTCTGTTTTTGCTTCCCATCGGTCTCCCTATCTTTTTCTTCTTCGCAATACCATATGCAGCTTGTTCCACTGGGACCAAACTCGATCATATCATTAAACTACAGGTTCTTTTTTCCCACTGCAAGGCTTAGTTTCACCTTCTTAGGCGAGTTGGTGACCTCCAACTGACCATAATCCCTCCTCTTACCAATCACTAGTTCAAGCATCATTTCAGTTGCATTTAATTCCCTAATGGTAATCTTCCTGCGTGGTTTAAACGCAGGAGTAGAGAGGAATTATTCCAGGATTGAGTTTGGTACCTAAGTTCAAAAAACTAGGTTTGGTCTTGCACCGAAACCCTAGTTTGCATGGATGCATTAAACCTGCAGCTACTACTTGGACCGATCCTAGAACTGGACCGTACCCCCACATTAGAGCACAGCCATCTCCAATGCTGGCGGGGCCTGCTGATCACCCAACACTGTACACTCCGCTGCCGCCTCCTCGTCTTCGACCCAGTACCATCATTGCAACGACAAAGGTCAAGTGAAAGGAATCTCCACCCGAATCCAATACTTACCGACCTTTTTCCCCAACTTATCAATCTCCTGAAAATCACCTAGAGTATAACCAATCATCATCATGATTCTTTTAGATATGAAGGCATGAAGGATACCTATTAGTGTTATCCAGTATGAGCCATTCACCAGGGGCACTTGTTCCACCGGAGAAACACCCTCATACATGGCCGACGCCATCGGGGCCCAATTAAAACCCCACGACGCTCCCCATCAGACTCGCTCCTGATCAGCCGGATCTGAGAACGTAAACAATACTCTTTGACCCTCTGCCTCCTCCACTTGTAGACTCACATTCACCCTCCACGCATTGTGAAATATCCTAAAAAAACGAACGAACCTTGAACTCCTTTGCGGTCAACAACTTTCCCACCATGAACACATTAGCTTGTTGTAACCCTTTTCCTTTGGTTGGGCGCAGATCAACTTGCTTCTTTCCCTTTTCGAGTGCGAGTGAGGAAGCCAGACACACAGCCATAGCATCAATAGAGGTCATCGTGAAAACCTGTTGAAAGTTGCAATGAAAAAACCCTAACCCTAGCTTTGGTTTGAGAGAGAGAGAGAGCGGCGACTTTTTCTAACTTGAAATTTAGGGTTTGATAATCCGTGAGAATTTTCTTTAGTATACTACTTACATATAATTGAACCAATTTACCACATTGATAATAGTTGTTCATAAACTCGTACAAAAATGTCATAGGTGAAGTAATTACCTCTGATAGAACTAAAATTACACAAAATATAACTATCCTTACCACAATGACAACAAATTTGTTCTCATATTTGTGGATATGTGTATGACATATAGGTAGGTACAGTATAATTCCCATTTTTTATTATTCTAAAACTCTTCTTGTGCGGCCACCTATACCCCTCTTAAACGCTAGGCAGTGGTCAACCACCTCAATTAATCAAAAATGCTTAGTCGTGGCTAGGAAGAGGGGTGGCACGGGTTAAAAAAAATGTTAATAAAATTTTTTTTTGATCAAATACTTAAAAATGTCTTTTTCTTTGTGACTAATCATTATATCCTCGACTTTTTTTTCCTCATATTTTCAATCAATTTTTATATATCCTTGAATTTTGCATGTATATATTTCCCAAAACAGCAGTTTTTTGGTTTAAGCAAGCACTTATTTATTTTTTGTATAATCAACTTAAAACAAAAGAAAGATCTGACCTAGGCACCAAGGTGTAGGCCTCTACCCACCCCTACGTGCCTACCAATTTTTAGAATATTATTATTATTATTATTATTATTATTATTATTATTATTATTATTTTGGTAATGAAAATGATGGTTGAGTGAGTTACCACTTTAGGGCCGGAAGCAACTTGGGTATGATCCCTCCCTAATGGATGTTTTTCATAAGTTGGGTTTGAACCAGAGACCTCCTATTACCTGGAGAAGCTCTACAGCGTCTGCCCTACTTGCAACCTAGCATGCTTCTACTAAACCAACCATATTGGATAAAATATTATTATATTTTATTGTGGAATAATTCAATTTTCTTCATGAATTAAAGAAGTCCATATATCGTTTTCATTTTGTTTAGATGCATATATACTCATTGAAATCAAGCATGAACACCATGCATATGGGAAGTGTGTGCAAGCAAGGTCCTAACATTAACCTATATCTCCTTTAATTTTGCATAGTTGTATTTAGGGAAAAAAAATGCGAACCATACCGGACGTTCATTTCATTAGTAACTTCGGTATCTCAACTTACAAAAATATCACATTGGTACTTGATGTTCACACCCCGACCCAACATAAGTACCTGAAACCTATTTGGCCGTTACGGCATCTGCCAAGTGGCAAACTTTGAGGGGTACTTTTGTCCCTTATAATTGATACTATCCAAAGAATTATTTAAAAAAAATTGATGTGCCAAATATGGACCATCCATTTTAAATAACAGCTTGATCATGACCGTTAGATTGGATATATATATATATATATATATATATATATACTATTATTAAGAGAAGAGGATTTGTTAGCCAAAACTGAAAATTTTTGACAGATTTAACCTTGAAAGATTAAAGAGCTTTGAAAATAAATTAAATCATAAGGATAAATTAGACAATTATAAAATAGATTTTTATTAATAAAATTAGAAAGAAATGATTCCACAACCCCCACTTTTCCCTCCCACTATTTTTTCTCTGCAATAACTACCACTGAATCTATTTCTTCTGCAACAACTATCCACTCTTTTTTTTTTTTTTTAACAACGAAATTTTTTCATACACATGCAGAGCATGTGATTGCGAACTAGTATATATGGATCAGATCAGAAAAGCCACTTCCAGGCAACGGTGACAGTTTCTCCATCGTCCGGCCACCTCTAGGCATCTCACAAGCACGGTCAATCTAGACCAGTCCGAAATCCGTCTGGTAATCCTCGGCCAAATTGTTCCTGTCGATCCAGTCCCATCCTTCCGCCAACACACTCGATTTCAAATACTCTCAATGATCCTCCCACTTCTTGTACTCGACGAATCGGACGACATAGTTTTGGGGACAAGGATCTAGGGTCACGTTGGGCTCTAGGGTTGGGGGATTCTGGTGGGGTTTGAAAATGTAAGAGAGAGATGGAGAAGGAGATGGTGATAGAGACGATGATGAAGAAGAAGGAGAGTGATGATGTGGCGGTCAGAGGAGTAGTCATAGTTGGACGACGGTGGTGGCTACGAAGATTGGCGTTGGGGCTTCATTGATTTTACTTATCATGTTCTACAAGTCTGTGCTTTTGGTTTTGTATTTATGTTCATGTTTCAAGATTTGAGATTTTCTGGATGTCGCTGGTTTTTAAAGTTTAAGTATCTGGGATTTTTGTTGGTGGAGATGATGATAAAGAGAATCGACATCGGAGGCTGAGAGTAATCAGGATGGGGACTAATTCATTACTTGTGGTCCGATTATGGTCTGATCTGCTCTTGTTTAAATTCGATGAATAGGCATGAGAAAAGAAAATGCATTAATGTGCAGGTTCTTGTGTGTTGCAAGTGAATCAGAAGTTGATTGAGTTGTTGTTTCAAATCATGAATTGATGGGTGCAATGAGGAAGTAGCCGGTGAAGAAGTGACTGCAATGAGGAAGTAGCCGGTGAAGAATGGTGAGATGGGTTCCCAGAAAAAATTTATGGGTGCCTGGATTAGTTTTGGACTATAGAGTGGAGGGAGAGAAAAAAACAAATAACATTTGAGACTCAAATTACCCATTTACCCTTCATTATATGTTAGTTGACTAACGTCGTTAACGACTCCAGGCACTTATGTTGGATCGGGGTGTGAATATCAGGTACCAATGTGACATTTTTGTAAGTTAAGATATTGAAGTTACTAATGAAACGAACGTCAGGTACGGTTCACATTTTTTTCCCTTATATTTACCAATACAGTGTAAATTTTTGTTTTGAGTAAGCACTTATTTATAGGGATTGAAATTGACACTCTTTTTATTTTTACAAACCACACCCCGCTTTATGAATAATTTTTTAAAGAACGGGGGAGTGTGGTTTGTGAAAATAGAGTGCCAATATCATTCCCTAATTTATAGTTGTATATTAAAATTAAAATAAAATAAAATTTCGCTTAGACGCCCGGCTAGAGACCTAGGTGTTACACCCCTCCCACTGCCCGCGTATTGCCTAACAATTTTTAGAACATTATTATATTTTATTGTGAAATAAATGATTAAATTTCCATCCCGAATTTAATACTCCATATATCGTTTTCAATCTGTATTCATTGAAAGCAAGCATTGACACCATGCATCTGGGAAGTGCGTGCAAGCAAGGTTATAGCAGCTAGATTGATTTGAGTCTCGGTTATATGTGAAATATATATAAGACCATAGTTTATTATGTACGTCCAGTACACCGATCTTTCAATTAACAGAAGAACAAGAAAATTAAGGATAGAAAATTGCAACTGACCGGCCTAATGATTAGGCATACATATACATACATATATATATATATATATATATATATATGCATGCATTACCATGGATGAGGAAGCTATGTACAGATATCGATCAGCTAGCTAGCCTGGAATTTGAAAATCAAAAGATTTTTGATCGATCTAACTATCAGTCTATATGCCTATCTAATACTGTGTCAACGATCGGCAGTTTAGAATTTGAACAGATTGTACGTACCCTTGGGACTCCTCGAGGGACGTCTATGGGTTTCACATATACTGTCAATAGTAAGTGAGAGATTATCCTTTCAGTTATATTGTAGAATCTTGATAAATTAGAGAACCTTAGCGATATTTATGTTGAAAAAGCGTCTTGCTTTAAAAATGCAAAATCTTACGCGCATGGTACTTTGGGTTTCTTAACACATCGTCACTAAGTTTTAAGTTGGATACCTAAGTGTCTGAGAATATTACACATTCTATTATATACATTCACAGTAGTACATATTATTTAGTCAATGAAAATGTATTGATTAATTTGGGATATACATTACCTAGGCCAAAAGAAAAAGAAATTGTATGCTAGAACCTACAGAATTAAGGCATTTAGGCCGGGGACTTTTAAAATGACATGTTGGCTTTAATATCTCACTTGAAAATAAATGCCATAAATATCTGCCTTCACTTTAAGTGCAAGATTAAGATGACAGTGACAGTATATACCTATAATTAAAAAATTTATACGTGTATACATACAAAGAAACGCTTCAGTTAACTATATGTTGGAGATGAAATGTCTCACATTGGAAAAGTGATAAAAGAAAATATAACTTATAAGTGTGGGTGACTCTTACCCAATTGTACTGAGACATTTTGTGATTAAAACCCAACACTTAATGGGTGGTTAAGTTGAGACAGTATCGGTACAATGATAGGCCACGGGCCACTCTTGTCGCTGTTTAACATGATATCAGAGTGGGTCGCTCTCCAATTACGTCGTCATCATGGGTTCATCCAGTAATTGATTAACCAATCTCTTCTCCAATCATGGACCTAGTTGGGTTCATTAAATTGGTCATCGGAAGTTTCCGATTGGATTATTGCACGCCAAGTGTTCGATGTGGGCCTTGGATTGTTATGTGATTGGTCAAGTCTCTAATTTGAGACTTGTGACCCGATTCCTAATATGGAATTGGGTTTGTCAATTAATTCCACGTGCATACCTACTACCTAGAGGTAGGTTGCACGTGAGGGAGCGTGTTAGAGAGGAAAGATCCCACATTGGAAAAGTGACAAAAGAAAATATAATTTATAAGTGGGTAGCTCTTAACTATTTGTATCCATACTTTTTGTGATTAAAACGCAACACCTAATGAGTATTGAGTTAGGACAGTATCGGTACAATAGTGGGTCAAGAGGATTAAGTTAGGACAGTATCAGTACAATGATGAGTCTAAATAGTTTGTTATTTTTCATTGTTAAAAACTTGAGAGACTAATTAAACTCTCCGTAATTCCTCCAATTTAGTAAATTTTTTTATCATACGCTTCTCTAAGCAAGGGTTTTGGAGGTGTCAACTCAAAACAGTTGTATGAGCAATCTTGCAGTACGTATCATCTCAACTTTCTTATCTTTAGTTTCAGACATTGTACGGCGCTGTTTCATTATGGCACATTGCAGCAAAAGTACACGTACCATACAAATAATACTGTTAAGTATAAACTTTAGGGTTGGTGTTGCACCTGGATCGAGTATGAAAATTGGAAGGGACAGCTCTAGCTGGTAGTTAGGCAATGCCTGTGGGGAAAAGCTCTAAACAAATATGATTAGCTTGTTTAATAGAGTGGGATTAGAGAAAACAATTCCAAATTAGTTTGATTAACAAATAATTAATCAGATCTTTCAGGAATAAAATACAACTGGTAAAAGTTAAAGGGACAGAGCAGAATAAGTCAAAGGACTGGACGCAAGCAAATCAATGAGCATATGAGGAATGCTAGAGCTAGGGCCAGACAGTTATATTAGGAGCTGTGCATGAGAAGTGGCGAATGGGATGCCCCAATGGCCAATGAACTAAAACATGGGGCGTCTATTATTCTTTACTAACCAGCCATGGTTTCTATGCAGAGAAACCAAAGCTACCAGAAAAGAAGGGTCACGAGCCACAACATCACAACTGGGGGCGGCTGATTGAAGACTGAGGGGGTTAGGGAGAAACTGGCCGTGTGCCCTTTGGTGAAGCCTTGGAGCCAATTTCTGCTTTCCTTCTTTGCTTCTCCATCTGACAAAATGATCGAATATTGTCAAACACGAATTGGGTCCATGGGGATGATCGACTTGGTTGAGACGGTTTTTAACTTATGGCTGAGACCCTTTTACTATATAGCTAGGAAGACAAATCTAGTACACTCACGACGTCTTGATATGACTTTCTTTCTGATTTGATTGGCTTGTGGTTGGATTTTTTTCCTTTCTCAAATGGGCAGTGCCACAGAGGCCACACTTTTGTTCTCGCTGGCGATATAGGATTTTCTGGCGGGATATTGTACAGAACCAGCGCCTCATTGGCTCACCACGTACTTTTATGATATAATGATGGATTTTATGTGAGTGACTATGACTAATTGACTACAACTTTTCATTGAAACGACGTGTCGTTAACCAATCCTAGTAGTTAATTTAAAAAAAAAAAAAAACAATCCTAGTCGGTATCATTTTCCGATCATGCCCTAAGGTTTTTGAGGGTCTTTGGATTTTGGGTTTGCATTTATGGAAACTAGTCTGCAATTACATGCTCGGCATGTGTATGAAAAAAAATTTCATTGTTAAAAAAAAATAGAAAATTAGGTAGTTATTACAAAAAAAAAAAAATTCAATGGTAGTTATTGCAAAGAGAAAATAGTACAAAAAAAATAGAGTTATGGAATCATTTCTTTTTAATTTTCTTCTATTTTATATTTGTCCTATTTATCCTTATAATTTAATTTATTCTCAAGTTTTTTAATCTTTCAGGGTTAAATCCGTCAAAATTTTCAGTTTTGGCTAACAAAACATATTCTCTTAATAATAGTATAGATTAGAGAGTAACTGATTTTTAAAAAGAGCGAATCCAAATTAGTGGGCCTCAGTTCAATTCTCATCAGGTATATATGTCGGGTGTTGAATCAATTTTTTTTTTTTTAAGGAGAAAGATTCAAATTGTTGATCAAATAATACAACCAAGTTTTAAATAGAAAAACGTTTATTCATATAAAGAAATGTCACAAATACAAATGCGGGGGGCAAAAAGAAAGTGCTGATTTTTCTTTTGCCTCTGGCGACATAGGCTAGCTTGTCTAAGAGGAGATGCTCTGTAAGCTGACAATCCATTTATTTTTAACTTAAAGAAAAAATATATAAATTCTGTAAATATACTAATTTTTAATTTTTTCTCTCCCACCGTAAGCCATGTCTTGCAAGTCCAAACTTACTAAATTCCTAGTCGGCAATGGTTGATAGCCATTGAATGGGTCAAGCTGCCATGCATTAAAACAAAAAATAAAAAATAAACGTTCCATAAGGATTATGTCTCAAAGGCAAATAATACTTTATTATGTACATACAGCTTTGCTCACCTAGAGTACAGTTTTAAAGAACAAATACATCTTAACTACATGTATTAAATTAAAAATATAAAATTATAAAAATTTTAAAATGTGCATTTATTTTCAACCGTTAGATTCACTTATTCCTCACAGTCCCTTAGATGAGTAAAACCTCTATGTACATAATTAATTTGATATTCGGCTCATATTAAAAATCTCATCATTTTGTTTTTGAAAAAATACTAAAGATCTCATTATGATATTTGTAATGGCGGTCCAATACCATTTTGTCTAGTGGCATAGTCTCTCATTCGTAAGTGGGCAGTTGTAGGTTCGACTTACGAAAAACTAGTTGTAGCATTTAAGTTGTTTATCTGATTAAAAAAACATGATATTTGTAATGGTGTGTGTGTGTGTGTGTATATATATATATATTTTTTTTTCTCAAAAATTAAAATAAACTTACTGTTTTAGAGAAATGGAATTGAGAGAGAATTGCTGTGTGTTCTCATTGATAATAGGGGCCTCTTTATATAGAGGATTACAATGCATAGAATCTGAACATACAAGGAAAATAATTCTACATTGAATAGGATTCTAAATCCTTCTATTATAACTCTATTACCACTAGGAAGTAACCTAGAGTTTGGGCCAAACACAAATTAGAGATTTCCTTAAACACTCCCCCTTGTGTTGCCCAAACGCGGTGCTTCTCTCGTTGCCTCGCTAAAAACCTTGTCGAGTAACAAAAACCCAGTGGGAGAAAAATAACCTCGGTCAAAGGGGAAAAAGAGCACAACACACCATTCACATTTCGAGACCATACATGTAGACACCTCCCCCTGACGACTACGGTCATTGGAGTTTGGATAACTTCCGCAAACAATGCTACTAACATGTTTCTCGAAAGTGGAATTGAGGCAATGACTTAGTGAGCAAGTCTGCCATACTGTCCTCAGATCGAATCTAGTTCACTTTGATCTTGAGGATAGTCTGTTGTTGCTGATTATTCTTGGTGTTGTCACTTTTGATGTAGTCTTGTTTCAAAAGCAGCATTATCCTAAACACTTGTAGGCTCATCTGTGGTAGACTTCAAACCACAACTGTTCGAACATGCGTAATTATGGATCCAATCCATATACATTCACAAACCACTTCGTGAAGAGAAATAATCTTTGCATTGTTCGAAGATATAGCGACTAGGGTCTGTTCTGTAGACCTCTAAGATATCACGGTCTTTACCTATGGTGAACACTTAACCAGCTTGGGAATGACCTTTGTGTGGGTCAGAAAGATACCCAATATCAGCAAAACCTTCCAAAACACATGTTGTTTTGGGGTAGGGATAGGAAACGCAGGCCAGCGTTGGAGGCGTTTCTGATGTGTGATGGGTCCGAATCCATCATCTCTCTGTAGGGATAGAACAAGCCCATATCGATCGTACATCTCAAGTATCGAAAGATATCTTTTACACTAATACAATGGCGTCACATTGGCGCAGAGCTATACCTAGCTAACAAGTTCACAACATATGAGATGTCCGGTCTTGTGCATTGAGCTAAGTCCAATAATGCGCGTATTGCACTTAAGTGGGGCACTTTTACCTCTAGCACATCTTCTCCATCATCCTTTGGACGAAGAGGATCCTTTCAGGATCAAGACTACAGAAGATTATGGGGGTGCTTGAAGGCTTGTCCTTGACAAAATGCCTAAGCATCCATCGACACGATGCTCAAGTTCCAAACAGAGACATAATCGTGTTCTCCCAAAATCTTTCATCTCAAACTCGGATTTCAAGTGTTCAGCAGTTTCCCTTAACTCTTTAAGAGCTTCCAATGAAGGTCATATCCAACATAAACCGTGATAGAATCCGAAACTTGTTATGGAAACGCGCGGGCATATCCCTTCCCAATCAAGTAGTCACTTTAGAGAGCGTTTCAACCTTATTGTAAACGCGCTTCGTGGTTTAGAGCCACTTGACTTGGGTAGATGAAGTTCACCATGAACCTTCATGTATATTCTGTATCTAGATCCCCGTATAGATACGTAGTGACCACATTTGTAAGCTGCATGATCATTTATTTGGAAACTACCAAACTGACAGGGTAGTGGAGTGCAATGACATCCATTACGAGAGAATATGTCTCATCGTAGTCGATTCCAGGGCGTTTTTGAGAGAAGCCTTGCGCCATAAGGCGAGATTACCATCTCTTTTTCTCAACACGCTTTCTAACGAAGACCCATTAGTCAACAGGTTTTATGATAAGAGGTTTTGGCATCATTGGCTCAAAAACCTTCCTCTTCGTTAGAGAATCCAACTTAACCTAGATCGCATCTTTCTATTTAGGCCAAATCTCTCTACGTTGGCATTCATTCATCAACGGAGCGTGGTTCGATATCATCGGATTCAACAAACTCATGCGCAATGAAATGCTCAACTACATCATCAATTATGATGGAGTTTCTATCCCACCTCTCGTGTACACTAGTGTAATTTTCATAGAGCTCTATATTCTCAAGAATAGGTTCTGACATTGAGGAGTCCCCTAATGATAACCATAACCCGGAAGATTCTCATGAGACGGATTTTGAGTCTTGATGATCCAAGGATTGAGTTGTGCCAATGTCACGCCCCGAATTTTAGAATAACAATTCAAAATCCGAAACATGAAAATACTACAACTCAAAATAATCATCCTGTAAATTTCTTTTCTTAACATACTCACCACACGAAATAAAATCAAACCGAATTTAGTCTCGGTTAATTATTACAACTCAAATCCAAAATGTAATGTAAAGCTCTAAATGAGCATACACACACCTCACAACTAAATAAATAACAAAACTGCTGTAACACCTAAGCAGCTCGGTCACCTCCCTGATTATCCTGACCTGCAGGAATATCCGCTACACCATTGAATAGTGTACCGGGATTGCCACAACACAAAACCCGGTAAGCTTATGAAAGCTTGTATGAGTAAAAGAAGAAACTGTTACTTAATTTAATCTCATTTATTCTCACACACAGCAACACTCAATAATTTCCACATATGCAAATAATAACAATCTCAATCAACACCAACTCAATATATCAAGACAACCCAACTCACAACTTTCTCCACCACTCTCATCATCGTATTTATAAAAATACGGTACTTGACAGACTAGAGCTCTAACTGAATCGTAGCCCGTCACCTGGCCTAGGTTATGGCATCCGACATATTTATCAATTATTGTATTTCATCAATATGTATACCTATATACATATTTAGAACGTCCAATAATTCCACATACTCAACCAATCGTATCCCATCATCCACACTAGGATTAGAGCGTCCGATTACCCACACCAGTCATTACGTCGACCCTAAACCCATCAATGAACACAACATATAATATTACATACTGAAATCAACCCAACCAAGATACATCATATTATTATGGAATTACACAACTGTAATATAATCAACTCATCAATTCTACTCAATCATATCATCACACAACAATCCACTCATCAATATATATTTTCCACGTAAATATATATATACGTAATCATCCACTCAGGAATGACCACTAATACCATCTATAGTTCACACAAGAAAATTATGAAATTCGTTTGTATAGTTAAAATTCATTTTACTTACCTATGGACCGTGGTGATTCAAGTCTATGAAATTTTAAAACAAATATTTAATCCGCAAATATATTTTCACACAATTACCAAAAATAAATAAATTAAAATGCTTGGTTCGTAATATGAACCGCGTGAGTTTTACTCACCTCGAAACTCCCGCTGCGTCTTCAATATAATTATAATTTATAATTAACGCCGAATAGCCCACTCAAATAAAATCCGTCAATCACCTAATCAAATATGATTTGAATTTAGCCAACAATTTCAACACATAATTTAACTACTAATTAACGGCCAGATTCTAATTTACATTAAAATCCGACGAGCGGTTTCTCACAAATCGCTCCCCTAATTACCGTTTTTCACATATACGAAGATCCAACGGTCGGATTTTCGCCCATGACCACACAAAGCCTCTGGGACAGTCATATGATCATCATAACAGATTTACAAGTTCATCCAACGGTCATAATTTCACAGATCACAAATCTAACGATCGAAATCGATCGAAATCACAAAATTCATAACTAATTCATACGATATCCGAAAAATACGTATAATATGCTGAAATGATCGTATCGAAACATAGAATCATAAAATGGACATAAACCAAATTTTAGACATACGGAGGTGGCCGGAAAAGGCCGCCGGAGTTAGGGACAGAGCCGCCACCGACCAACCCCAATGGTGTCGGGGCCGAGCTTGTCCCCTTCGTTTCATCATTCTGAGCAACTTTCATAACTAGCACAAGACCTAAAAATGACGGGAAGGCATCGAAATTATCGATTTACAGTCGGCGGCCGGAAAATATGCAGAAACCGGTGAGCTTGAAAACCGACGTGAAAACTGCAACCTCAGGCCCCGATCCCTTCTGGAAACTTGTTCAGAACTTCCTTGCGAACTCAACAAGACAAGAATCACAAGAAACGATCGTGTATAGCTAGAGATATCTTGATCGAAAGTTTCGGTATTTCGATCCGTTCGGGTCGAGCTCCGACGAACGTGAAAATGTTCGATCCAGTTCCGGCCCTTCTTGGTGCTTGTAGAGGAAGTTGAGGCGAGCTCAATGAGACAAGAATCAAGTGAAATGATGGAGTGTAGCTCGAGATATCGAGATCGAACCGAAAATGGTCGTTTTCGGTTCGGGCTGTGCCGCCGCCGCCACGGGCTGCGCCGCCTTGTGATACTGCCTCCGGGAGCTAGAGCAGCTCGAGACGAACGCCTGGGACTTGGTTTGAGGTCGAGAGGTGGTCTGTGGAGGGAGAACAATTAAGGAGAAAATTTCCTCCCCTTTTCGGTCGAGAGCGACTATGAGAGAGAGAGAACCAGTTTTTTTTTTCTTTTTCTTTTTCCAGAAACAGAAGGAAGAAGAAGAACCGGTAGAAGAAAAAATTAGGGTTTCCAAAATTTTTTCTATATATACATGTTTCGGAAAACTTCGAAATTCGATAACTAATTCAGAAAAAATCCGATCTTCGTGTTCCGCATGTGTACGGACTCGTATGGACGACCTCTACAACTTTCATGAAGGAAGTTTCTCCAAATTTCGTACGTAGAAAAAGTTGATTTCTCAAACCGAGTATTTCGAGCTTTTCGTTAAAGTAAACGTTTCGAAACTTCGATAATTGTAAAAATGAATGATTATCGAACATAAATCATGAAATCGCATAATAATCATTCGATACAATCACTCGAATTTAAAATGGAAATTGCAGGTATTACAGCCAAAGTATCCTTCGAACCCACTGGCCTCCCACGCATCCTAGCTGGGGCCATGGCCTGTAATGCCAGAGTGCCACGTTCTTTGGCATTGGCTCCACGCCTACCTCCGTGTAGGGTGGCGCTGTGTCCTCTCGTAAGGACGTCCATCCTTGCAGGCATGCATGGATTTTCGCATGGTATCCGTTGGTTACTCACATGTGCGATTTGCCTTATGAGTGTAGATAATTTCTGTGACAGTAATCAAGGTGCCATTTGGCAAGGGGAACCGGGGCTATTCCATGTCCTTGAATTAATACTGATGGCCCAGCCATCGTAGTCACAAAGTCATATGCTCTGAATCAAAATGGAGTCATAATGAAAACAACTCGAAATTGTATTCATAAGCCAATGGAGTTACATCATTGTCTCTTTGACCAAAGAAAATCTAATCCAAAATGCTAGCTAATGCAAAACAATGGTAGTCGTCTAACTTCTTTCGGTAATTCCAAAATAAATGTGACTAGGTAAGTAGAGAGATGTCGGTGGAGCAAGTCTCGCTTAAGTACCACTAATCTCATAACCTTCCTAGACATCACAGTTACTTTGGGTGAGCCTACTTGAAGAAAGACGAAACCATAGGCATTTACTACAAAAATAATATGGCGATTGCCTATTACATCTCTTGGAAAAATAAAGACTTAAACAGAATTGGCGATATATTGATCACAGCTAGATTTGTAGTCTTTAACCCTTACATTGAGATCGCCATCTTGATCTTCTTGTTCCATATAGTTGGCCTCCATTGCTTCACGATACATTTTGTATGCGTTTGCAACGTTATGGGATACACTACACTTCTTTGCCCAATGTCCACTCGATCCACATCGAAGACAAACATCTTTATGGTCAGGCTCCCTTAATCGAGGTGCATTTGATGCACGAGTTGGACGGCTGTTCTTGGTGGTGTCACCACCATGGCCGGAGGCTCCGCCTCTCTCTCTCTTCACACGTTGACCTCCACGGTTCCGTGCACGCCTATCTTGATGATTTTCTTCCTCTTTAGGACGAGAATATGGACCAGAACATCCAGAATTGTCCCTACTCTTAGGGTTTCACTCCTTGCATCCTCCCTTGGGGGCGCGACTATAATTAGACTCCGGAATAGACTTAGTTCCCACAGGTCTAGCATTATAGTTCTTCACAAGGATATTGTCGTGCTTCTCAGTTACGTTCATGGCGCCAATGAACTCATGAAACCTTGTGATACGTCCTGCATTCACATCAATCAGATAATTCTTCGAAATCATCAGGGCAGAGACCGGGAAGGTAGAGAGAGTCTTCTCGATCAACATCGTATCAGTTATGGTTTGTCCACAGAACTCCATCAAGGACTTGATACGAATGGCTTCTGAGTTATAATCAAGTACGGACTTGAAGTCACAGAAGCGAAAGCTATGTCATCTCACTTCTAAATCAGGAAGCAGGGAGTCACGAACGTTGCCAAATCGCTGCTCAAGTTCCACCCATGGTTTTCTGGGGTCTTCCTCATTGAGGTATTCACTTTGGAGAGCATCATTCATGTGCCTTGTCATGAGAATTATGGCCTTGGCTTTATTTGCTTCAAAAGCATGAATTTGCTCTACAGAAAACACGTTCTGACTAGGCTCTTGGATGGTTTCCAGAAGTCCATCAGCCTTAAGATGTTGGTGCACATCTCGGACCCACCTATGGTATCCTGCGCCAATTGTCTCTAGTGGAACAAAGTTCAAGTTATTCAGGTAACTCATCCTGAAAAACAACACAAACTTAGGGTTAGTTTTAGAGCATAAAAGGCTAACATGAAAACAATAAGAATTTTTTAGCGTAGTCGCTTACAAGAAATTAGGGATTTCTGAGCGTAGTCGCTTCCAAGAAAATCTGATTCCAAAAGGGGTTTTGGATTAGATCGAAACAACGATGTATGTGGTCAATCGTTTTTCTTCTCAACAAACTCTAAGTTTGGAGGACTCTTCAAGCTCCAAGCTTAGAGTAAGCACGAACCCCCACAGTTCGGCTTTTCGTCTCTCCGATGAAAAGAAAGGGGGGTAGAAGAAGGGATGTTGGAAGTCCCCGAGAAAAGAAGAAGAAATTGAAAAACTTAAAAAAAAAAACGGGAGCCTTTAGAAAAGTTTACATTAAAAAGTTGCCGGAGATTAGCCGGATAGTCGCCGGAAAACTCACCGATGGTGGTTGACTGGAGAGTTGACTGGAGGTGGACCTGAGGTTGACCTTTGGGCTGGTTGACTTCCTTTGAGCCGATCCACCCCGGCCCCTTTTTTTTTCTTTTCTTTTTTTTCTTCTGCAGTGGGCCGCCTCATCTTTCTTGGACCGATCTATTTCCTTTTTTTTTTTTTTTCTTCTGCCTTTGACCTAAGGGATGGCCGTGGGGCTCATTTGTTTTTCTTTCTTTCTTTTCTACTTATGGCCGCGTCTTCTCTCTCATCTTCTTTCTTTTCCTTTCTTTTCTTCTTCTTGTCGCGATAGGCCACATCTGCCCCCTCTTCTTCTTCTTTTTTTTCTTCTCTCTCTGCCCAGGATGTGGGCCACTCCCTTCCCCTCCTTTTTTTTTTTTCCTCTTTCTCTCTCTCTTGCCATTGACTGAGAGCTCCTACTTCCTCCTTCCTTTATATTTCTTTTTCTTCTGTTCTTTTTGCTGGCAAAGCAAGCGGGAGTCGTTGCTACTGGAGACCGCTGAGGGTGCACAAGAGAGCATTTATGTCAGAACTCATCCCGAAAATTCCCTCTAATTCCCAAGATGGGCTCTGTGAGGCCCACTTTTAGGAAAAATTCGACAGAACTTCCCCTAAAAGTGGACAACCCAACATGTTAAAACAACGAAAGTAAACGCTTCTAAATCCAAGATCCAACAAAACGAAGTCATCCTACACTTCACAACCACCACAAATTACCAAGCTAAAATCCAAGTGTAAAGGCAGTAAAATTTATACAATACAACCTGGGGATTCTAATCTTCAACTCCATAAATAAAACACAACTCCGACAACGAAATTAATACACAATAATACTAAGCCTCTCAAGGTTATCAGAGCAATCTACGATAAAATCAAATATATTACATGAGGTAGGTTAATATTAACCTACGAAAGACAGGTGGCAGGACTGGTGCTAAGCCTCGATCCTACGCCGAACAGCAGCACTGCGAACTGGGCAAAGGAAAACGAAAAGCCCAGGGGGAAAGTAAGCAATAAAACGTTAGCGTGAGTGGACAAAAAAAATATTTAATTAAGAAAGAAATGTTTCTTACTTTCCCGCGTTTATTGTTTAAAACGTTTTTATGCATGCAATAGGGAACTAATAATTGCAAATCACTCTCATGACTAAGCCAGCCCCGCTGGTTTGAAGGAAGTTCGACTGGCCCCGTTAGTCGAACGAATAAATAAATAAATAATTAAAAAGATATGGGGAAAAACGCCATCACCATACAATAAAATAAAGGGAGCCGCTAAGGCTCGGGTCGGAGTGTCCCACACTCAAGAGCATCCCGTGCTCGGCTCTACTCACCCACAAACACAAAGTAAGTAGGGAGGAGTACTAATAGGCTAGCTAGCAATAAATATGTCGACCCAGGTATGGTGGGTAAAACCATACGAAATCTGAAAATCAGTAAGACATCCCTGATGTCTCACAAGGAAATAAAAGAATAAAAATTCTCATGACGTGACCCCGCACGTCAAAATATTTTCAAACTCAACCCAGAATACGGAAGTAAGGTAAGTCCCAAAAATTCCAAAGAATTATCCCATTTCCGAGGATCCCTCGGAAAACTCGAATCGGCTAATAGTAAAGCTCTCATTTCCGGAAATAATCTCGGAAAACAAATCATTGAGGCTTATTTCAATTAATGAATTTAAATGGAACATAACAGCCTTTAATCCGAAATTCGAACCATAAAGCACTTCCATAAATAAAATCGAATAATAAGCTCTTTAAAAAAAAAGGATAATTAAATAAGTTCGTAATTTAGAAAATTTAAAATCAAACGTCCACTCAAAGTATACGGCTAAGCTTGTCGTCGATCCGAACCCTCCTCGTGAGAATCCTCCTCACGTCCTGTACAATGTAACGTTCGTAAACCGATAATTACAGGACGGAAAAATTAAATTCACCAAAAACACAACCATATCCCAATTTGTTCTTAAATACTTAAAAATCTCCAAATTCACTTTTCTAACTTCGTTTCTTTACTTTGAGCTTCCGATTAAGGAATTCCGATAAACGGATTATCCGTAAATTAATTAACAAATTTCACACCATAACGAAAACCATATCTACACTTCACGAAATTAACTCGAGGTTACCAATATGGAAACTACATTGTGCCAATGATTAAATAGCTAAATTACGACAGTTGGAAACCTGCCCTACACCACCTCACGCGCAGCCCATAGTGGCGGTTACTCGCCGGAATCAACCTCCTTCTATGGCCACCAAATTTCATGTACAACATCAATTCTACCCACTGGTCATTTCATTCAACTACAACACATCCAAATAACAATTAAAAACAGCCGAAATCAATTGATGAACACAAACCCAGAAATTTCCAAGAACCCTAGAATTTCATTCAATTCGACTTCTACACAACAAATCGTGATACAAGGCCATAGGGGAAATGATCAGTGATGAAAACCAAACCTTCGACGTCGGTTTGGTGGCCGGAGACGGCCGGAATCGCCGGAAATCGCCGGAAAACCAAAACTGCTACAGTGATCTTCTTGGTTCAATTCTGAGCTCCTCCGGTCGAGACACCGTGAAATACGACCATGGGCATGACAAGGAGGAAGAGGCGAGCCTAGGGGTGTCTGGGTTTCGTCGTGGGGTGGCCGGAAACGGAGGAATTCAGAGGAGGAAGAATCGGGCCGAAAGGGGGAGGAAGAATCAGGGGAGAAGAGAGAGAAAGAGCCGGGTAAGTTTCCAAATTTGGAAACTTACCACAGTAACTCAACTATTTAAAGAAACTTACTATGAACAGTAATCATGAATAGTAAATTTAGTTTTTCGCTTATAACTTTCGCATACGAGCTCCGATTTTTACGAACCACATATGCACGTTCTCGGTTTAACGTCCTCTACGACTTTCATGAAGAACATTTTCTCAAATTCTGACCCGAACAAAAAGTCAACTTTTAGGGCCACTAAAATCGTATAACGGAGTAAAAATTAAAAGTAACTGACATTTACCGTCAAATTAATTAGTAAATTGAAAATTCTAGGTTCGGGACGTAACAATTTAACTGGCCGGTAACTGGGCACATGAGATCGAAGGCTTCGAGTTGTGCGGCGGAGGTTGTTAACGTTTGAAGGCTATAATATTAGGGTTTCAGGGTTAGGGCTTTGTGCTGATAACGTGTTTTTGAGAAACAGAATTGAGAAATAATTGCTGTGTGTTTTCATTGGTAATAGGGCCCTCTTTATATAGAGGATTACAATGCATAGAATCTGAACATACAAGGAAAATAATTCTACATTGAATAAGATTCTAAATCCTTCTATTATAACTCTATTACCACTAGGTCAAATAATCTAGAGTTTGGGCCAACCACAAATTAGAGATTTCCTTAAACACTTACAACTTAAAACCTCTCAAACAACCAACATTTAAGGAATCAAACAAAAAAACCTGAGATGCAACAAGGGAAAGAGAATTGTTCCAACCTTTAACAGGGCATTGGTGACCAATTTTCGAAATAGCATCTGTTAAGAAATTTGCTCTCATTTGACATGTTTGATAGAGATGATGTGTAGATGACTTGTCAGCTGCCTGATATTATGAATAAGTGATTTAAGCCGCCAAGTGATTTGAGACCTCTATTAATACTTTGGAGTAGTCACCCTTAATTTCTGTGTGTGTATAAACATGAACCAAAGCTGCATGGAGACCAGCTCGTAAGGATAATCCTTCTGCTCGGAGAACTTTGTTTTTTTTTTTTTTTTTTGGAAAGAAAGATTTTCATTAAGGGCAGAGCCTGAACAAAGACCCAGCAACAAATGCAAAGGCCCAAATTACAGCTAGGAAGGAAAGTTGACCTCCAACTAAATCCACAAGATGGAAATAGCGACAGGAAAGCAAACCCAGAAAAAGAAACACAAAATATAACAGCAGTCGACCACTGCCGAAATTATGTCGCTGCTGTATGTGGGCAAGGTAGCCCATCATTTCTCAAAACTTGAGTCAAGGAAGGAGGTGGGATTGACACCCAACTCAAAGGACCCACCGTCCTTTTGGCAAGCGAGGCTGCACAGTGTGCGACTCGATTCGCTTCACGGGGAATCCATTCCTAACTGATGTCATAGAAGAAGAAGCTGCATTTCCTAATCAGGTTGATGATCGGAAAGGTTTGCCAATTCCTATTTGCTGTAAAGCTTTTCAAGTCAGTGATGATTTCTTTGGAATCTGATTCAACAATAACCCTTTTCAGATTCATGGAGATAGCTAGCTTAACTCCAGACATGATTGCTTCAGCTTCCGTAATAAGGACTGAGGCACAAGAAGCCTGAGATGCCGACCCACCCAGTACAGAGCTTGCACTATCTTAGATTATCACCCCCAATCCAGCAAAATGAGGAGCAGTCCAGGCCGCATCCCAGTTCACTTTCACACACAGCCTAGCAGGAGTTGTCTAAGGCATCGGAGTGGGATCGGCGATGGAGTCTGGAATGACGGCCATTGGATTAGGAGACAAACCTCCAGAAATTCTGATATCCGGCAAGAGGTGTGTAGCATCCCATTGGAGGGGTCCCACAACGGCACGACCCCGAGCTAATGAGAAACCTACATATCATGAATAACATCCCGATAACTCATTAACACGAGACCGCAAGGCCTTTTGGATTTAGGTTGTTGGTTTACAAAGCATTTTGTTTAAGTAAATCATTCTAGCAACCCAAAGACTTGCACGTAAGTTAAAATGGACCATGAACTTTGAGCTTACAATCGGAGCCCAACTTTGGAAAACAGTTAGTGAACTTCAAATATGAGAGACGCACCCCAAGGTTACAGGCCTCTCGAATTTTGATAAGTGAGTAGGAAAGAAAGAAAGAAAGAAAGAAAGAAAGAAATAAATAAATAAATAAATAAATAAGTAAATGAATAAGTAACTTGAATGCCCGATAAGGACTAAAATCTTAATTTGATAAAGTCATAGAGAAATACGCCAGGCCGGACCATGTGTCTTCTTGAACACTCCTCGACCATATGCTCGAAACCTGCACACTATTGAAAGGGGTGAGCTTTTGTCCTCGCTAGCCCAAAAAGGGCCGACCCTACCATGCTAGGTTTGAAAGAAATAATAATCGAAAATATATACTACATAATATCGTGCACATTTATCGAAAATACTTTAAAAAGAAGCAACCACAAATATTTGTTCTCTTTTATAAAACATATACAGTATGCTAAAACAACTTGAGCTCAGAGATTCTCACCTGCAGGATTTCCAACTCACCTATGACCAAAACCCTGGTTTCCTGTACCCGGCAAACCAAGCCAACTGCCGATCATAGCCAAATCCATTAATATATTCCATTCACTTTCCTTACTAGCTATGGGCAGCGAGAGTGTCTATTTACTGGTCCAATGCCATATGACGACACTGTCGACTCCCTACATACACTACTAAGGTGACACAGGCTCGACACAACATATGGTCATATCGCCCTTCCGGAGGTTCACAGTTTTGACACCGTAGGAAGCATCGCTCCTATCACTCGCATGTCACAACAATCATATCATATCTCATCATAACAAGCAATGTCTAGCCTCAGTTTTCATTCAATTTCGATACTCAAAAATTTAATACAGTCAAAATCATCGAGGCATCGACTATGGCATCCATAAACACTTTTGTAGGCAACATAATATATATAAGCATATACACACTATAAAGCCACTAACAAGATAGGGACGGGTCACCCTATTTGGAATTGGAGTGCTAGTCCACATTTGGGTTCATTCCCGACTTTCAATCCTTTATCCAAAGCCAAGTGCACACGCTCGAGTCCTTTGAAATGAATTCAAACAAATGAGTAACTTCAGATTATTATAGCATACCAACCAAACGACCAAAGCTTTGATTTAATTTCTTTGAAGTCCAATAAATTATCCTTTAATAGACAAAATCTATTATCCATTCCCAAATAATCCAAGTGATATGACATTTGAACCATTTGGGATATGGTGATCATACTTAGGACTTAGACCTTCATTTCTTTGTCCTTTTTACTTTAAGAAAACAAATGACAATTTCCATTCCCAAACACTCCATTAAATAAATTTCGCTCAATGAGACATAGAGAATTTAACAAAGTTATGATCTGAAATTAAATTTTAGGTCAACTTGTTAAACCTTTCTATTTTCTTGGTACACCTTAGCTTCCTTAATTTCCCTTTTAATCGTCAAAGTATTTACTAAATGGATTTCTTATTAAGTTTGGTCTAATAATCATTAATCAATATTACTTTATTTCGGATACCAATTCCTTATGAACTTAAGCAATTTACACTTTCTTTAACAACAACCAACTCACTTCTTTTCTTACAACTGTAGTATCCGGAATGATAGTTATACACATTGTCATTGCTTACCGTCTTGAAAAAACTACTCTTATTCATCACCAATCCAAAATTAATCTCTTTCATAAGTCAAACTAACCAAGGACAATTTCGTATCTAATCCGTTCCATTCAACAACATATCAATATCACCAGTTTAACTCTTTCCCATTCATGAGACTACAAACAACATTCAGCTGATTTTAACAACTTCAATTCACCATAACAGATCCAAGTATCCAAACCTTACCATTCTTCTTTACCATATTCGATGTTAATTCCAATCGCTGCAATTCACCATCAACAGTCATGTAAACACCTAACAAATACCAAATCATTAGTAACCAACCCTTAATCACTTTCGTGTTCCAAACAGAACCTGTACATGGTCCTCACCTATTCTAGTTTCAATTGAAACTGACCCAGCAGTCTCCTCATTCTCCAAAACTCCAAAAACGCAGATTCCACAAACCTCAATTCCTCCAAATCGAATAGCACATAAGTAGGGCTTCCAATTCATAACAGAACAAAGGCCTCAACCAAAGAGAGGTGTCGAAAATTACCTAGTTAAGTCAGTCTAAGAGTCCGACGGTCGTGGGCAGCGGAGTTACAAACTTTTACGCGCGGACGGCGGCGCGTGTAACGTTTCGGGGCAGCGCCGGATTTCGGAGTTTTGAGGGTTGGAGGTTTTTTAGGTACTGATTCCATTTCTAAAGGTGGTTTAGCTTGCTTTGAGCTGGATATTAGAGAACATTGAAACCCAGAGCTTTGAGCTCCGGTGATGGCGCTTACGGGTTCCTTTTATGTTGGGTCGGTGGTGAGGCTTCTGGGCTTTGACAATCGGGTTGCCCCGAGCTCTTTGGTGGCGGCGTGAGCCAATGAAATGACCGAAAATTAAAGAATGATGATGAACAGTGATTACACAGGTTTGGAAATCGAGTGTGAAGGTTAGGGCTGATGCATGGCTGTAATTTCTCTTGGGTTTTGGTCGGATTGGGATTGCGGTTCGACTGGTGGTAGCAGTGACGAGAGGTGGTGGTCGGACACTGTGTTTCCAGCGATGGCAGAGAGGGAGGACGAGAGAGAGAAATCGAGGGAGAGAGAGAGGGATATGGCCGAGAGGGAGAGGAGAGAGTTTTGGGGTTTCTAGGGTTTTCTAACCCTTTTATTCCTAGTTCGTGTGAAAAGTCCATCTTTCCCTTGCTTCAAATTACGAATTTCTCCTAGCTGTTTATTTCCGGACTTTGGACTTGAAATTGTTAATCATCGCAAGCTTAATTGTTAAACGTTCGGTGTAAACTCAATTCATTAGCTTTCCGAGCCCAAATGAAAGAATCTTGGTCCAAACTTTAATTTTCGACCCAATAGGTGGTCTCGATACCAAAACGATCTCCGAAATTGATTCCTTCACTTAAATCACCTTGCGAAAATCTTGACGGCGAAAATTTATCTCCAAAAATTAAAAAAAAAATTCAGGGGCCTCACAAGGTGGTACTAACAGTGTGAAGAAGATGGACAGGCTTTCTTTGATAGACAAAAACACACGTCGACTTCCAAATATTCCAGCAGATGAAGCTAAAAATGGTAAGAAGTCGTTTTTTTTTTTTCCCTTTTGGTAGTACAAGTAGCTGATAATTGTTGAAGCCATTGATCAAAAGTCGATATCTGATGCTTGATGATATTGATACCAAGGAAAGACCCAAACCAAACCATATCCACCCAAGGACACAGCAGGAGGATGTGTTCAATTGCTTCAGGGACCTCCCCACAAATAGGGCACAAAGGGGTGGGAGCCGATTTTCTTTTGAACGGATTGTGCATACTGGGGATAGCTCCATTTAGAACTCGCCATAAGAAAAGCTCAGAGAACATTAGCATGACTAAACTGTATACACGCTACTAAAATAGGTAAACATTCTGCATTCCTAAACACGGAATCTCTAGTTGCATTTGAAGAGGATAACACTAAGCCATCAAAATTCAGCTTGATGCATCATTCCTTAGGAGGACACCATTTAATTATTTTAGGAACAAAATATTTCTTAATAGACTTAGGATTATAATGAATATAACTTTGATAAGAAGACGCTATAGCATCAAAAATACGAGTTGGATTAAAAGATTTATTAACAACTTAATAAATAGAGGATTAGAGGATAATAATTTTTATTAGCTGAACATAATGAAGGAGACAAAAAAAAGGGGGTAATTTGGTTCTTATAGAGCGCAGCCGCAAAGCCAACCGCGGTGTTCGTGCAGCTACGTTCGTCCGGCGGCGCCCGGCATCTGAACGAGCCTCCGAGCTGTGCCTGATGCATGTGGACTACTGCCGGATGGGCACTAGATGTTTTGGGCTCATGAGCATGTTCTCATCAAGTGTTGGTTTCTAGGAAGCTTGGCAAGATGAGTTGTGATGGTGGTTTCTGTGCCACCTTGAAGCACAGTGGTCGGACTTGTCCGATCTAGAGCTTGCGATGCTTGGAGGAAGTGATCGTGCAGCGCTTGGAGGACGGGATCCTAGTAGCGTCTTTCATGCGATGGTGGTCGACAGCGCATGGCATGGCGAGACGGCAGCGTGGCGTGGCGTGGCGTGGCGTGGCGTGGCAAAGGCGCCACATGGTGTGGCGACGGCGACCGCAAGGCATAGCGTGGCGGATGATCTTCTACTGTGGCGTAGGGGTTGGTGCACTAGGCCTAGTTGCAGGTCATGCTGCTAGGGTTTTGAGGAGCACAATCTTTAGGTTGCTCTTTGGGCTTGAGTGAATGGGGTTTTTTTGGCCTCTCCTAGTAATTTGTATTACTTTCAATAATTCCCTACTTTGTTAGGGAGGTATGCTTCTAGGTTTTTAGTAAGCGTCATTGAGTCTAGTTTACTCGGCTTATTTACTATGTAGTAGTTAATAGTCTCTAGAGGCTCCTTTTCTGAGCATGGAACCGTCAAATGATTGGACCTAATCTATGTATCACTGTGCTACAACTACAAACTCTTTATCTACCCCTTGATGGTAAAGGGAGGATATGTAATAGCCTTTTCTAGCTTTAGATGAATGATAGTTGCCCTATTTGGGTTTGTTCAAAAAAAAGAAAAATGAAGGAGACAAATGAAATTAGGAAATTAGATTATAATATTTGGCTGAATATTTCAACGAACAATTACATAAATTTTTTTTTTAAAAAAAAAAACCCTTAACCCATCTCACCCTTACATATGCCAGTGCGAATCGAACCCATGACGTTTACAATGTTGGAATTATAACTTACTAACAGGTCAGAGCTCACCAACAATTACATAAAATGTTTTGATAACATAATTGTACGCATTTTTTTTTGTATTATACACATCATATATTTTATTAACTATGTGTGTGAGTTATGGACCTAAACTTCTGACAACAAATGAGAGGAAAGATCCAACATTAACATTAGAAAATTTACAAAAGATAATATAACCTGTAAGTTGGTGGACCACTCCCAATTGTATCGAGGATTTTTGTAATTAAAACACAACACTAAATGCTGGTTAAGTTGGGACCGTATCGATACAATAGTGAACCACAGACCACGCTTGTCACTGTTTAACATGGTATCAGAGGAGATCCCTTTCCAATTGCGTCTCCAATTGTCATGGGCCCGAGTTTTGGTTCCCTATATTGCCATCGGAAAATTCCGATTTAATTGTTACCAAGTGTCCGATATGGGCCTTGGATTGTTATATTGACCAAGATGCTGATAAAGTCTCGTCCCAGTTTCTGGAGTAAGATTTATTAATTCATTGCACGTGCAAACATAGTATTAGGTTGCACGTGAGGGGTGTGTTGGAGATGAAAGATCCCACATTAGAAAAGTGACAAAAATAATATAACTTAGGGCTAAATACTGGTTACTACCCTGTAGTTTAGGTCAAAAATCAATTCAGTTCCTGGACTTCTAATTTCATCAAAAACACCCCTGCACTTTCAATTTTGATCTAATAGGTCCAAATCGTTAATATTTTATTATGTGTTCAAGTTATAGTTGGATTATTTGTTGCAAAACTATTTATTTTTAATAGTAGGACTCACTCTTAAATTGACTAAAGGTGGCATGCAGACACCACATCATAAAACATAGGTCATATATGAGCCACATTAATAGTTAAATAACTAAATTGTCAGAAAACTAACAAATTGGACCTATTAAATTAAAATTGAAAGTGCAATGATGTTTTTGATGAAATTAGAAGTTCATGGGCTGAATTGATTTTAGTAGGACTCACTCTTAAATTGACTAGAGGTGGCCTGCAGACACCACATCATAAAACATAGGCCATATATGAGCCACATTAACAGTTAAATAACTAAATTGTCAGAAAACTAACAAATTGGACCTATTAGATTAAAATTGAAAGTGCAATGATGTTTTTGATGAAATTAGAAGTTCATGGGCTGAATTGATTTTAGACCCAAACTATAGGGTAGTAATCTATATTTAGCCCTATAACTTATAGTGGATGGATCACAACCAATTGTACCGAAGCCCTAACAGGCGGTTAAATTGGGACAGTATCTGTACAATAGTGGGTCACGGACCATGTTTGTCGTTGTTTAACAACAAATGAGTTTGAAATGTTTTGCTCATCCATTTCATCCGGTTTTACTTGAGTGACGAGTGGATTTAGCCCAAGAAAACATATAGTAAGATTAGAAGAGAAAATATTTTCATATACCTGCATATGTATTCCTCCGAAAACAGAAAATCTATTTTCATTTACACTACTATATCTTTAGAAAATTTATAAATATACTTTTATGATATAATGACATTATTGTCACCCGGTTATTTTGACCGGTATAAAATTACTTTTAATGACAAATTTTAAGGAACTTTTAACTTATTCTAAACCTTGCTGTCATTGCCATGGGATGGTAGACAGGCTAGTGGTTTGCCTCTTTGTCCTGAGACTCAAGGATGGCCTGGTAGCAAACATAGATCTTAGTTAGGACCTTTTTTAGGAAAAAAAATTGGATTAGGATCAAAATTAAGAACATTTTTGGAATATGGATTGAAATTAATTCCTGTTTAGTAAATTGAACAGAAATAGTAAAATACGATGCGTGGGATGATAAGTATGGAAGGTGTCAAACTGTCAATAATATTAGCGTTACTCATGGATTGATTGACTTGCATAATCTATTTTTGTTGCTTCCAGGAGTAACACTAGTCTCATCTGTGTTTTCAAAAAGTGCCTCTTTAGACATAGCAAAGGCAATGCATTTAATTCAATCACAAGCAAAAGCACATCTCACTGATCCCAGAATCAAGGGTAACCAAGAGTTAGTGGAGAAGATGAAGAATAATAATGAAGCAAAAGTGAGGCCTAACAACAAGGAAGTCATCATCACTGTCTATGTTGAATCAGATTCCCTCTCGCATCATCCCATTAAGAAGATTAATCCCAACACAATCTCCAGAAAGCCTCATCAGACTGCGACAACACGCATCTATGATCGCCGGGCTCATCTGCTTGCTTATGCTCAAGAGCTAAGAAAAACTGCTAATTCCCAACAGGTGCAGTGGCCTAAGAATGGCTCAAAGCCTAAGCACAAGGTAAGTTTAATGTCATCTTTTACCAGACATATTACAATTAAGTATGTTGTCGTTGATGTAGATCGCTCCTAGAACAAGATTTCTTATTATTAATAGTTCGATTGACAGTTTAGCGACACAATATTATGACATTTTCTAACAGGAGAAAAATTTGCAACAAATTATCAAACTGAAAATGTATGTGTCATTACTCAGCAGCTAAATAGAAATAGGTTCACAACTCCAGTGAGACTCCGGAGACCAAAAGGTAGCAGATGGAGGTATCAGCGATTAGTACCAGAAGTCGACATACCGTGCAATTCCAAATGGAATAGTTGCAGCAACAGAAAGGCTACCGAATCAAAAAGGAATTCGAACATGATGGTACATTATAAACATGTCGATCAATCTTTTTCCACATTCTCCGTCTCTAGATATGCATTATGCACATTTGTGTTAATGCATATATCTGTGTGTATGCAGAGGAAGTTGAGGTGTATGCTGAGAGGGTTGATGCACTGCAACAAAGGTTCCCAAGTTGAACGGAAACATCATCAAGCTGATTGATCATCTGGCTTGTTCAATTTTGTTGTTGTATTAGTGTATCAGTTATGGATGTTGATCATCTAGTTGATTGAGATTAAAGTGATGCTTGCTTGAAAGGGTCTTGTTCCTTTCACCCACTTATCCAGTTCTGTTTGTTACAGTAGTGACTTCAGATCCATTATATCCTGATTATCCTCCATGTCTGGAACTTGTCACATCAAATAGGTGCACGTGTAGAAGTAAGCATCGAACATCTTGCCAAGTCAAAATACTAAAATGCGGAAAATGTTGCGGCATTAATCCACCATAGGAGAGAATCCAGACTCTGCAAGTAATTTGCTAACACAGGCTAATCATTTGGACTAATGTGTATATTTCATACGTATTTTATAAGAGGGATATGGTTAACATATTGAGTAAACAAATTGAGAAAATGGGTCATATGCTTGTTAGGATATTGAACACGTACCCCAACAAGCATCTGGAGTTGCAGGCATAACCACCTTAATTCGGAAAACAACTCCCAACCTCAATAAACTTCAATAGATTGTTTTTAACATATCCCGTGGGTGGTGCAAAGCTTAAGCACAGGGGATGGGAAAAATAAAGTACAGGCCATACAAAATTACACTAGAGATAATAAAGAAACTTCAAGAAAAGTCAAGGTACTGGTCTAAGAATCAAGAAATGAATAAACGAAAGCACATTTCATTTTCCTGTTCAAATGACAGTGAAGAGCAAATCAGTACCACCTATGAGAGAACTCAAGCATGGCAACACCCTAAAACATCCAGGAGCAGTGCTCTAGTATTTGATTTCTCTACAATCTGTTAATCAGTAAACCTAATACTAATCACAGTGTTACCAGGCAACAGAAGCAATGCTAATGATAAAGGAAAAGGTTGGAGTCAACTGCCTCAGTTGACAATAAATAATGAAAATGCTAAGGAATACCATTACAACAATGTGCAGCAATGAGATGAATACAGAAAAGACGCAAACAGTAAAAGCAGAACCCATGACTTCCCACCTTCAAGGCAACTTATATCACACAAATCGTCCAGGTGCACGTTCTTCTCGATTTCTACGCCGCCGCCTCGGCCTACCAAATATTACTCTGTTTCTTGAGAAACTGCGTCGAGGTGCAACAGAAGAATTAGAACCTGCAGCCCGTGAAAAATCATCATCATCCAATGAGTCATAGTCCCTTTGAAACCTCCGCTGTGAAAAAAGACCACCATTTAGACCAACAAATGGCCCAAATCCCAAATCATCGATGTAGTCATCTAGTTCAGAATCGGAATCACTGTACACGCCATCATGGTTAGGCTCCAACACATAATCCCCAAGGACCACTGCCCCTGGTGTAGATGACATTATGGTGCTGATTACGTCATTCCTCTCTCTTTCACGCTCAAGCTTTTTCCATTTCTCTTCCAGTACAGGATCAACTGCCCGGGGCCGTGCCAATGGGTGCTTTGACTTAACATGTTTCTTGAGTTCTCTGTAAGTTCCGGAGAATGAGCACTTATCCTGCAGGCAAGTTCTCTTCTTGGCATTAAGATGTTTCCTTGCCCGTTCCACCACTGTGCAACCCTTAACCTGCCCCCGACAAAGTGGGCACAAAAGCTCCGGTTTCTCCCCCTTCTCAATGGGCTCCCCTTCACTCGAATTAACACCTAAGTTTCCAACTGACCTATCCCATTCTCGAGAATTCTGAATAGAAGATACTTTTGTGTATGCTTTTTGGTATTGTTCAAGACAGTTGGAATAGCGATGGCCAGTAGCACACATATAAGGGCGGCAACCCTTATCATAAGAGGAACAAAGGAGGAGAACTGCATTGTGAGGAGACTCCATACACACTGAACAGGTCACATCTTCCCAATCTTTCTTCTTCGTTGCTTTGGCAGATTTCTTTTTTGCACGGACATTTTTAAGAGCCTTTAGAGCATATGAGGGTCTCCTCAAAGACTGGGAGTCAGATGTACGGCGTAACTTGTTAACTTTGGCCATGTACAAACAGAACCTGAAACTTGACAAAAGAAGGTGAAGATTATTCTCAAGTTTTTCATAACAATAGTAAATCGTTAGCAACACTATCTAGGTTGCTTATTGTACATTTTACATCCAACAAACATATGTACAAGTTAATGTAATGATCTGTCTATGACTCAACCAGCAAGCATACGACTAAGTTCTGTCCCACCACAGGAAAAGGAGGAAAAATTGCACCGCCTAGTCTCAGAATATTTCATAGTTGCATGTCTAAGACCAAAACCTCAGTGGTTTCGATTCTGCTACTAAGAACTAAAGGAGTTTTGACAACTACCTTCAGAACCGAGTCCATTCAACATAGCTAATCAAACATGTACAACTCTTAATGTGAATAAAGTGTACTGAAAAAATCAAAGGAAAGATATACATTATACTGAGCTTTTTAATTGCGCAATCTAAGCATTAACCATTTGCAATATTGATAATAAAATTTATCAGTTATCAAAAACCACATACAGAAACAGTTATACACAACAAAAATCCCAGTAAATAAAGGCCCATAATAACCAACTAGCGAAAAGAAAAATGGAGAATATAGATGGGATTGTAGATCAAATAAGCATACATACTATAGCTAAACTATGATAGGAACACTAGATATATACACCCAAATAACATACAATAAAGGGGGAGGACATCTTTTGCAAAAATTTAATTTAAATTCTGAACGTGTTAAACTTGGGTGCAATGTGCAAAAATAAAAGTTGAGGTACCGAATTCCAGTTAACATCTCTTTGGCCAAACATGAAACTTATACAACTCATACACACCAGGATGTGGTCAAAGCCAGCCCTTGTGCATAAAAAGATCTTTCTAAAGGCCCAGCTGGCTAGCTACAGGAACATAAGAAAACAGCAAAACATCTACGAATTCATAAAAGTCCTAAAATAACTCAACCTGAGCCTCCACTAGGGATTTCAAAACGATCGAAAATTAATTCCATCTATACTATATAAGAGAACCCTCCTTCCTCAATTGCACAGGCAATGTCAAAATACAACCCTATTATATTTTTAACATTTTAATTTCGAAACAGATTTTAGGGTTAATTAAAGCATCAGAATCACCCATCAACTGTTTCTAATGGGTTCCTCTGTTATTCTCTTCTCACTCTAACATCATCACATTGCAGTATTGCACCTATACCAGCTAAGCATCCTTCTCGTAAATATATAAATAACAACATAACCTTTCTTAAAAATAAAAAATAAAAAATAAAAAAAAAGAACATCATAACAGGGATAAAATTGTCAAAAATGTGAGATTCACATCTATTTTCATACAAGTAAGAATGATCCTTTAAAGCATGCACATATTATATGGATGAAATTATAGTTGGTCTCACATAAAAAGTTAACCACAAACAAAAAGAGATCCTCTTCACACAAATCATTTCCTATGTTCACAACACAATTTTTAGTCTTTCTTGTGCACAACGAAGTTTTGAAAAGATATCATAGTGAATAATCAAGGTATACCACAGCGCTTATCCTAAGAAAACTATAAAGACTTATTCTTTTCAACCAAACACTGATTCAAACAATGGTCACCAGCGCAAGACGATAAAACCTAATGCATTCATCTAAACAGAAGAGGGAGTAGAAATTAAAAAAAAAAAAAAAAAAAAAAAAAAAACAATTCAACCTTACAGAGATCGATTCTGCATAATTGAAACTTGCGAGGACAATTGTACGGATGGTAATTCGATCAAACAGTGAAACGACGAAAACTGTATAGTAAAAAGTAAAACCAAATCTCCGTTATCTGGTTGGTTTCGGAATCAACCATGAAACAATGGAAACCCTAGAAAATGGGATTTAAGTGTGCGCGCAAATTGGAACCCTAGAAAATGGGATCGCAGAAAGGCGCGAAATCGGAGATCTAGAGGGAGAGGGAAGAGGAGGGGTTTCGTACCTGGAAGCGTCGGAGAGATGATTACAGTTCCGGCGGAGGTTGCAGAGAGAGAGAGAGTGTGTTTGGGTTTGGTGGGGATTGAATGGGAGAGACGGAGAGAGAAAGGAGAGAGCGTCCGATGATGGCGCTCGGTCACGTGAGGAAGAGGTGGTTGCGTTGCGTGCCCAACTTTAGTCATTTATATTCGATCCGAATCCTTAATCCGGATCCGGTCCGGTTCAGTGTGAGGTAACAGTGGCACCATTATGTTGTCATTTTGGACATGAATACGTATGAGTGTGAAGGTGGTGGACTGGTGGTCGACACATGGACTGTGTCACTGTGTGGTAATGGATCGGGTTCAATTTATTAAAAAAAAAAAAAAAGGTTATGTAGGGATATAATTACTTCACTATAAAGCCAGGCGTACTATTTGGTGTCAAGGGGCTTTACCAAATTATCGATCTTCCGATGTTACCCACGATAGAGATAGAGATAGAGATAGAAATCAACTTAAATAGAAGATATTAGGGAGGGTTAATACTGTAAAACGCCAACAAAATGAAAGAAAATACAAATACGAAAGTGTAGAGAAAAACAGCAGAGAAAAGAAAAGAATCACATGCAGTCGCACACGATCTCAACTGCAGACAAGGGATAACTGCAGGGCGCACGAACTCAACAAAAACGGAGACCGGGGACGATGTGGGAGGTTATTGGAGTATATATGGCTTCATATCAAACGACGGAACGAACTCATAAAGAAGAGAAAAGCAAAACCAGTCTCAAAACGAGAACAAAAATTAACATCAAAATTGGCTCACCAAATTACCTAAAGGTGAGCCTACCTAATTGTGATCGGGTATTGAGGGTTAAGTTTCCATTGATTTGTTTTTTATTTTGGTTTTCTTTCAATTTTTCTTTTGGTTTGTCGAGTTATGTTTGGGTCTTCTCTTTCTTTTCGATGATTTTGCATAGCGAACACCCCCCACATAAGAAAAAAATTCAGAGGGCGAATGAAGGCATCAAGAGACGTGTTTCACTATAGTCACCAAGTTGTCGCAAGAGAATATCAATAAAGATAAACATTGTTGATCTAAGCAATTTTTTTTTAGGGAAACGGAATCAGGTTCCATTAATATAACAACCTCTCTCAATCAAGCTAGAGGAATTCGAAAATTCCCCATAACACTACTCGATGAACAAATCAAACTGCATAAAAACAGAGCTACCAAAAGCAAACAAACCAAACTAAAAAAGAAAACGTAAAAACTCCTACACTTATCCAACCCGAAGTCAAAGCCATTGACTTTAGAAGCGTTGACACCTAAGACCCTCTTGATGTACATAGTGTGAGAGTTTTTATTGAAAGCAGGAAAAAGGCTTAGCTACCTCCCAACAACCATACCAGGCCCAATCCAAAAGAGAAAAAAAAAAAATGAGAGTCAGCCAAAAGGCCCAAAATTGACCCATTAACCCACTCCACAGGCACAGCCTAAACCTTGGGGTTTTCAGCCGAGCTGGAGAGCAGACCCGATAGAATTCGACATCCGCGCCAAGTTTGGGTAGATTCTGTCACCATCACCAACCCAGGCCGCCTTGGATACCAATTCTGATCGAAGCAAACCTAACATCCTTCACTTTCCCTCTGGATAGACTTGAAATGGACTGCCGGAAAAGGCAACCTCCTTCACCGGTCTGGTGGCTAGCCTCTGTCCTCCACCATTTTCAAAACTAGAGAGAAAGCCCTGAGCCCCGACTTGGAAATCAAGCAGTCAAAACCCTCCCCCTCAAAGCCCAGATCGAAGCAAGGAAACATGGAATCAATCAGCAGTCAAATATAACGAAAAACAAGAGATAATTTTGACTGAATAACTCAGATATTTCATTCATCTTACAAGAAAGAATTATATAGAAATTACAATTGCGCCTAATAAGACAAGTACTACTCCTAAGGCAAGTAGTAAACCTAATAATACTACAGATATTATAAAATATTACAAATCATGGAATATTACAGAATATCTACATAAATAAGGTAAGTATGACTCACGCCAACACTCCCCCTCAAGTTGACGCATACAGATCACGAATGCCCAACTTGTCAAGTAAGTCATGAAATGCCTTACTCGATACTGCCTTCGTGAGAACATCAGCTAACTGTTATTCTGAGTGGACAAAAGGAAAAGAGATAAGTTTAGCATCGAGCTTCTCTTTAATGAAATGTCTGTCAACCTCAACATGCTTAGTTCTATCATGTTAAACTGGGTTGTGAGCAATATCCACCGCTACCTTATTATCACAGTACAAATCCATGGCTCGTTTGGGTTTAAATCCCAAATCACGAAGTAAATTTCTCAACCAAAGTAATTCACAAACTCCATAAGCCATACCTCTATACTCTGCTTCAGCACTTGACCTAGCCACAACCTTTTGTTTCTAACCTCTCCAAGTAACAAGATTACCACCTACAAAAGTGAAGTAACCAGAAGTAGATAACACAACCTGCCCAGTCTGCATCTATATAACCACTAATATCAAGATGATTATGCTTTGAAAACATCAAGCCTTTTCCAAGTGCAGACTTTAAATACCTCAGAATACGGATCACAGCTTCCATATAAGTTTCACTTGGATTATGCATGAATTGACTCACAACACTAACTGCATATGCAATGTCTGGCCGAGTATGTGAGAGATATATTAATCTGCCAACTAGCCTCTGATAGCGAGCCTTCTCTGTAGGAGTTTGATTAGGGTACTTAGCCAGTTTATGATTCTGTTCAATAGGAGTATCAGCATGTCTACATCCTAGCATTCATGTCTCTGTCAACAAATCAAGCACATATTTTCTCTGGCACAAGAAAATTCCTGAACTCCCCCTGGCGACCTCAATCCCCAAAAAATATTTAAGAAAACCAAGATCTTTCATCTCAAACTCTGATGCAAGCAGATCTTTTAATCTTTCAACCTCTTCTGAATTATCACCAATAATTATCATATCATCAACATAAATAATCAAGGCAGTTAATTTACCTTCACAACCTTTCACAAAAAATGTATGGTCAGAGTTACTCTACTTATACCCAAAACGACGCATAGCTTGAGAGAATCTTCCAAACCAAGCTCGTGGTGATTGTTTGAGTCCATACAAGGACTTATTTAACTTACACACAAATCTACCTCATGTGCTTGCCTCATATCCTGGTGGTAGATCCATATAGACTTCTTCATATAGCTCTCCATGTAAAAAGGCATTCTTCACATCAAACTGTTGCAAAGGCCAATCTAAATTAGCTGCTAGAGACATCAACACTCGAACAGTATTAATCTTTGCTACTGGAGCAAAGGTCTCCTCATAATCCACGCCATATGTTTAAGTATATCCCTTTGCAACAAGTCTTACTTTATACCTGTTCACTGAACCATCTGCATTGTGTTTGATAGTGTACACCCATCTACATCCAACAACTCTCTTTCCTTGTGGAGGTGGCACCAACTCCCAAGTATTATTCATCTCCAATGCCTCCATCTCTTTATTCATTGCTTGAGACCATTTGGGATCCTTGATAGCATCCTGCACTTTACTGGGAACACATATAGAGGATATTTGATTCACAAAAGAAGCATGGGATTTGGATAATCGGTGGGTGGATACAAAGTTAGCTATGACATACTTAGATTTAACATCTAAACTTGGTTCATATTGACGAGGTGGTTTACCACGGGTGGACTTAGGAGGCAAAACATACACACTATCACCAATATCAGAGTTAGAAGAAACACCATTAACCTTAAGATTGGGGAGCTCCTCAGGGATTGGTTGACAAGGGTTATCTGTATCTAAGAGGGGTGGAGGAGCTTGGCCTTCTTGGAGGGTAGACGATTCGGCAATTGTCTCTTCTGTTTCGGAACTCGCAATGCTCTGTTCGGCAGTTGCATGGCGAAAGGTAGACGATTCAGCAATTACCTTTTCTGTTTCAGAACTCGTAATGCTCTGTTCGGAAGTTGCATGGTGAAGGGTAGACGTTCGGTAATTGTCTCTTCTATTTCGGAACTCGCAATGCTCTGTTCGGCAATTGCCTTTTCTGTTTCTGCAGGAGTGTCATTGGCTTCAATGGGCTGAATTTTAATCCCACAAGACTTCTCTTCCAAAAAAGTGTACTTCTCTTCCAAAAAAAGTGTGTTTCTCCCCCTGAAGTGAAGGATTGATGGGAGAAAAATAACATGCATCCTCATAAAAGGTGACGTCCATGGTAACAAAAACTTTCTGTGTAGGAGGATGAAAACACTTGTAGCCCTTCTTATTAACACCATAGCCCACAAAAACACACTTTAATGCCCTGGCATCGAGTTTGGACCTTTGATTCTTAGGAACATGGACAAACACAACACACCCAAAGACACGAGCAGGGAGATTAGAAAACGAAGGGACATACACATGATTTGAAAGGGCAGAATAGGGGGTTTGACCATTGAGAATAGAGGAAGGTAGCCTATTGATGAGATGACAAGCAGTGAGAATTGCATCTCCCTAAAGATACTTAGGCATATGAGCACTAAATAGAAGAGACTAGGCTATGTCAAGAACATGACGATTCTTTCTTTCTGACACCCCATTTTGTTCAGGGGTTTGAGGGCAAGTAGTTTGATGAATGATCCCATGAGAATGAAAGAATTGGTGAAACTGAGAATTGACAAACTCCCCCCCATTATCAGAACGAAAGACTTTAATATTGGCTCCAAATTGATTTTGAACAAGAGCAAAAAAATCTTGGAAAGCAGAGAAGACTTCATATTTGTGTTTCAATAAAGCGACCCAAGTAAGACGGGTATAATCATCAATAAACAAAACAAACCAATGTTTGGCAGACAAGGTTGACTCACGGGAAGGTCCCCAGACATAAGAATGAATAAACTCAAAAGGAAAAGAACTCTTAGTAGTACTCAAAGGATAACTAGTACGATGACTTTTAGCTAAGACACATGACTCACAATGCAACTTAGACTCATCAATGCCCAGAAATAAGGATGGCATAGATTTCTTCATGACACTAAAGGAAGGATGCCCCAATCTCCGATGCCATAGCCATAATTCTTCAACTTGATTAGTAACCCCAGTCGAAATCAAAGCTGCTTGGACTGCCTTCTTCGGCTTCATTCCTGCGAACATGCAATCCAGATGAAATAGTCAACCCCTCAGATAACCCCTGCCGATTATTTCCCTGGTGAGGAGGTCCTGAAAAATCACATACAATGAAAAAACGTGACAGAACACCGAGATTGAGTGTTAAGCTGAGGCACAGATATAAGATAATGAGAGAGATCAGGGACATAAAGAACATCATGTAGTGTCAAAGAAGGGGTGAGACGAACATACCCTATTCCTAAAACAGGAAAAGAATCACCATTGGCATTGACAACAGAGGAAATAGAGGGTGGATTGAGTAAAAGAAAGAAACTACGATCATAGGTCATATGGTCAGATGCTCCAGAATCAATTATCCAAGTATTGCCACTAGTAAAGCTATAAATTTTTAAAGCAAATCCAACCTTACCATTACCACCGCGACTTACGGATACAGTATCCTTACCAGCAAAGTTGGTGTGATCTAGTTTTGTCACCGCATAGTAATCTTGGTCTTGAACAAGATGAACAGAAGCCTTTCCCTTGGGTTTGTTGTCCTGAGGTCAGGGCCTATCAAAGTAGCCTACTGGAAAACCAATCAACCTGTAACAATTTGCTTTGATGTGGCCTGGATTCTTGAAGTAGTTACAAGTCAGATTTGAGGAGAACCTGGGAGAAACGTCTTGATCTTTCACCATGGTGAATACGCAGCGAAAGGAAAAAAACAACAAAGTACTTGGAAATATAAGAAGGCAACGGTGATGAAAGGATCAAAGGACAAGGAACAAATCCAAGCACAAAGAACAAGGGTCAAGGATCAAAGAGCAATGAGTCAGAGTCTAGGATCGGATCTCTGGTCTGATACCAAGTCAAATATAACGAAAAACAAGAGATAATTTTGAATGAATAACTCGGATATTTCATTCATCTTACAAGAAAGAATTATATACAAATTACAATTGCGCCTAATAAGACAAGTACTACTCCTAAGGCAAGTAGTAAACCTAATAATACTATAGATATTACAGAATATTACAGATCATGGAATATTACATAATATCTACATAAATAAGGTAAGTATGACTCACACCAACATCCGCCGCCGCTGAACAACACCACACCCAGCATGACACCGTCGTCGTCGATGCTCACAGGCTGGATCAAACATAGAAAACACAGTCAAAGAGGCCTTAAGAACAGAAGCCTCTCGCCGCAACCACGATCAACACTGAAAACCCGCCCCACGCCGCTGCCTTACCTCGTCGCTCCATTATCGCCGCCTTGTCTGAGGGAAGAGCACCGCCGCTAGTCGAACCTTTGCTATTTGTTGATCTAAGCAAATTGATTCTGAAAGTATGGGGCAAAAAGAAGGATAAGCAGTATGCATTTTCGCGCCTCTCCTTTCAAAATAAAAAAAGTAACGTCAAACATATTTAATTTTATTCGTTTGTAATTACTACAGTAGGCGGTACAAAAATGCACACAAAGAGTTGATGACTCGTAAGATTTCTCACATTAAACGAACATGGAGAAAAGTTCTGCACATTAGGTATGCACTGTGATATGAAATTTGTTCATTGTACTTGATTTATTTTCAACAATAAAATCATTATCTCTCACTTTTAAAAAAAAAAAAATGTTATTATGTATGAGCAAGAGAACAATTCATCGTGAAAACAAGAGTTTTCTAGCTAAGGTACTATAAATTTCATCTCTTATACCCTTAAGCTTGACATGATCTGTTAGTCTGTTACCATTATGAAGCTCTTTGACCATAATTTTTGTATTTCTCTAATAGTTCTACAATCCCCGATTTGTATTCAGGATTTGATGCATAATATTGACGTGATTATATGAAGTGTTAATTTTTTATGCTACACTACTAACATGATAAAATTATTTTTTCTTTAACCACATAATACTTTTAATTTTCCTTTTAATTATTATAAAATTCTTTCAATAATTGGAGTAAGGGTGTTGCAACAAGCGAGTTATCAAATTTCATGGTTAGTACTTAAATAAATGTTTCACCTTAAGCTAAATTCAAAGACAATAGCATTATTATATTTCTACTCTCAATTGTAGATTGAGAATCGAGTGCAAGGAGATGGAAGGCTAAGGTGGAGTTAAATTAGTTAATTAGCATGTGGACTTCATTGTATATAGCTCTTCATAATTGGTAGAAAATAGTGACTGGGTCGTGGAGAAAGTTGGGTAGTTGGCTAATGGAAAATCTTACATGAACTTGAGGAATAATGGAACAACTTTGAGTTGATCAAGTCTAGCAATACCATGTTTAATAGCTATGGTATATTGTTCTTGAGTAAAAACTCTAAATGGTACTTGAACTATTGTAAAATGTATTTTTTGGTACCTATGAATTTTTTTTTTTTACTCTAAATGATACCTGAAGTATTGCGCTGTTACCAAATATAGTACCTCTATTAATTTTTTCCGTTCAAATCGTGCCCCACAAATTAAAGAAGTTAATTGGCATCCTCTTTTTATGGGGTGGATCAAGATCAATTCATTTATGCTGTTGGCTTCCTTCGTGTGATCATTTTTTGGGATCAATAAGAGTACCAACTAATAAAATAAGTCATCCTAAAATAATTTTACATTCGTGATATCTTTCAATTCATAGCTAAATACAAACGGTACAATAGAAATAAATTATGAAATCATGGGTTCGAGTCACCATGGAGGTAGGAGTGAAATTCTTTGATCCTCTTTTAAATTAAAAAAAAATAAAAATAAAAATAAAACAAACGGTACAATAGAAATAGGCTGCTCAAGGTTATAAAAAATAAAAATTCATAATGAAATTATCATTTAGAATTATTCTGGTAAAATAAAAAACTACATTAAAAAATAAAATTGAGAAACTTCCCCGTTCTCCTCTTTTTTACAGTAAGGTATGCGTACACATGAGGTTAGTAATTAAAATCAGAACCATAAGGGCAAAAATGATATGCATCTTTTCAATGCAATTACGTTGCGATGTTCATGGTTAACGTTCAATCTCAACATGTATTGCTTATACTTTAAAGAGATTGGTTTGTTTTATGGTTGCAATACTCTTGGATGTCTCTGGTAAGTTTTGACCAGTATAATCAAATGCAATTGCCTGATTCTATAAAAATTTGATTGGGGTGGGGAGTTCTTGATGAACGTGAGAATTTGTTCATATTTTTTTATTTTTTGTATTTTATATGAATTTTTATTTTTATTAGGAAGCGCATTTTAAACATGTGTTTTTTTTAATCAAAGTATCAATTTCATTCAACGCAAACGAGAATGGTACGGATACATACATTCCTTTACCATCTCTAAGGTTTATGACGTGGTATGTTAACACCACCCATTAGACAATTAGTGCTCAGTTATTTTAAAATGAATCTATGAAGTAAAACATACACAGTAAATAGGCACCTAAAAACACAAAAAATGCATAGTTACCTGCAAAATAGGAAATAGGAAATCAAATAAAACCTAAGCTAATCAGAAGGGCAACAGCCCAATGGTCCGAAGAAACAGTCCAACCCAATGCTCAACAGTTAGCCCAGCCCAGCCTCTGCCATCTCGTGCAGACCGTCGGAGCACGCCGGCCACCACTCCGGTGCCACAGACACCACCACCAGAGCCACAAACATCCTGACGCTGTATAGAAGCCATCAAGCCGTCGCCGCCGCCTGGAAGAAGCCCAAAACCAACTACGCCGCCCAAAGCCTCCTCTTGAGTCGGTGTCCACGCATACACCTCAGATCTGCAGCAAAAAACCAGAAACCGACAAGACCAATTATATCCAGCCTTCAAGCCAAAACTGTTCCAACACCACGGAGCATGCCCTAGATGCATCACCCGTCCTGCAGGGACACCGCAACGTTAGCGCGACAAAAGTCAGAGCCGGCGTTGGGCTGCCACCAGATGAGCGTTGATAGAGATTGAGAAGAAACATATACGGTTATAGAACGAGAGAAAACTTGGGTTTTCTACTGTTTTTGAATGTTTGGGACTATTTTAAGAAGACCATTCTACAGATAATCCAAATTCAAGTCAAGAATAAAATGATAAAGAGCATTTGTTTTAAGCACGTGTTGCTTCAATTTTTCTGTCTTTTATTTTACCAACTAGCACTTCAAGCAGGTCTGTTGGAGGCTTGGTTACACAGTTTCCGCAATTTAGAAGTAGAAGGTGACTTTAAGCTCCTTCTAGATAACATTAACGGCTCCGGTCATCCACCTTGGAGAATTGCTCAGATTTTGCAAGATATAAAGATCTTGCCAATCTTACTCGTGTCTTTTCTTCCTGTCATATAAACACGAAGCAAACTTCTTAACGGATGCTATTGCGAAGACCAGACATGGTTCTCAACTTGAAAGTTGGATTAAGGCGCTCCCTCTCTCTGCCAGCCAAGCTTTCCTCTGACAGTTTAGGCTTAGGGTGTAATTGTGGTTTTGTCTTATAATTCTGTTTCTTCCATCGAAAAAAAAAAAAAACTATTTTAAATAATATCATTATTAATTTTTATTTTTTAGACTAAATGGTATTATAGATCTATTATAATTCGATAAAATTTGTGACACCAAATTATTTGCATCACATCACTTCTTCCCTATTCAAGATCTAGGAAGTACTTTGTTAAAAAAAAAAAAAAAAAAAAAAATCTAGTAAGTTCTGCAGAATGAACCACAATTTTCAGATTCAAGGACCAAGGCAGTTGGGTTAATTTGTCCCCAATACGACCAATTGACCCGATAAAAGTATTGTGCTGAAATGAAACAAACAAGAAATACAATCCAGAGCTCCACAATTCAATACAGCCAGTCCTCTTAACAGTATATAGCCATTCAATTTCATTAGTAAACAAAGCACTATTGATTTAATGAAACTGCTTCGGCCATAAAAATAAATATAAGGATATTATGAATACATGCCAATTAAGACACTGTCAATAACAGATATATACAAATCGGAATTACTTTCCAATACTAACCAAACTATCTACCACAACTTGATCATACAATCTCTCACCCACTAAATATCTTCATTTGGAACAGGGGGCTGAGAAGATATGAAATGCTAAACACTAATCGAACATCAATAAATCATATTTCTACAACAGAAATGATGGTGAAATAATTAGTGGGATTGCTCTACGTGCAAGATGATCTTCAGAGCAGGCTCCTGTGACAAAAGGATGCTTGTTCTTCTAAAGTCATATATCCCATTGCCAAATCTGGCGTAGACTTTGAAAATCACTGAAGTTATAACAAGCATGCACTCTACCAGCGTAAGCCAAGATTTGATGGCTGAACACCGGATTCCGGAGAAAATTATAGAACATGGATGAGTTGTCGTCCTGCTTCTTTGGGTCAAATAGAGCTGTATTAAAAGCAAAGATATAAGCAGTGAAATTATGCCTTTTCTTTTTCTTTTTTAAATAGGTGACAGTATTGGTTTTTGATCACTTTCATGGAAGCTGTGAGTGAAGATATGAGCACTATGAAACAATGAAATCAGTGGAATTTACCTTATTACCATCACAACTTATAGCTGAATAAATCTTTTCAACTCTGCCTGTGGTGATTGTGAGGAGATACTGATCCAGAAGACGTGGGAGTAAGGGGCTTATTTACAAATGGATGTTTTAAAAGCTGAGCAGCAGTGGGACGATTATCTGGCTTAACTTGTAAGCATAGACGGATGAAATCTTGAGCCTCTTTTGAAAGAGAATCAGGAACCAGAGGGGGCTCCCCCTTTCCAATTTTCCATAATGCCTGCATCTGTTTAAAGAAGAAGAGATAATGAGAGGCTGAAGAGATAAATGGTCTAGTCATTCTGAACCATAAAGAGTAATGAAAATGGCACAAACCCATTCGAGATTAGAGTATGGAACCATCCCCGTTAACATCTCCAACACAGTACATCCAAGACTCCATATATCAGCTGGAAGGCCATAACCTTGACTCTTACGATTAACAACCTGCACAATAATAGCTTGGGCAAGAAATCCTAAAAAAGTGGACACAACGTACTACATGATAGAATCATCTTGCAGCTTTTCAAACTTGCAAAAGCCAAGACAGCAACTAAATGCTAGAAAAAGATAATTCATATGATACAAAGGAAAAATAGAAGCTGGCAAGATTCAAATTGCATGATACCTAAAACCAAAATCCCATCCCCATCAATCATAAAAACATCCATCAGCCTATAAAGCTATCTAGCCTTGAAAAAAGCTATGGAAAGTCACTGGAGAGAAAATACAGGTTCAAACACACAATACGAAACAATTGTTGTGCCAACATATAATCTCCTTGGTACTTGAGCAATCATTGCCACAAGCATAAAGAACTGAAGTTACTGTTGATTCTGAAATGACCATCTTAACTAACACTGTTAACTACCATAATTACTTTCTGAACTTAACACATTTCTTTCAATATGTTCTTGGGACGAGTTAACTCAGTAGAATTAACACAATTTAATAGTGCTATGTATCTGGCTGTGTTCTTTGGAGAAAGCATTAATTATCTAATCAGAAACAGTTAGGCTCTTGTATCTAACGTTTTTCTTCTTTTACTAAAAACAATAAAGGAAGGGAACAAAACGAATAAGAAGAGGGAAACGGAGAGAAGATACATTAAAACTTACTTACAAACTAAAAAAAAATTTTAAAAGCTTATAGTTTTAGTTTTATGCATCCTCCTTCCTCTCCTTTCCACCTTTCTCGTTTTCCTTTCATACTTTTCCTTCTCTTTATTGTGATTATAATTTAAATAAACATGTAGACATTCTGAAATAAGCCCACCAACCACATCACTTTATAGGTGGCCCTTTCTCCTAAAATCCTATATCAAGAGAGGGGGAATCAACAACATTCAGAAAGCTAGACATTAGCCAAGGGCCAACACCGATGCAAATACTGTATCATAGTTACAAATGGTGGTAAAGTTTAGATTAGAACAATAAACCAAGTTACCTAGGGCAAAATCGGATAGACTAATAAATACATGTCATTACATTGCCCACTTTATAATTCCTATCTTCTTGTATTTCAAATTTGTTTTTGTGTTATGGTAGAAATAGAATATAAAAAGTTATATCACTTTACTGATTCCTCCAGCCAATTGTTTACCAATATCCTCTGTTTCTAATAAATGTTATATTTGGAATCCAACAACCTAACCAAAGCAACTAACAACAATTCTGTCAGAGTTCAAGAAGCAAGAATCGTTCGTGAAAGTCATCCTACAAGGATCAATATATTTATCAGTGATGGCAGTAGAATAAGACACAAGTGATTGGTTTGAAAGTATTATAGGCATGTCTCCAATAACAGAGCTCATAAGCACACAAACTAATACAAAATTTAAAATTCAAAAGTGCAAAGGCAAACCTCAGGTGCCATCCAGTATGCAGTTCCTTGGCAAGATTTTATGTCGTTCATTTTGATAGTCTGGAAAGAGGACGCAACACACAGTATAAGGAGAAATATTTCACAACCTTGTGAAACTACTGAAAACAATAAAATACAATTGAATTTGGGGAATGGGAGACAAACCTTTGCCAATCCAAAGTCTGCAAGCTTCACAGATCCATTAGCATGCACCAAAAGATTTGCACATTTAATGTCCCTGAATGCAAGAAACACAATGATGAGAATAGATGTACCCAAAATTACAAGGCGAAGGATGATCAGGAACATTGTGATGGTGCGCCAATTTGTTTTCTCAGTTTTTTGGAATGAATCATTACATCATTATGGCTCATTGGTGGGACTTCACAATATTCTGAGATCAATACAGCCAAAACCATAATTTTCACATAAATATACATATGTCACATTACCTGTGAATCACTCTTCGGTCGTGAAGATACTTCAGACCTTGCAAGATCTGTCTAGTGTATACAGAGACATGCGAATCTGTAAGATGGTACGTCTGATATAGCTTTTGAAGGGAGCCTTTAGTTACAAATTCCAGAAAGATATAGAGCTTTGATTGATCCTGCAAAGACCAATCAGAAAATATAAATAATATAACGGTGCTCACAAATAAGTGGATTCACAGGGATAAGAGAATCAATTTAACTGCTTCACAACAAATACACCTACTAGTATTGATGCAACGAGTTCCTCATACTATTGGACTCAATCAGAAGTATTATATAGTATGGACACTAGATGATAAGGTAACCCCTCAAATAAATGCATAACAGTACAAGCATGTTTACTATTATCTACAGTGAGTTTGTATGTGGGAAAAAAGAAATTAAACAAAGATGCTAACTGCATAAAATAAATCCTGTGACAGAAAGGCAAAATTTACCTCTGTTTGTGATTATTTCATACTCTAGTCTGTACATTAAAGGAATGTGCAGACCAGCATCAAATATTATCAATGTCATGTCAATAAGTTTCAAATAAAAGGAAGCCTCTACATATCATTACATGAATCTGTAGCAAAGTAGCAATATCATATCATGAAAGGAATTTTGGACATCCATGAGTACTTATTATTGTAGAAAAGTTCACAGCATAGCTAAATAACTATCCATGGGAATAGACTATAGAATAATGGGTACCTTTTGTGTGCCATAATACTGAACTATGTTCTCATGTTCAAACTGACTCAGAAGAGCAATCTCCTGGAAGAAAAACAAAAACAGAAACAGATAATGAGAAGAAGAGCATCTCGGAAAGGAACAAAAAACGAGGTAGACTCTACCAGTATACAATTACTGGGTCAATTACTTAATAGTAAATATCAGGGACATGCAATTTCAGGACATAATATGAAATACAAGCCAATGTCACCTGTTCAAGTTGAGAAACTCTTTGCCTCCCCAGGCTTCCTTGATCAAGCAAGGAAACTTCCTTGACAGCAATGAAGCATCCGCCACTGAAAGAAAGCAAAATCATATTCAATAAAGATCTTGAAAATATCAGAGCTAAAGAAAAGATGAAAACGTGGAACCACTCTTTTAATAAACATTATATGAGAATAACTTGTCAGCGTATAAGTGCATTAGAAACGAACAAAAGTTGCTTTTTATACAGTTAAAAAATTTCATAGGGAACAAGGATTTTGTCCATGGACGTAAGATACTGCACAAGTATATAGCCATATAGGCATCCTCATTCCCGAATGCAAAACATAAGAGATACCACAAAGGCTCAATAATCCCATAACACGCCTAGCACGAGCATGGAAGGTTCTAACTGTCTTCTCACCAAGCAGAGCTGGTCTTTTCATCACTATATCACTAAGTCCACTAAGTTTATCTATCTTCTTCCATCACTTGAATTCTGAAACAATCACCCTAAAATACTGGTTATATCACTTACACAGATCATTTCCCCCATAATGAAGAAAGTGAAAATAAATCCAAAGTAATTGCTCTATGTTCCTCTGACCCCTATTGAAGTTTCAACACTTCCAGGCATGGGTTTAACATTTCAATCCACCTATTCCTAAATGTAGGTTGAGCAACTCCGATCTCAAGCAATGCAATACAATCAAAATTAAGACATCTTCAAGATCGAGCATTCATAATTAAGCAGCTAAAATGAGTTTTGAGCAGCAGCACTTACTCAGAAATTCCTTCATACACAGACCCGAAAGAGCCGCTGCCGAGAAGATCACCCTTCTCCCAATTAGTGACAATAAGCTTAGGCTTCCCATTCGGCGAAAACCTTCCATTCGGAGAAATATTTGAAGGCTCTGTGGTGGTGCTGGAAGAGTCGTCGTCATTGGAAGTAGTAAACGAACACCCGCCGGAGTTTGCCACAGTCTCTCTAAGCTCAACCGCCACAACATCCTCTCCTTCTTCAAGTTCTTCTTCTAGTTCTTGTTCTTCTTCTTCATCAGAAGAAGAAGAAGAAGGAACAAACCTTCTCCGCACCATTTCCCTCTCTTCTTCAGGAGCGAAGTCCCTCAAAATGTCCCAAGTCGAGCATCCATTGTCAATCACCGGAACCCTAGTCATCGACGGCGGCGGCCTCAGCCCCGGCGGCCGCGCTCCCTTAATTCCGACACTAACACTACTACACCTACTACTCGCAGTACAACACCCGCTCGTCCCCGCCGACTCGGAATCCGTCCGAGTCGACTCGGGCACCGTAACAATAACGCTATCCCTAACTCTATTGAGCAATTCCTTCACGGCATCATCCTCATGCTCCGATTCGTCCTTCGGGTCGGGTCTCGGACTATCCATCCGGTACAGTTTTGACATGGGGAGAACATCCGAGTTGGTCGAGCGGATCTTCCGGGACTCCCAGGCCGCCTCGGGTATAGCGAAGTCGTCTGGGCCGGAGAAGCCCAGCTCGGCGCAAATCCGTTCGAACTCGCCTTCAATTCCTTCGACCCGGAAGCTGGTCCGGTCCGACAGGTCGAGCGAGCGCGTGTGGAGCTGCTGCGCGTGGGTGGAGTTGTCGCGGGAGGAGGGAGACGTAGAGGCGTCGTAGTCAATGTGCTTGACCGCATTGCGGCGCTGCAACCGCCGGGCCTTCTTCGGATCCATGGATTTAGTTCGATCCTTGTTGCTAGAGAAAAAACGCGGTAAGTGATGCATAGGGAGCTAGACCCATCTAACTGAGAACTCCCCCAGCTGCGCGTGTGGTTCAATCGCGACGGAGCTGCTGCGGCTCTCGATTTTTGCCGGGAAAATCGAGCCGGAAAATCGGGAGGTTTTTGGGGGGTTTGGGGGGAAGAAGAGAGGGGACCGGGGAGGAAGAGTGTTTGGGACTTTTGGGGGCTGGTAAACGCCGTCGGAAGGGAAGAGAAAATAAAAACGCGGTGCCACGTGGACATTGTTTGGGTAGGGCCTACCTGAAAAAGACAGCTGTCTGTTCAGCCTTGTTTGTCTGAGAATGCGTGCAGATTCTTAAGCGTATGTCCTACGGAGCACGTACGTATGCATCAATAAGGTTTTTTCTTTTTTTATGAGAAAACGATTAAAATAAAGATGGCAGCCTACGAGATTTACAACATCCAAGAGTAGGGAAATGAGTTGGTCCAAGAAAGATTATTTACGTATATAATCATATTCTGGGCTAACAATTGCATCTGTTACAAAGTTTGTCTCCATCAGTATAAACTTAAAAGGAGATTGTTTCAAATTTTGGGCGATTCTTTTTTATGTCCTAGATGGACTTCATAAGCTTCCAAGGTGTAGAAGAAGTACAGTTAACACAGTCAATGACTAATGTAGTATGTAGAGTCACCTTCCACATAAACTCTTCTATAACCTCTTTGCAGAGCACTAGTGAGTAGCTTCAACAAATGGGACAGTGGAAATTCCCACTTTTTTTGCATCCACAACTAGGAGAACTCCATAAGTTCGTCTCAGATTGCTTATATGCTAAAAGTATTTTTTAATTAATAAAAAAGACAGTTATAAATATTTAAAAAATATAAAACATATAGAATGTAACTTTAGATGACTCTAGAATCACTTGAAACTGATTTAAGAAGTACTTGATAATGTGGTTTGGCTAGTGGGTCTAGTGTCGTGGTTTTTTGGTGAGCTTACACCACCAAGTTCCTTCATAAATCTTGAAAATGTTGTTTTTGTTAAAAATTTTGGGCAACTTGAGCTAACTAAGTCTTCATTTTGCTCTATTCCTAGTCAAATCCGATGTTGAAACACAGTCTATCAAATTTGACAACCAACATCACTCCTAACATGTTAGAGACAATGGTGAGCAAATGCGTCATTTTCGGCAAAACTCACCCACACCATGGTTTGAAAAAGAACTAGCCAACGTCCAAAGGGGTTGCAGTGACGTTATTCACTATCATCGTCAGGCAGTAAAATTGACCTCCTTAATTGAATTTCAAGATGTTATTCAAATTGTCTGGATTTTGGTGATAAAAATGTCAATCTTTACATATTGTTTGGTAAAAAAACCTACAAGGGAAATTAAATAATAAAATTATATGATTAACTTTATATGATGGTAGTCTTTTAAAGAGTAAGGGAAGTGTAAAGTGATGATTGTTTAATCGATCAGTAAAAAAGTCTATGAGGAGCATAATTTCAATTTAAGTTAACCTAAATTCTTTTTTCAAATACATTAATGATGCTATAGGTAGCTAAAGCTAAAGATAACGAAGGCGACTGTATTTCTTTTGTTAGACAAAAACAGATCAGATAATAGCACCATGGTTACCTTTTGTTTGTTTTTTATTTTGGAGAATGATAGTCTGAGTTATCACAAATATCCTATACATAAGACAAAAACACGTACTATACAAGTGACATGGATGGATATAGAATCGTAGATGGGCCTCAAACTTGAGAAAAGAGTTCAAAATGCTCGGCTGTGTTGTTGAATCAATTTCTAGGAAAAGTAGGAATTCACAAAAATTACGGGTCAGTTTTGTGACAACCCCATTCTATTGACTGGTGACAATGCTTCTGACAATTCCAACTTTGGACTTTTCTGTAAATGTTCGAACCAGCACCGGTCTTCATGTAAACGGTGTTTTACCTTCCTCAAAGTGCATAATTTTCACATTGCACCATATTGTCAATTTATCCTAGCTTTTTGTTTATATAAAAAAAATTAGATACATGACACGTCCGATTTATTAATTATTATATTTGACATTGTGATATGTTCTATTTATTTTAGCATGTAAGTACAGGTTTACACTAAATTTAATTTAAATTAAATATAAATAACAGTATTTGGGAATCAAAGTTTTTGGTCCAATACATTCACACCATTGCACCCAGTTTTGTTTCCATCACACGTATTGTTAAAGAAGTCAATTTTGTTGTTATAAAAATAAAAAATAAAAAAAGAAGTCAATTTTGTTGCATATAATTTTAAATCATGACATCCAGCAATTCGTTTTCACATTTTGAATCATGCACTTCCCTTTTCTCTCAAGTTTGTGTTTCACTTTGACTAGCAAGACTAAGGGTGTATGAGATTGTTACGGTGCAGTCCGATTTTCCCGTCCAATATTCCAATCACAATAAGGGATTAGTGAAGTTCTTGTCAGTGTTGTAAATAATAGTAATAGTATGAGTGTATGACCACCTTAATGTATCTGTAATGAGGTCTAATTAAGACTCATTAGAGGTCTCTCAAAACCTTAAAGGGACATATATTGGGCTACAATCCTAGCTATACAACCATGTTAGACTTCAACAAAGTCTTTTCACTAGCAACATCATTATAGACTGGCGGCTTCAATCTATGTGTGGATTCCGTGTTACAAGTTATGTCCTTTGCTTTTGAACGTCGAACATCTATAACAAATTCTTCTAATTAGGGATTGCAAGTACATTGTCATTGTCATACGACACCGCTTACGGTTTATTGGGCCTACTAAATTATTATCACAAAATGGAAACATTATTGTTGTGTCATGTGTCGTTTCAAGAAGCTCTTACATATTGTCCATCGTGTCAACAACTTATTTTATGACGATAAACTTTTAGTCATATCTAGTATCAGGCATGTAATTGACTCTCCTAGTGTTAGTGGCTTGAGGTTCTTGGGTAGGAACGCCAACATTGTCAACCGCTGAAGGAACATACTAGATCTGCCATGGTTTGGAGTTTGGGTTGGATTGAACATCATGAAATAGGTATTGGGCTTGTGTTTGATCTCAAGCTTCAGCTGGATTGGGTTGATGAAGAGGGAGTTATGCCACTCTCGATGATGACTTAACATTCTGGGGTTTTGGGAGTGCGGTTTGCCAACTTGGCTAGATATTCTCCATGTATTCGTGCGTGCCTCACTTCCTATGATGTCATGTGAAAATTGAACCTATGGCCTCCACGATTTCAGTTATTCAAAATAATTAACAAACCACGGTTCACCACTCTATTATGATGTCTAGTTATCATAGGGGTCATAATTGGGCAAGATCGACCCTACCTTACCCTGCCGAAAATCATTGGGCTCGGGTTGGGCCAGGCAGAGTCGGTTTTTTTTTTTTTTTTTTGAAAAATCAAAGCCCAGACGCCGCCCATACAACCATGGCCTTACGGCCTTTTTCAGACCAGGCTATTTGAATGGCAAGTTCGGGCCCATTATATATATATATATAAGTAATTATATTCACACATTCCTCTTTACTAAATACACACTCCTTATTTTTGAACATTTTTTAAATACTTTTATACCCTCACAAGCCGCAACAACAATAACAGCAAGAATCTTAACAAAAACAAATTAAAGATACGAGACGAGAAGCAAATTGAGAAGTCAAACATTACTCTTATTCAACATCAAAATCATGAATTCATTAGTAACAAATTAATTCTTCTTGATGAATTACATACCGCCATGAAACCAATAATTAGGCACTTTGTCTCTAAGATGTTGCTTCTAACCCATTTGCCAACACGAGATTTAGAAATCCAAGAATTTAATGTCTATAAATGTGAATTGAAGAAAATTTACCGATGAATAAAGCGAAATTTAAGAAATTTTGCACAACATAGCAAGGAGTCCAAAAATGGTTACTTGCATTAATACGTCTGAAAGATCAACGTATGGAAATGAGTGTCCTAGCCTAAAAAATTTGAACTCACTTGGGAAATCAGGTAGAGTCCCCAGAGTTATAATGACATAGCCATGATATTAATTTGAAAAAAAAAAAGTTCTGGTGAAAATTTGATGAACTGCAAGGTATGGCTGGGGAATTCATCATGGGCCTTGATGGGAGAATTGAAGTTAGTTATTTATTATTGATTTTATAAAAGATAAGAAGGGTATAAAAGGAAGTTTAAGGAAAATGTTAGACAAAAAAAAAATTAGGTGTGTATTGAGTATATATACATGTGTTAATAAAATTTCTCTCTATATATATATTTATTCAAAAAAGTACAAAAAGCTATGAAATAGCTCTTTTTGTCGTAAATGATGACAAGTTAGATTACAAAACTAAAGACAAAAAAAGAGATGGTGTAATGCAATAATTGATCCACATGTTCAATTAATAACTACATAAAAAAAATTATTTTAACACTGCTTGGGCTTCCGGGCTGGGTTTATAAGGCTGAGCCAGGCATGCATTAATGGGCATATATTGGTGGGCTGGGCCTGAGCTTTGAACCCTCCATTCTAGCCCTGCCCTATGCCTAATGGGCCTAGCTGATACATGGCACAATTTGGGCTAGGGTCCGACTTTTTCCCCTTGGGATGGGCGGGTGCCCATTAGCTTTTAGCCGGCAAGTCAAATGATGACCCCTAACTGTTACCATATTTGTATTTAGCTAGTGGGCATGAGAATTTAAATGACTCTTTTTATAAGGCTTGTTTGTTGCTTTCAATAAAACGAGCTATGTGTCTATAATGGATATTTTTTGCCATGCAGGATGTTGAATCTAGTATTAAATGTTATCTCTAGGTTGTGTTGATCAGTGAGTGAAATTATTTTGGCCCATGGTCAAGTTCAATTAATATGATTAACTTTTTTTTTATATTATAAAAATTGCTATGCACTAGTTAGGTTAGGTTGGGAATGGGAGGTTTTAAAAAATTATCTTTATTTTTATCATATAATTATATAAATAAAAATGTAATAAGTATTATAATGATAGAACGGTCCACTAAACATCACTTTTTTTTTTTGGATAAAAAAGAGTAAACCTCACTTCCACGTGTCACTTGGAGTTACTTACAAAGCTGGGAAGAAAAAAGTAATGGAATTGCTTATTTATTTACATTTCCACCAAAAAAAAAATCTTGGGTCCCTTTTCTAATCATTAAGGGGGATGCATTGTATATAGAATTACTGAAACTTTTTAACAAATCTACAAAATTTAAAAGTTCATGTGTATTCAATATAGATTTTTAACAGTCCATGAAAGTCTCGGAGTATTCAATCATGATTTTGAAAGACTTTATGAATTCCACCAAAATCTAGGTGTATTCAATTAAGACTTTTAAAAATGAATGAAAGTACAGAGATATTCAAATATCATTCATACTTAAGGACTTATAAACTCATGGATAACTATGAACTTTGTAGTGTTAATTATACACACTAAACTCCAATAATTTTCTAACCATCAGACCAAAGATTTGGAAAAGTCTATGATAGACTTTCTTTTTGCGAGGGAAGGGGTTGATCTTCCATCATCTCTCTTTCTTGTTTTTTTTTTGTCGCTTCAATCGTTGATGATATCAATATTTTTGGATACCCAACATGTTCACTAATACTCAAATATTATGGTCTACCCCAAAAACCTAGAATAGTGTTGCTATGAAATATTGGATTGTGTCTTCTTAGTTATTCTCATTTATTTGAGTTTATATTTATGATTCAAATGAAACTTGAAAAATTGAACTTCAATTGATTGACAATGATCAATATCTTGTTATGATATATGTTAATCGGTGAAAACAAAATTGATGAGAATAATTAACTATAAATATCAAGTGATTTATATTATATCTTTATGTTGGTTGAGAGATTAGGAATAAGAACATACTGGCTAGACAGAGTAATAATCATTCATTTGAGTCAATGTCTGTTAGAAAATACTTGTCCGTCGAAGAGGCAACAAGCTATTATCTTGTTTTGCATTTGAGTTTGATTTGATTGCATTTTTTATTTTTTATGTGTTGGGAAATCTATAGAAGTCATTCATAATAAAAGTATATAGATTTCATAATCAATAAAAGGTCTATGGCTAAATCAATGGTTTTTAGAAATCAAAATGAGTCTATCAACTTTTTAAAGAGTTTATGGACTTTTCAAAAAATCTGTCATTTAAAAAAAGTCTACACAAATCCAAATACAATACACCCCCCTAAATCACCCAAATCCCAAACTCCCAACCGATTAATTGGTCACTGGAGCGGGAGTAAGAGGAGCAACCTCTAAGAAGTGGCAATGCGCCACACACGCCTCCAACTTATCCACCACCGCCTTCAGCTGCCCTTGTGCTTCCATCATCGTCGACTCTCCCTCCTATGCTAACCACAAAAAACTCTGCCTCAACCTTATCCATAAATCCCACAACTCATCTCTCCCCTCCTTCAACAACGTTGTTTTTGCTAATGTCATCCTTCGTTCTTCCATCAACCCTATTGTCTTATACCCTGTAGATCACTCACCCGCCACACACCCTACTATCTCTATGTTGGTTTATGCATGGATAATGCATAACAATTGAAGGTCTTAGCAATGATGAATTGTATTATACTTTGAATGATCAATGATCCTAAATAGATGGTTTGGTTGGTTTCTATATGGCTGATGCATAACAAATGCACAATTGATCAGTGATGAATTTTTTAGTTTAGTCAATGATACTAAATTTGATTATACAGTTTATAATTAGATTATTCGGAAATGGCCCGAACCTGAATGATCCCGACCCAAAACCGACAGGGATGGGCTGGGACAAGATCAATTTAAAAAAAAATGCAATCTCGATCAGCTCAGCTTGTCCTATTGCATAATCGGGTTTGGGTTTAGGATCATGCCCATTCTGACCATGCCCACCCTTATCTGATTTGTTGCCATATTGTCCTAACGTACTACATATTGTTTCTATCCAACATTTTCTTTTCTAAATTTGGAGCCTTTAGAATAAGAGGAATAATTAGTTTGGGACATTCGATCAATGATTTAGGTGATGTTATTTTTCATGCTCGGCTCCATATATTACAATTCCACAACGTCAAAAAACATATCGGAGTACAAAAGAACACAAAATGAAGTGAAAAGTTTCGATTGCAAGTTGGCTAAAAGTTAATGTTGATACGCTTTTGATCAAGTCACCAAAGGGAAAAGATTGGTATTATTGTGCGTGATTGTGAGACTAACTGCTTGTGTTGGAGTTATCTACGCTTTGGTGTCAAATGTTAGTTTGCCATAGCATGTTGAGGCATTAGTGAGTAAAGTTGTGTTTCGTTATGCTCTTCATACCTCTCTACACATGGTTGGGCTTTATTCACTTTCAAGTCTGTTTTTGTTTATACCTACAAACAAGTCAATTTAATTGCGCATTTTTAGCTGGTGATGTTGTTCTTCATCATCACAATTGTTGTTTCAATCCCTTAATTTCTACAATTTCCCTTCTTAGTGTAACCAAAATTTTCAAATCAAGTTTTGGCATTCATTTTCATAAAATACAGTGCAGATTGCTCATACATATAAAAAATATACAATATAAAAATGTTAATGCTAAAAATAGAAAAAGAAGACAAGTACATATAGACATGATAACCAATGTTTGTACATAAATACTATATTTCCAGGATAGTTTAAGATGTTATGTTACTAGTTGAATCGATAACGTTGATTTTGTCGAAATACATCTATTTATACGGTCTCAACTTTTAATTAAATTTTTAACAATTTATCAATAAAGAGTCATCTCTATTTATAATTTTTGACATAAGTCACCCTTTACCCTTTTTTTTTTCTTTGTAAATGTAATGCCAGTTTTGCGAGAAATTCAATTTATCATCTTAATTAATGGAAAGGTTAATCAGAAGGTCACTATTAATTAATTAGCCCGATATTTATAAATGCCAAATAAAGTTGTTCATAGACCTTTAAATCCATCTATAATACGAGAAGGATAGGTAATAGGTAAGCCTCCACAGTAGTCACTCCCATACTTTGATTAGGTTAGGCTCACAAAATACCATATATAATCCCCCAATTAAAATAAAAAGCCATGCTTTTTTCCATTTTTCAGTAGGTCGGTCCTTGGTGTGTAATAGCTAAAACAAAAATAAAAAATAAATTTGCAGATAAAAATCAGAAAATAAATAAATAAATAAATTAAAAATTATACCTAATGAAGAAGAGGCTGTTCTTCATACGTTTCGTTCCCCAGTGTCTAAAACTAACAACACACCCTCTCTTCCTCTCACCCGAAACCCAATTCTATCTCTCTCTCGTGTTCTCTCTCTCTCTCTCTCTCTCTCTCTCTCTCTCGCTCTCGCTTCGTCTCTCTCGCGCAAAACCGAAAACAAAACCCTATTAATTTCAGACTCTCAGACTCATCCCCACCCCCATTCGAATCCCTTCTTTCTCTCTCTCTCCTCTCTCTCTGTGTTTCGCTCTCTCTTTTTCTCTCTCTGCCGCCTCGTCGCTTCTGCGACTCTGAAACTCTCTCGCTCCTCCGAAACGCATTGGTTTGGAGCGGTTATTAAAACGGTTACGTTTTGGCTTAATCGTCAATCACAGCGCCCTAGGGTTAGTTCTCTCTCTTTCTCTCGCTCTTGTTATCTCTATCGTTTAATTTCGGGGCCTCTGCAAATCCTAGGTCTTGGAGTTACAGAGAGAAGAGGAATCCGTATGTGCTAGGGTTTCTATTTTCAGCGCATTTACTCGGCTTTCAGTCTCTGATTTCGCCGTCGCTAGGGTTTTTTATTTCTTTTTTATTTTTTTTTTATATTTGTTTCCTCTCTCTCTGTATGATTGGACTGTTGGATGGGGCGGTGATATTGTCGTTGTTGCCATAGTTACAGACCTGTTGCGTCTTTGTGTTTCGGGGTTGAAGATGAGGGGGCTCTGAGTGTCTGCAATTTTCTCCTGCAAATCCATCTTTGTTATTTGAAGATGGAGGAGTAGATAGATTCCCCTCTGTGTTAGGTTTTTCGAATAGCATTGTGTTGTAATCTTGGCATTGCCCGCCCCGGTTTGATAAGTGGGTGGAAACCCCGGTGTTGGTAGATATTAGTTGGTCAGTGACAATATCAGAGGGTGTTGATTTCATTAATTGGAAGTAATAAGGCTTGGTCCAGGTTTAGAATTTGGGGATTCTATATAGAAGAGAAAGAAAATATACCCCCCTCGAAGCAACTGTGTTTTGATAAGTTTCGTGGAGGAAATCCTAGTTGTGAGTTAGGATAACCGGAGTAGTGGCACTGACTTGCTTATTGCAGTTGATTGTGAAGAAGAGAGATTACTTGTAGTTGAAAGTTGAAACTTCACTCTATTTGTTGAAGTATATTAATTTGGGGAAAAACGGTGGAGGTGGTGAAGAAGGTGAGAAGTGTTTCTGTTGTTATAGCTGATCATGTTCAGTGCTCCTTATGGAAAGAAGTGAACCCACGTTAGTTCCAGAATGGCTGAGAAGTACAGGCAGTGTTACTGGGGGTGGGAGTTCAAACCACCATTTTGCATCATCTTCAGGTACTTCTTGTTCATGTTTTGTGTTCCCAATACTTTCCTTTGTTTACATGCAATTATGCTACAAGGACTCATTTATGGATTATGGAGACATCTATTACTATGGACTTGTTGAATACATGGTATTTTTGTATCTTTTAATATAACACAAAGTATCTTGACTGTTCTGTAATGCTTGTGTAGATGTTCCGTCCTTGGCTCATCACATGAGAAGTAGACCTTCAAAGAGCATAACTGACTTTGATACTCCTCGTTCTCCTTATTTGGACCGCTCTTCCTCCTCTAATTCCCGGAGGAGTTCTAGCAATGGTTCTGCAAAGCATGCTTACAGTAGTTTTAACAGAAGCCACCGTGACAAGGACCGCGAAAAGGAAAAAGAAAGATTAAATTTTGGCGAGCCTTGGGACCGTGACTGTTCTGACCCTCTGGGAAGCTTGTATAGTGGTAAAGACCATTTGCGACGTTCCCAGACTATGCTTTCCAGGAATAAGAGTGAAGTTTTGCCCCGAAGAGCTGCTGTTGACTCAAAAAGTTGTAGCAACAGCAGTTATAACAATGGCAATGGTCTGATTTCTGGGGCTGGAGTTGGTATTCAGAATACTGTGTTTGATAAGGATTTTCCCTCACTTGGAACTGAAGAAAGGCTAGGTGGGCCTGATATTGGAAGAGTCCCTTCTCCGGGATTTACCTCAGCTGTTCAGAGTTTGCCTGTTGGCAATTCAGCTTTAATTGGGGGAGAGCAATTTAAATCAGCTCTGGCAGAGGTGCCTAATGCTATAATCGGAAGCAGTAGCTCAGGATCATTTTCAGTTCAACCAACTGTTGCTGGTACTCCAGTGTCCGGGGCTTCCATTGCAACGGCTGGTCTTAACATGGCGGAAGCATTGGCGCAAGCTCCAGCAAGAGCTCGCACTGCTCCTCAGGTAACTGAGAGTTTGTATCTGTTCCGTGCTATTTGAACAATGTGTACCAATGCTAATCTATCAAAATATTCTCATGTGCAGTTATCGATAAAGACACAAAGGCTTGAGGAATTGGCTCTCAAGCAGTCGAGGCAATTAATACCAGTGACACCTTCAATGCCAAAATCTTCAGTAAGTGGAATATCTGGATGAGGTTGCTTGATGGGTGTTAAACTTTTCTCTTCCATTATCTTGTATTTGTAGTTGGGATCCATTTACTATTTTTTCCTGACTACCCCCTGTATATCATGGAAGGGTGATGTCAGGCTCTTTGGCACTTGATTTTATGTTTGTCTAGAAAAAGTTTGCGACATAATTACATTACATGGAGAGAACTAAATTCATATTTATTTCTTCTCTCGAACATTATAGCTTGAATTTGGTGTTGGGCAGTTGATGAATATAGGTTTATTAATTTACATTCCGGAAGGTATTACTCTGGTGCACAGTCCAGGCAGTTTTCCGGAAGGTATTACTCTGGTGCACTGTCCAGGCAGTTTTTAGTTTGCCCAACAATGAGTTTTAAGTAATTATTTATGCAGAAGGAATACATAGAGGCCTCACTTAGTATTGCAGAGATTTAATATAAGAAGATGGACTTACTACACTTTCTCTATTGTCACCTTCAGTTTTCTTTTTCTTGGAAGGGGGAGGGGGGGTTGAAGCTCCTTGGTTTACTTAATTCTTGATTGATAAGGATAATGTCTGTGTTGATAGATAGAAGTGGGTCGCAGGAGTGAAAGATATATACATAAGTTACTCTATGTAAAGAGATGGTGCTTGAATGATATACTGTTCATTTACTATAAGTGAGATGAAAATAAACATTTTGTTTTCTTGTGGCGGAGGATTGCCATTTAGGTTCCATTATGCAACTAAGATGATGGTTGTATTCTATCGCGTGCCCTTTTAATTTTTTTTTAATTAAGCTTTCATGTTTTGAAGCAATGAACCGTTGAAAAATGTATATGGACACATGGACATCCCACTTCTTATTTGCTTGATTACTAGTTATTAGATGCCATTATGATTTAAACTTTTGTTAACAATTTTGTATTATCTTTTCAGGCTCTTAATTCTTCTGACAAGTTAAAGCCCAAAACAGCAGTCCGAGCTGGTGAGATGATTGCACCTGTTAAGGGTGGGCAGCAGCAGCCCTCTCAGTCGCACCATGCCAATCAATCTCTTCATGGGGGGCCTGTCAAGTCTGATGCTCCAAAGACATCTCATGGGAAGTTCCTTGTTCTCAAACCAGTATGGGAAAACGGTATGTCTTCTTCTCCAAAGGATGTCACTAGCCCCACAAGTAATGCAAGCAGCAGAGCAGCAAATAGCCCACTTGCTGTTGCTCCTCCAGTTGTGACCGCTCCTTCAAGGAGCCCTAACAATCCAAAGCTTTCGGCGGTAGAAAGGAAGGTAGCTGCCTTGGATCTGAAATCTGGAGCCACTTTGGAAAAGAGACCTTCTTTGTCTCAAGTCCAGAGCCGGAATGATTTCTTTAATCTCCTAAAGAAGAAAACCTCAGTGAACAGTTCAAATACGCTCCCAGATTCGGGCCCTAATAGTTCATCTCCCACTATGGAGAAATCTGGTGACATAACTAGGGAAGTATTCAGTGATCCTGTGAGCCCTCACATTGAAAATGGTGGTGAGGTGACTGACAATGGTGATAGCTCTGAAGAGGTTCAGAGATTTTCTGGTACTGGCCCAAGTGCAGCAGTTTATCCGGATGAGGAAGAGGCTCGTTTCCTTCGTTCTCTTGGATGGGAGGAAAATTCTGGTGATGATGGCGGTCTAACGGAAGAAGAGATCAATGCCTTTTATGACCAGGTAAGAAATTTGATATTCATGTCTGTTTACTTTTTGTGAAATCTTTGAATTGAATTGGTGACGTACTAATGTTTAATGAGATGGGTGCAATATGGCGTATTATTGTAGCATACTTTTGTTATTGTTACTTTGTGCATGCTAAATAGGTTGGTTCTACAGCTGAACATTATCACCAACTGTGTGTGCTCTTTCTATGCAGTATATGAAATCAAGACCATCTCTCAAACTGAGTCGAGGCATGCAGCCGAAGCTTTCAACACTGCCCGAATCTCATGCAACTAATTTGGATGGGGCAACTACTGAACTGAGCTCATCTGACTCTGGGTCTGAAGCTTGATTTACTTTTTCTCACACATAGATCCAAGAATTTTCAATTTTTTGATGGCAGATGGTTAGTCTCTTATCTCTTTGTTTTGGAAAAAAAGAAGCTGAGAGTTCGGTAAGAAACAAGATAATGGGTCTGGAGAAGAACTATGCATTCTGCAAATAGTGCAATAAGTTACAGGTGCCCCAATCCTGTCTGCCTAAAATGGTTTTTGTTTAGGTTTTACATTTTTATGGGAGAGCGTAGGGTAGGGGCTATTTTGTCTGCAGTGGAAGATGATGATGAGAAAATTGATACTTTGGTGTATTTTGGTCCTCGTTCTTCCTCTTTCTTTTAGGGGGTTTCATTCTACAAGAAAAGGCTTATTATGTTTTTGGTCAATTTTACGGAAAAGAAGAAATGAAAAGGGGTTTATTTTTATCTTTGCGCAACTTGATTTGAGTTTTTGCAGTCATTCATTTCTATTTTGTTTAGATCAGGTTTTTCTTTTTTCATTTCTTTTTTACAATTGTCGGCCCAATAGGCCAATACATATGAATAATCATATAGAAGAAACTAGCTTTCATCATACATGCAAATGTAATAGTTATTTATTTATTTATTAAAAAAAATGGAATAAAACAGTTATATAGTGGGAGAGAAAAGTGAGGGTTGTGGGATAATTTTCTTTATAAAAATTTATTTTATAATTGTCATATTTATCCTTTTGATTTAATTTTTTCTTAAAGCTTTTTAATCTTTTAAGGTTAAATCTTTCTAAATTTTCAGTTTTGGCTAACAAAACCTCTTCTCTTAATAATAGTATAGATCATGTCCGGTTTATGTTTCTGAGCGTTAGTTCATCTGGAAAATTATGAAAAATTATGAAAGCTGATAAGCTAAACCCATTTTATGTCACGACTGTGGTCAACCAACTCAAAGGAGCTAAGCTGCAATGCTTCATAACCTAACCTAAAGGTGCCCATGGGAATTAAATTACTGTGTGCAAACAAATGTTGCACTCCTTTTTTGTAAAACAAGTCAACAAGTATGCTAGACTTGCTTGCGCTTTGAAATACATTTTTTGCCTACAAGGTGTTAAAAACACAGCACTTGTCGAAAGGGCATAATATATTTCATCAAGATCACCAGAAGTAATCTCTGCCAGATGTTGTGCAAGAGATTTCACGCAGGTAGTACGTGGATGTTGTTTAAATGGCCTTCCTTCTACATAGGGTTGGTCGTGACGAGAGACCTAAAATGTTAGGATGGGGCAAGAAGTGCTTCAACTTTCTTTGTTCAACAAAACAGATGAGAGTTTAAACACTTCTGGTTTTGATTATATCTCTATTTCTTGGATACAAAACAGAAGCAAATTTTCTATAGAACTGAAGTATCGTTTTCCCCAAAGTCGCTTGATGTTATACTTCCACATCGTCGAGTTGAGAGTTGTCCATGTTCTCATCTATTTGCTCAGTTTCACAATTTGCAAGATGCAAATCTTGGCTTGCCGATCGCTGCACATTTGGCTAAAATAGAAGACAATGAAAGTGATAATAAAAGACCTAAGTAGGACTTGAACTAATGCGGTCCTTATTGACTAGCGTAGTCTAAACTCCTTGTGAAGCAAGTAGCCTCCCTTGAAAGGGCGGCCTGGGATATCAAACTTCGGCAGCAAAGCATTCAGTGGAAGTAACATATACGAACTCACATTTTAAAAAAGGCATTGCCTCAGTTTCACAAATTGAGAAAGAGATAGTTAGCACAATATACATTTACAAAAACTGAAAAATACCTTTCATATCATCTATTGAATTTGAAATTGAACCCTATTTACTACATTTGTTCTTGGTCCAAATGATTGAAGGAGTAAAATGAACATGCAGTCATGCTATTCCCTCACTTGTGAAATTCAGATTCCCATGGAAAAATACTTGTCAGAGTCCCTACTTACCCCGAGTGAGCAGTCCAATATATAAGTCCACTGCAGGAAAAACAAAACTACAGTTAAAATAAATGGTAAATGTAAACGTTGCATGAAACTACATTCAATCATCTAACAGCATTTCACATGTGCTTGCATGTACTTGGGCACATTCATGTTCATGTCTGGGTGTGCTGGGATGTCATTGTGCACGGAAGACAACCAGGAGCAAGAACTACTTTACATGCTTAAAATAGAAAAAACGCATATATAACTAATATATGAGACAGAAATATGTCGAAGACAAACTGAAGCTGACAAAAAGGTATTGAGGTGCATAAATGCAATGAATATTCAAGGAGAATTGTGCATATGACTTGAAAATATAATTATGAGGCACCGTACATAGAGCAGATAACCATAAACAGAATGCCTATCAATAAGGAGTGTCCTTGTTCATAGATTTAAGAAAACAGATAGGGAGCTCAGAAAAACAATTATACCTGACCAACACGAAAACGGCTTGCAATAGACCAGCAGTTCCTGTCCACACTGAAGGGCCAGTCGTCACAAGTGAATCTTGTATTAGCAAACCCACTGATGCCGCCAACGATACAAAGGAAACAACATAAGCAATGAACAGCCAAAGCTTCAACCTGTCGCAATTTAAAGAAAGTTTAGAACAAACTTCAGAAACAAGCCATTTAATGGAACCTCCAATCCTCATATAGATACACCTAATTCAATCTCAAAGACAGTCTTTACAGAAAGTTCAGTTTACACTAATTATTCAATTGCTGAAGCATAGAATCATCTAAATGTTCATAAGGAGTGTATTAAGTCCTAACATTAACAACAATGGCATTCACAAATCGAAATCAAGAACTCAATTATTGCAATACTGAATCAAAATCAAACTGAAATCTTGATCTGGGAATCAAATTACTCACCTCCACTCGCCCTCTTCGTAAGGAGAGTAATCAATGTCGTCCTTCTTCACACAATTGAACATCAAAGCCGCCAAAGAAGCAAAAATACCTGCAAAAACCACCAATCACAAACCCGAATAATCAAAAACCCTAAAGACCTAAACTTTACAGTATTAATCGGGTGGAGCAATAGAGTCGGGATGGACCTGGGAGGTAGTGAACGAATGAGACCGTGACGGAGCTGCAAACGACGGCGTCGACCCAGAACCACCACCCGGCGCCGAACACAGCTCCTGCGAAGCCTGGCCCGAAGATTGCCCAAAGCTCCGACATATCCATATGTGGCTGCGATTACGAACCCGATCGACTCCGTTCGCCGGAGTTTTGCAAAACCCGATCGACGGTTTTGTCAACTGCTTAATTGCTCTCCACTCACAGCGAACTTTCCCCTTCGAGCCTCCTCCTCTGTGTTTAGCTCTTTCACGGCACAACTTCTATAATTGTTCTATTATCCTTTTTATTAGACAAAATTCTCTTCAAGACCCTCTTTTGTATTATTTTTTCTTTTTCAGGCCCTTCTTTTTGGTTATTTCTTCAATGTTCCTAAAGACAGTGGATTTGCCTGAAAATAGCACCACATACTCACATAGTAAAAGCCAGTGTTTGGACTCTGGAGAGTTTCAGAATCTCTGAGGAACCACCCGTTTCTCCAGAGACTATTACAGATTTACAACATTTTTTTTTTTGGAAATTAATGAAACTTTATTGACAATTACCAAAGACAATAAACTCAATAGGAGGAGCTCAAAGCAAGGCCCAATTACAAATAAATTAAATGAGAAAATTACGACTCAATCATAATCTATATATAGGATAAAAGAGTCAAACCTTGAAAGTTAAATAAAACATCATCCGGTACAATAGTAACATAGCTACTGCCGCCCAACCTGCACAGTCATCGCTGCCGTCAACAACCAAAAGGGCTTGAGAAGTGCCAAATCGAAGAGATGAGAACCGAATAACCGTTAATAGTAATTCTAAAAGGCAAATCCAGTCAAAACCAAAGGTTTAAGGGGATGAGAGAATGGAAGCACTACTACACGCTGACTGTGGAGGTGATCAATTATTCTAGACTTATAATCAGAACAATTAACTCAGTAATTAATACGGCAGTAAATGTTAGCTATGAAAGCGACAATGATTACAGTCATAATTAAGGTAATAACTATGCGCAATGACTACAATTATAAGTGCGCAGTGATTACAATTATATGTGCGTAATGATTAACTGTCATAAGTGCGCAGTGATTAACTGTCATAAGTGCAGCAATGATTGCTATCATAAGTGCATGAGTAATTAAATACATCCATAAAAGCAGTGGTAATGACGATTTGTCGTCCAAGTATGTTTTCAATTATATAAAGGAGCCTTGACATCTAAGTAATGCATCTCATTCCGACTTATTTGATTACACTCGACTAAGAGAGTTACTGACTTAGTCATCGAAGTGGTAAGTACCCCGCCCCCCCTCCTATTCTAGCTGACGGTCAAACATCAATCAACGAGCAAAGAATGTTCTCGATCATTCTTGGTCAGCTCCCGTTCCAGTCCGCATTCATTGGTGAGTCAAAATTCTTTTCAGAAATTTTCGTCACCAACATTGACTTTCACTTCAAAGAGACTCAATTCAGGAAGGAAATGAAACCACTGAAATGGGACAGAAGCAAATAGCAAAGAAAAATCCAATGGTGAATAGAGATTGAAACACCCATGTGTGAGCACACATACTCCTCGAGGTTACTGTTTCTCACTTTTAAGAGGTAGCCATGAAAACCTTCACGAAACAGGTCTTTGGCAGATGAAGGGAAGCTGGTGTCAGGTAATGGGTGATGGGAATCATGGATGTTTTCATATTTGAAGATGTTTTTGGGATAGTCGGCAAAGAAAGGAGGAACTAAGTCCTTTAGAACTGAATATAAGCCAGCAAAATACCACAAAATGGGTGTACAATTACCACATAGGGTGTGAGAGAATCAAGGAAAAAAGATTGAGAGCAGAGGAAATAAGAAAAAGAGAGATCGAAACAAGAGAAGCCGCCCTTAACTCTCAAGCAATCGATCTAGATTCGAAGGGATCAAGATCGGGGCAAGAGAGCGGGGGGGGGGACTAGTTATTTTAGATATGTTTTCTCTCTCTAGGTTTTGGAAAGAGAAGCTCTCTAAGGAAATATTCCAGTTGCTTCTAGTGGAAGTGTAAAATAAACCTAATGAATCCTATAATATTCCTATAGGCTTGGTATGCTACTTCTGAATTTGTCAAGTCTTGTGAGAAATTTAAAGCAAAACAATGCCAAAAAGGAAGGGGGTTGGGGGGGGGGGGGGTAGACAAAATGGTATAGGACAGAGGGTGGGTCTTTATGATCCTTTAAAAGTTCAAAACAAAAGAGTACGGCCATATAAGGCGATTTGTAGTGACTAGTGACTCTTTGATGTTCAAGTAAGTTGAGTGACGATTTTGGCAGATAAGAGTGTGTGAACATAAAATCATACTCGATTTTGGGGCGTGACCACTTGTATATAGAGAATGACTGAGGAAAGCGTTATAACTTTTACCGAAGTGGAAGTCCTATGTAGAGTTGGCAAACGGGCCGCTAAGCACGAGCACGGCATAGGTCAGGCACGCTTGAAAGCGGCCCGGCACGGCCCAAGCCCGTTAGTGGCTTAGCACAGCCCAAGCACGTTAGAATAACGGGCCGGGTTGGGCCTAGGAATATTGACCCATTGGCCTCGCCCGGCCCGAGCCCGTAATGGGCCTGGTACAGCCCGAGCACTACATATTATGGACCGACCAGTTACAAACACAAAATTTCATTTTGTTTTTAAAAATATTAAAAAACTACAATGATGAGATTTGAATATTAGACCTCTTTATTTAAAATCTCATGACAATTTCACCAATACTATTTCTTTTATGTTGTCAAAATAGTGAAATAAAACATTATATCTTTGTTTTAACATAAGTATTTTTTCTAAATATTAAATATATGTTTATTAATAAAGACTAATCTCATCATAATGCAACTATAGAATGAATGAAAGAATAATATGATACTAAATCTTCATTATATTAATAAAGATTAATCTCACAATAATATACTAAAAACAATATATTTTGAGTTATTTTCTTCTTTCTTTCTTTCTTATAGTGGAGCATAAAAAATTATTAGAAAACTAATCTTAAAAAGTTAATATTAAGAAAAACGTTGTAGAACTTAATTTATTTTAATTTTCTAGATAGCTAAATAAAATTAATTTTTCTTTGTTCAAATTGAGATTTTAAAATCGTGCTTTTATCAACCAGGCACGAGCACGGCCCGGCACGATATGGGCTCGGACCATGGGCCGGACCGGGCTTAATATTTAAGTAAATGGGCCGGCACGATCCCGGCAAGATAATAAATGAGCCGGCCCAGGCACGACACGAAGCATGAGTAGGCCCGCTTAAAATAGGCTGAGTTGGGCCGGGTCGCCCCGTTTGCCACCTCTAGTCCTATAGGATTATGATAGGTTATTTTATGGATGAGAGGTGTACTCTCAATGTCGGAACATGTAAACATGTGTATTTTATATAATCGATAGTCAGTAAGTCCAAGGAATGATCGTCCCTGATGTGATTTTGGAAGACTTATAGTCGATACATTCAGCATGAAAGTCTTGCTCTTCAAAGAGGTGCTTAACTAAGAGTGTGGCTTGTGTCATGGAAATATGTCATTCCACAACAACGAATGAATTGTTTTGCACGAAATGACCATAGATAATAAACCCACACGATACATTAGAACTGATAACCTCCATAAAATCATTGTTGTGCTTATTCTACCACTCATGGGCCTGTTTGTATTCATTTGAGCTACTTGTTCACGTTTAATATAATTTATCTTTTAATCAAAGATAAGGCGTAACCCAATAGGATTAAGGCTTGCTTTGAAAGCCAAACGAAGTTGGACCAAATCATATCCAAAATACCAAATAAATTTAATGAAAAAACCAGTAAATTTAATCATCACATATTTTATAACGAATTGGTCAAAAATAAAACATACTGTTCTTCTGCAAGGAACATGCTTAAAACAGAAAAAACGTCAAGGGAATTATGCTTTATTTTCACTCCTCTGTTTTCACTGACAAAACTTTTGGAAAGAAACCACAGTAATTCTGTAAATAATAACTCTCCGGCCTTTTCCATCTAAATTCACTTTCACAGTTTCACTGACAAAAGTACCCTAGTTCAAAAGTGCGTAAGCCCTAAGCAAAAACGTTGGGTGGGAAAGAAGAATTTGCCAAATCGGGGAATTGACCCGGTGAAACGGTGACTGATATACATCACCACATCCTATAGTCTCCCGCCACGTGTAAATATGACCCCCTGTAGCAGTTGCGGCACTCCATGCTAGAAAAGTCCCAAGTATATTAAACTAAAATATCTCCCAAAACGTACGCGAATCTCTCTCTCTTTGTATTTAACAATTTTTATTTTCGTTTATTTCTTTTTTGGGACAAAAAAAACCAAAAAAAGAAGGGGCACCACTCGAAAAAACGGATCCAAAGAAAATACGAACCAGAATATAACCGTAAACCCTAGCCTGGCCTCGCCCAGCCGCGACTTTATCTTTCTCTCTCATCATTCGTTTCGATTGTTTTTTTTTTTTTTTTGCGAATTAAGGATTTAGGGTTTTCCTTATCGGTTGCATGCCAAAGCTGATTTGAGATCGGGCGGTGCGGATTAAGATTTTGGGGATTTCAGATTAGGGTTAGGGTTACGGCCGATGGGATTTGTCGGTTGCGGAGATTTTTCTCGGTGATGACCGGAGGCCGATGTCACGGGAAGAAGAAGAAGATGATGGGTAGGGGTGCGGACGGAGGTTGCGGCACCGAGGAGAAGCCTTGCCCGATTTCTAGGGTTCCGCCCAAGATTCCGGCGACTCTGCCGGAAATTCCTAAAAAGTCGGTTGGGATTGATTTGTATTCTCAGGCCAGGAAGGCCTTGTGTGAGCGGTCGCCGTTTGATGTGGTTGAGGACGCCTCGGCCTCAGCCTCAGCTGCTGCTGCTTCTTCTTCTTCCTCGAGTGTGGTCCCCACCACCTTGCCGAGGGGGTTGGCTAGCTTCTTGTCCAGGCAATCTGATAGCCGGAAGCGGCACAAGAAGTCGCATTCGGCGTCGGATAAGAAGCATTCCCGGCAGAGTGAGAAGTCGAGGGGGTATAGTGTGTGGGCGGAGACAGAGGAATACTTTAGACCCTTGACATTGCCTGATATTGAAGCCTTAGCTGAGGTATCTGAGCTCAGTAAGGTAGCTGCTACCAAGTGTTTTTCGATTCCGAATTTGGGAAATATTCCCGAGCTGAATGGAAATGAAAATGTGGGACTTGTTTTCAATGAGGAGTGTGTTTGTGGTGGTAATTCGAATGAGACTGTAAATGGTGGCAATGCTAATGAGGATGCTGCAGACGATGATGGTGGGAATGCTAGTGAGGTTGTTTGCATGGATGAGGTTGTAAATGGCGGGAACGCTAGTGAGGTTGTTGCCAAGGATGAGAATGCAGATGATGGGAGTGGCAATTCGGATGTAGTTGAAAAGGTTAATGAGAATGGTGCGAATGAAAATGGGGCTGTGGAAGAGGAGGACAAGACGGAGCAGAATGGGCAGTCAATGGAAATTGATAGTGGTTTGCCTGAAGAGGAAAAAAAAAGCTGTTCTGATTTGGATTCTCCCAGGGGTATTGAGTGGCTTCTAGGTTATAGAAACAAGACTTCTTTAGCGACAGAGCGCCCTTCAAAGAAGCGAAAGGTTCTTGGTGCTGATGCAGGGTTGGAGAAAGTCCTAAGTGCTTGTCCTTGTGATGGGAAGCCATCTTTATGCCATTTTTGCTGCAAGGGTGATACAGGAAATGAGTCAAACCGATTGATTGTTTGTAGTTCTTGTAAGGTTGTGGTTCATCAGAAGTGCTATGGAGTGCTAGAAGACGTAGATGCATCATGGTTATGCTCTTGGTGTAAGCACAACACTGGCGATAGTAATTCAGCAAACCCTTGTGTGCTTTGCTCTAAGCAGGGTGGTGCTTTGAAGCCAGTTCTGAAGAATGGTAATAGTGGTGGATCTCCGGAGTTTGCCCACTTGTTTTGCTGTCAATGGATGCCAGAGGTTTATATAGAGGATATGGAAAAGGTAGAACCCATCATGAATGTTGGAGGAATACCGGAGACCCGCAAAAAGCTAATTTGTAACATATGCAAGGTGAAGTGGGGCGCTTGTGTTCGATGCAGTCATGGTATTCTTTGTTGCTTTACTGTCTTATACAATTTGATTTCTGTTTTCACTGTTTCCACTATGGTTGTATGTGCTTAGTTCTCCATTTTTTGGATTGTAGAGTTGTCCTGTAAAATAGAAGTTCCATATTACCCATGTGGCGATTTCTTTTTTGGTTAATAAAGCAATCTTGTCTCCACTATCCTGCAAGAGATAACATTTTGGGAATCTAGAGTGCTACACCAGTTGCCTACTTATGGTTTTCAAGTATAGATTTGAGATTCCCTTAGAAGTCATGCTTGTATGCCAAAAGTTGTCACTATTTTGTTTCTTCTTCATGAACGACTTGTTTTCAATCTGTGGGAAACTATACAATAAGCGAGCCTTCTTATGAACTGCTTGTTACAATTTTACATTTTCTTGCTTCTTTTCACACATATGGGATGCACGACTACATCTTGAGCTCTCAATGGCTCTATATGTGTGAAGACTTCTACAGACTTCTACTTAACCTACTTGTCATGGTCCTTGTCCTAACTTTTGATGTCTGAGCTCTAGCATATAATGTTTATCTCCTTATCTTAGAAGTTTGGGCTTGATTTATTTTTAAGAGGCTTCTATCATTTATAATCCTTTAACCAGTTTGATTATCAACTGCGGGAATATCGGTTGTCGTGACTTTTGGATTACATTCCTCCTGATATATGCATATATTTTTTTGCGGGGTTTTGGTTCAGGTGCTTGCAGAACTTCCTTCCATCCAATGTGTGCGAGAGAGGCAAGACAAAGAATGGAAATTTGGGCAAAATATGGGCTCAATAATGTAAGAGTTCTCCTTATGTCTTTGGGAATTGTAAAGGTTATGATTGTTGCTGCATTTGCTGTCAAGTTTTATGTTTTCAGGAGCTAGGTTATGATTGTGATCAGGTTAATGAGACTTAAATTTTATTGAATATGCAGGTTGAATTGAAGGCTTTCTGCTCAAAGCATTCAGAAGTACCAAATAACAGCAACACTGAACCAGTGGATCCTTCTGTCTCCGTTGACAAGAACTCAAATATCTCTGACAGTTCTCATGTGACATTGTCACCAAAAAAGTTAAATAAGCTGAAAATTGGTGGTAGAAATGGTGATAATGCTGCAGTCAGTGTTGAGACTTCAGATAATTCTGATAAATTCAGTGATAGCAGACCACAGGAGATACCAATGAATGATAGGGATAAATTCGAGAGGAGCTGTGAGGATGTCAATGCATCTGGAACCCTTAACCTTACCCCTATTTTACAGAAGGTAATTTATAAGGTGGTCAGTGATGATATATCTCAACAATTATTGGCAACTTCATCAGCATTTCCAAGTCTTATATCTTCTTCTCCTGCAGCTGATTGATTGCGGAAAAGTTGACGTGAAGGATGTGGCATTGGAGATTGGCCTCTCACCCGATTCTTTATCTGCATCACTTGCTGTAATGCAAATTAAATAATTGACTTTTTATGTTCGTAATTATTCTGCAGTAAACTTTAGAACTATTTGTTATCCCTACTTCTCACTTGTCATGAAATATTTACTTCATTTATGCAGGATGATAGTGTGGTCCCTGATGTGCAATGCAGAATAGTTAAATGGCTTAAAGACCATACCTACTTGGATCTAATGCAGAAAAATGTAAAAACAAAATTAAGACCGTCATTTGCATCATTGGCTGAGTTTGGAGGTTCTGATGCTCCATTATCAGAGTCTGGTATGTCAGATCCTGTAGCTGTTAAATCGGTACCCCCACGGAGGAGAACAAAAGGTGGTGTTAGGATTTTAAAGGACAACAAAGTTCTTAGCTCATCAGAGCAGACCTTTTGTGACGATGGGATTCCGCTGGACAAGATTAAATTAGATAAAACTATCAGTGAAGGACCAAAAGATTTGAAAGAAGAGTCCATCAGTGATGTTGTTGAGAAGGTAACTTTAATTAAATGAGAAAGTTGGTTATGTAATTCTTCCGACAATTTCTGTGCAAGTTCATAAGTTGATTCCAGCGTTCATACTTCCAATATTTCTAGGTGCACTGATTTTTTTTTTTTGAAATGGCTAGGGATGTCTTTTACTGTAGTGTACTTTTAGGTTTAGTTGAGGTTTGTGCAAGTGAATGCTGACAACTTTTCTTCAGTAGAAAGAGGGTCAGCTGTAGTATAGTAACTAAGATTTTCATGGTTTTATAATGGAGCTTCTCAATTATTATAGATTTGTGTTTTACATTGGTGGCTATGTAGAAAATTTCAAAAGATAATACTCTCTCTCTCTCTCTCTCTCTCTGTTGTGTGGTAGTTTTGATGCACTTGACGTATTTATAATGTTCTTGCTTATAATGACAGAATTTGACGGTGCTCAATGGGTTACAAGATTCTTTGCCAACACATTCACCTGAAATGGAAGGTATTTCTTTCCGTTTCTGTTGGTATAGTGTGTTCACTCTGCTATAAATGATGATTGTTTGTGTTCAAATAGATTGGGTAGAGCATACTTTAATTCCTGCTGCTGTGGAGAATTCATGTTGGTGATCACTGCCAATTTCCTTCAAAGAAGTTTTTTACCTAGTTTGACCTAAATTTGAGAGCAACCCTTATCGTGCATAAATATGTGAACAGAAGTGAACTAGGCCAGCTCCTTCAGTTTTGTCACCAATCCTGAAACCGAAGACTTTCCTGATACTGGAGAGTGGCCATGAGACACCAAAGCATTTTTCTTTGATTTGCGCTTGTATTTGTGATTGTTGTTCTCGAAGTTCATCAAAATAAGTCTTAACAGGAACTGTCTAAGATTGCATATAGTTTCTGTCCTCTTGACGGGCATTTAATGTTCCTGGGAATTTCTTTGCTACTGCTAAATCCTCTTATGTCATAGTGTCTCTTTTAGTGTATGATGCGTTATTAGCTGCTTTTCTGGAGATGATCAGTCCGTAACAATATGCTGTTCTTATTTCTCTTTCTTTTTGGCTGAATTTGTTGGTGCCTTTGCGTTAATTCTAGTCTACAATGTTTCATTCATAAATGACCTCTGCAGCATTGAAATGGTTCTTGGTGTGTCTTTTGACATGAAAACAATATATGATTGACAGGTTATTCAACTAAGCCCTCAAATTGCAGCGTTTTGCAAAGAGGTCAAGAAGTGGTGACTACTATTTCTTTGCAGACTAACTCGGTGATTGCAAATGTAGATCCATCGTTTTCAGTTGAAAACCCAGTTCCTGACAGCAAGTAAGCTTTCCTTTTTTGTATTATTTGTAATTTGTGAGCTGTGAAATGCTGTTTGGTTTTGTCTCAAGCTTTGGGAATCTCCTTTGCATTTCTGTATTGTGATTTGATAAGATACACTTTCTTTTTTGTGCTCAATGTTGCAACTGTACACTGCAGGAAATCAGAGGCAGAAGCTCCTAGTTCTTATGTCCACCCACCTATCCAGAAGACAATATCACAGATGCAGAATGGGGTGCCTCTAAAGAATCCCATACATGGTACTGATTAAAGTTATTTATTTGTTTCCATTTTTCTTTCATGGGTGATATTGACATGTAGTTTATCTTGTAGGTTCAAGTCAAGGAGAAGTCTCTCGTGTGGAGGCATCTTCCCATGCAAGTGTTTGCTGTAATCACCAAAATATACATCCAAAATGTTATGATACGATTTGTAAATCTGATGAGATGAATTTAGAACAGCTGGCTAAGGCTCGTAAACTGGGAGTTCTAGAAATGTCTCCAGAAGATGAAGTGGAAGGAGAACTCATTTATTATCAGCATAGGTTGCAAAACAATATTACTGTGAGAAAGCATTATACTGGTATGTGGGTTAACTTTTCTTTTTTCTGTGAAGTTTAATGTGCATTACTTTGTATTTTGATGTCTTATATGAATATAACTATTAACCAGTACTGTTTATACATATGCTGCAGATGTTTTGATGTGTAATGTTGCTAAGAGTCTGCCGAAAGAGATTGATGCGGTACGGAATCAGAAGTGGGATGCTGTGCTGGTTAACCAATATCTTTGCGAGCTTAGAGAGGCAAAGAAGCAAGGTAGGAAGGAGAGACGGCATAAGGAAGCACAGGCTGTTTTAGCAGCTGCAACTGCTGCTGCTGCTGCCTCTTCTAGGATTTCATCATTTAGGAAAGATGTCGTTGATGAACCCCCCCATCAGGAGGTTAATGATCTTCTATTTTCTGGATAATATTATGGCCGTCAATGGGTCGCCATTTACTTATGCAGTCTTTCTTTTCTCTGCAGAATGTGGTGAAGCTGAGCACTTTCAGTGGGAGGTCCAGCTTTTCCTCACAGATGATACCACGGGCTAAGGAGACATTTCCAAGGGTGGCTGTCCCCAGAGTTTCTGTGGAAAAGCACTCTGGTGCAGTTCATTCAGGCTCAGATATCTCTAAAGAACATCCTAGATCATGTGATATCTGCAGACGTTCTGAGACGATGTTAAACCCTATTTTAGTCTGTTCCAGTTGCAAGGTATTTTTCCATGCTTTTAATCTAATTTTGTTGAACTTGTTATCTGCTTGAGCTATAACCAGGTCTTTTCTTACAGGTTGCTGTTCACTTGGATTGCTATCGTAGTGCAAGAGAATCTACTGGTCCATGGTTCTGTGAATTATGTGAAGGCAAAGCTACTGCCAATTTTTGGGAGAAAGAGCATTTAACTGCAGAATGTGGTTTATGTGGTGGGAAAACTGGTGCTTTTAGGAAATCCTCTGATGGTCAATGGGTCCATGCCTTCTGTGCTGAGGTAAAACTTTCTCATGCCTCTGAATATTGTAGAGTGATTTTATTTTACTTTTTAAGACTTTTAAATATTATGTGGAAATATTGATATTCACTGTTTCATTTGGTAGTGGGTCTTGGAGTCAACATTCAAAAGGGGACAAGTATCACTGATTGATGGAATGGTATGTTTTTATTCATGGCAATGACAAACCTGAATATTTTCAGTATCACTGTAGATATTTGCTTTATGTTAAGGATCAATTTTTCTGCTATTATAACACTTGATCACTTGATGTAATGGAATTTTAGGACACAGTTCCAAAGGGCCTTGATTTCTGTTATATCTGCCGACGCAAATTTGGTGTCTGCATAAAGGTGAGAGTTGGACATTATCTTATGTTTTAGCTTATGATGGGCAAGTCTTTTCTATTGACTTTATCTTCCCTTATAAAGAGGATCCCTGATTTATATAAATGTGTATCTTTTATTATTTATCCTGCAGTGCAGCTATGGACATTGTCAGGCAACATTTCATCCCTCCTGTGGTAGAAGTTCTGACCTTTATATGAACGTAAAAACTCTTGGTGGCAAGCAGCAACGCAAGGCATACTGTGAGAGGCATAGCATTGAGCAGAGGGCGAAGGTTAATATATTTATATTTATATAAATTGTGTCCTTTAGGTTGTTAGGGAGTTATGATGACTAATTTCTGGGTTTTTGCACTATTGCAGGCTGATACACAAAAACATGGAATGGAGGAATTAAAGAACCTCTATACAATAAGGGTGGGGGTTATTCTCTAGTTGATCTACCTTGTTATATTTCAGCTTATTACATTATTGCTGCTTAAATACTTGTATCCTTCACATGCAGATATAGGTGCATTTTCAATTTCCTTTTATCTTTCTTTACTTTTTAATTTGATTACGTACACAGTGAAATGCTGTTTGATTTTCCGTTATCATGCCCTCGCTTAAAGTACAGAAAACTGCTTGAATTGGTTTCACTTGATGAAATAGCTTTCTTTGTTCGTCTTTTTCTCTTTTCCTCTTTGGTTCACTTGGGTTCTTAGACTTGTGTGGTCTTAAATATGATTCAGGATGTGAATAGTTAGAATTGCTAGTAACATATAGTTCCCATGTGCATATATTTGTGTCGGAACAACCTGAATATAACCATAAATTTTCCTAAAATGATTAAAGAAGAATGAAATCTGTTTTATGATTCCTATGTGATATGCACTCGAGCAAATCACTACCTACTACCCAGGAAGTGAAGATGCCATCTGAAATAGCTGTCTTTCATTTTCTCTCGGTCGATCATATAAGTTTTACTGATTGCCTAAGCAAAAAGTTTTTTTTTTCTTTTCTTTTCTTTTTCTTTTTAAGCTCTTCTGTTCTTTTGCTTTCTTTGTAGCATTGAATTGCCTGTTTGAGTTCCAACATGAGTGATCTTTGTACAGGCTGAGCTGGAGAGATTACGCCTTATTTGCGAAAGAATTATCAAACGGGAAAAAGTAAAGGTGGGTGCTATTCTGTGTTATGTGTGGCTTTGATGTGTCTATGCCATGCATGTGTTATTGGTTCCTTGTGTTATCAATGTACTGGTTCTGTTCTGTTCCCCTATGGTGGTTTTCTGCTGGCTTCTTAATAAGAGAAGGGAATTGGGTGTGGTAATTAGTTGATGCCACTGCTGCTGATTGTCTATGGGTGTCTTTTGACATGTACCTTTTATGAAGCTTTACATTCTTGCTGGAAGTAGTCTAAGCTGAATAAGTTTGTTGTGAATGCAGAGGGAATTACTCATTTGTTCGCATGACCTTCTTGCTGTGAGAAGAGATCATGTTGCCCGTTCCGTTCTTGTTAACAGTTCTTTCTTGCTACCGGATGCTAGTTCTGAATCAGCAACAACTTCTCTTAAAGCGCAGACAGATGATTACAGATCATGCAGTGAGACATTCCAAAGATCAGATGATGTGACTGTAGATAGTACAATTTCGGTTAGGCACAGGACTAGAGTTCCTATAACTATTGATAACGACCAAAGGACAGATGATGACAGCTCCACATCCCAAAATCATTTTGCCCAAAATCTTTCGGAGAGGATGCAATTTTCTGAGAAACAGATTCCATTCAGACCTTCTGCTGCGACTTTTAATCTTTCAGAAGATGGTGGATACAGGTCAAAATCTAAGAAGGTAATTTAATTTTTGACATCCATTAGGTTCTTTGATGACTTTTTCCCCACCCTTCAACACAGAACCCAAGTTCTTCAGAGTTTATTGTAATCTTAATTCCAAATCTTCCACTGTTCTCAGCATGCCGAAATGTTTTCGAAAGAACTGGTGATGACATCAGATCAGGCATCGGTGAAAAATATGCTATTACCCAAAGGATATGCATATGTTCCTGCAGATTGCATTCCAAATGAGAAGCAGGCCAACCAGGATGCTTGTTCTGGTGAACGACCAGAGGGAGATGGGTAGCGTACGGAACTAGTGTTGTGCGTTTGGATTTGCCCTCTTGTGGACCAAGAAAGTGCCACAAGACATATTTCTCCACCCAGATGTCATTATCGCTGTGGAAACGACCGTGCTTATCTGTTTCAAAGGGAAATGGTTGAATGAAACAGCTGGGCTAGCTGCCACTGTATTATTCTTCCCAAAGCAGTCGCATTCTGGTCTGGGATGTGAAGTTTTGGCGTCATTGTTGTATAGAGTCATCTGTACAGTGGGTGAGGGTTTGTTCTTACATGTATTAGAAGGCATCGATTTATGTCTTTGTAGGAGTAAAGAAAAGCTCTGCTTGTAAACCATGTACAAGAAATTAAAGCGTATCTATCACCTGCTGTGCCTGCTCTGTAAAGTTAGTGTATATATCCTCACAATATGAATCCAAAAATGAATTGCACCCTGAATCAGATTACGAGAGCATTTAATGCCTGAATTGCGCTGTGTCGATTTTATTTTTCCCTCTAGTCTATACGTTCTCCTTAGTATGTAGTTTCTTTCGTTTCGTCGGAGGTGCTCCTAGCTTGGTTCTATCTTCCCAAGTGATATCATTTTGGACAGAATAAGAATTGCTTTTTGGTTCTGATCTAAAGTTACATTATATGCCCAAGTTAAATTCATTTTTCAATTGGTCAAAGTGACACAACACATGCTATATACACAAGTACAGACTAGAAAGGTAAAAGAAAACAAATTGGGGTACAGTTAAGACTTCGACATGGTACGAATGAACAGTTTTGAAGTTTACAGTTATATGTAGCAAAAGTCAGCAGGCCAAGAAGGGGCCGCCAAACAGTCGTACTTTGTGTTAAACTAAACTATGCATGTAATCATTTGCGCAGATGTATGAAACGATGGATCCATAATTAAATTTGCTCCAATAATCAGCAGCAAAGGAACATCCCAGCAATTGTACTGGCAGACACTTTGAGCAGCATAGGCCAACTTAGCTGCCGCCCGAAGGGATCCCATGGCTCATCCGCCTTTTCCGGTATCGGCATTTGGCACCGGCACAAGGGGCACATGTGATTCTTATCCAACCACTGAACAACGCAATCTCCATGATAAAGGTGCGAGCACTGCAATTTAGTAAGCATCAGCTGATCATCACTGTCATTCCTTTCTTCTACACCATCCAAGTCATCTAAGGCTGTCCCTACAAACAAGTGAATAACACATGGTGTCTGTATGTTGGTATCTTCCAAATCATCAAGCCTCAGTTACTCCAAAATTTCAATGGATGACTTACTTGCAGAAATAATTTTGGGCCTAAGGTCTTGATAATATTCCGTTGCAACCATATATACGAACTTACGAAGGTTTGATCATCACCCTATAACCGGAGAGATGCATTGACTATGATGGCAGTGACAGGCAGCTAGGGGTTTTCAGCCAGTTCAACTGCCTCAAATATCCGATCAATAATTCTCAGCTGCTCCAATCTGGGGACACCTATTTCATTAGAAAGAAACTCTGCGAGCAACTTTCTATGCCTAACCTTGCTGCATGGTAACAGGAAATCGGAGCGCGAGACCTCTAACTGTTTGTCAGTGACAATGTTTATCCTGTGACAATTAATTTGGTACCTTTGTAGATCTTGAGCATCGATCTGCTGGGTTCCATAGTGCTTCAACAAGACAACCGGCCCTATTGCTTGGGATTTTGTCATTAAAAGGTATGTCTCCTTTTTGACACGCTCGATCTGCTTTCAAATAACGGATTATAGTGGACATTTTAAACTGGTTATTTATAGGATGGATTGTACCTGTAGATAGTAAACCAACATGAAAAAGTTTGTGCTAATTAGAAGGGGTTTGTAATCGGTGTATATTCAAATCCTAGCTAATTACTACTTTTGTTTTTTTTGAGAATTAGCTAATTACAAAGCGAGAAGAAGAGTTTTTCCTAGTTAGAGGAGGAATGTGATGTTGATATTATTGTAAAGATATTTTTAGGTGTCTTTTTTATTTTTATTTTTTTATCATATCAATAACTAGTTTTTTATGAGTCGGACAACCTTCCACTTACAAATGGGATAAACCAAATGGTTTTTGCATTCAATTTAGGATATACTTTTGATTAGCTTTCATATTAGCTCAAGCCTACTTATTCTCCAAGTATGGTAAACCTACAAATATGGGTATTGTAATCGTTGTTAAAAGAGATCATTGTTTATGCATGAAATCAATTTAATTACAGCATGTATTTGCCCTATTTTATGAGCTTGCTACTCTATATTTCTGGTGTCCTTTAATTGACTGTTGGAGGTTTCTGTTCCGTATCTTTTCCCCATCAAATTTGGGTTTTATATATATTGAGAACCCTACGTACATTAGTATGTTTAATTTGTGTAGCAATCCTACAACCTCAGTTGACGTACATCAGCAAAAATCCAGATACATAAACGGAATGAGGAAGCAAAGTCGATGGGAACGCCCAGAAACTACGGCGTTTCCGTTATTGAACACCAAGCGGGGAGGCGAACTCCATCACAAAATCTTCTGGAAAACCAGCAACCGATTCTCCACATCATCCCCAAGAACTGGTAACCAAAATCGGTGCGTCGCTCAGCTACGGGAACCTAAAAACGGCGTCGTTGGTGTGCAAGTCGTGGTGCGACGCGCTTCGGCCGGCGAGAAAGGCCATGATGTACAAAGAATACGAGCGTTGGGGAAAGCAGTTCAAGCAAGGCCTCTGTGGTTTTCTACCTAATATACACAATGCTCTCAAGATGTTCTTGAAGGCTGCGGAGTACGGATCAACAAGGGCTATGGTGAACGCCGGACTGATATATTGGAAGAGAGGCGAGACCGGCAAAGCCTGTGCTTTGTACCGGAGAGCTGCGGAGCTCGGAGACCGAAATGCGCAGTTCAATTTGGGACTTTCATATGTGCTAGTTCAACTTTCAAATCCAGAGGAAGCTATAAAGTGGTTATCTCTTGCTTCTTTTCAAGGCCATGCCGGAGCTTAATACCAACTTGCACATTGTCTGCGTCAGGGTGGGAACATGGAAGAAGCGGCCGGGTGGTGTTTGAGAGCTGCAGAAGGTGGTTATGTACGTGTTATGTATAATGTATCCATGTGCTACAATTATGGCGAAGGGTTAGTGCAGAGTGATCGCGAAGCAAGAATGTGGATGAAGTTGGTAGCTGATTGTGGTTTACTTCATCATTATAAATACTAGGTCTCTGTGCTCTCTTTCATCATCCAGCGACTGATATATAGATAGCAGGCCAAAGAGAACATAGAAGTCTTGTTTTGGAATGGCCTCAACAAGTATAACTCAGGATTCAAGTAACTCTAGTTCTCCTTTTATATATATTTTATAAGCATGTGTTTGTGTGTTTTATTTGTGTATTTGATCATCTAGCTATTCAGATATCTTGCCCATATATAGATAGCAATCCAAAGAGAAACAGAGAAGATCTGTGTTTGCGATGGCCTCACCAACAAGTGAAACTTAAGATTCAAGTAACTCTAGTTCATCTGTTATATCGATTTTATAAGCATGTGTTTATGTGTGACCAAACAACAAATTGAAGTAAATTAAAAAATCTCACTCTCGATAATCTTTTAGATTGAGAATGACCATGAATAAAACCGGATAGAACCTTAAACCACTTGTTAATAACCAAGGATTGTAAGTGTGTCTATGCCTTGTTGATTCCTGAAGAAACCGAGTTGGTTGAGTAACATGAGTAGAGTCATATAAGCGTACTTTTTAACTTTTGGATCACTGCGACCTCTGAAACTGAAAGGATGTGGGTGACAATATGAGGTTTTGTAGTTTGATATAGTATTTTTGATGTGGTGTCATCTAACAGTCAAACTGTGAAAATTTATAAATAGAGGTGCAAAGAGTAATATCAACGTATTACAAAAAATTAGATGTACCTACTGATAAACCATATCATTCAAATGATTCAAATTCGAATTGAAACTGTTTCTTATCTCATCCTTCTTATCTTGTATTTTGAATTCTAGAATATTATTTGTTATGATAGAGTTGAATTCAGTTTTGATACTGTAACCATCTAGGACTTTGTAAACAACTATAAATACAATCATACTGAGCTTGACTTTTCAAGCCATTCAACACAAACTTTACTCACTTCATGGTATCAAGAGCCCTTTAGTCTCACGACCAATTTTTTTTTTTTTCCTCCCGAAAATCCAAATGGCCTTCACTTCTTCCTCCACCACTTCCTCCACCACCTCCTCCACCGTATCCTCCACCACCTCATCCACCATTGCTCCCATATCCTCCGCCACTGCCCCTTTCGTGTCAAGCTTGATCGCTCCAACTACGTCCTCTGGCTTGCCCAATTGGTTCCTGTCCTCTGTAGTAGAGGTCTCATGGGCATTGTTGACGGCTCAACTCCTTGCCCTCCATGCTTCATCAAAGATCAAGATGGTAAACTCACTGATGAAGTCAACCTCGAGTTCGAACCTTGGCTGCAACAAGATCAAATGATCTTGGGATGGATCAACACATCCCTTACTCCTGCTGTTTTATCCACCGTTGCCAGATCCACCTCCTCTAGAACAACCTGGCAATCTCTTGAGAAGTGTTATGCTTCACCATCTCACAATCGCATCTTGCAGCTTCGTGGTGAGCTCATGCGCTTAACTCGTGGTTCTTTGTCCATTTCTGATTACTTGGACAAAATAAACTCAATTGCTGATCAGTTGGCTTTGGCTGGAAGCCCTATGTCTGAAGGCGACTTACTCAATATTGTAATGCACAATGTTGGATCTCAGTATGAAACGACAGTAAGTTCCGCTCAAGCAAGAGACAACCCCATTACTTATGATGATCTAGAAGCTTTTCTCTTATCTGCTGAAAGAAGGTTCAATGAACAAGCTCAACCAGTTCTTGATGGTGTAACAACTGCCCTTCATGTTGCTAAACCACGCGGATCAGGCCGTGGCTTTCCTTTCAGTAGTCGTGGTGGTGCCCGTGGTCGTCCTATCATCTCACCTCCAAACACTTATACTAGTCGTAGCATGCCTCCCTCTCGAGCTCCTCCTCGTGCTCCTGGCTCCATCCTTGGTCCTGCTCCGGGTAATCCTATCCCACAACATTTCGGAATTGGTCGTATAATATGTCAAATTTGCACTAGACCTGGACACTCTGCTTTGGACTGTTTCAATCGCCTAAATCTGTCTTACGAAGGTCGAACTCCAAGCAAGAAACTTACTGCTTTGGCTGCCAATCATGGTGCTTCCTCCTTTACATGGATCACTGACACAGGAGCTAATACTCACATAACTGGTGATATCAGTAACATTGCCAATCCGACAGAGTATTATGGTCTTGATCATGTTGATGGTGCTGGTAAAAATTCTCCCTTACCTATTTCTCATATAGGCTCTTCTCGTCTCCACTCTCCCGCTTCTTCCTTTCATCTTAACAATATCTTACATTGTCCTACTACTTCTTATAACCTTCTCTATGTTTATAAATTTGCTAATGACAATTCTTGGTGACTTCATATTTTATCCCTCTTATTTTGTTGTGAAGGATCTTCATACCCAGAGGAAGCTTTTTCGGGATGAATGTGAGAACGGTCTCTATCCTTTTCGTCTCAATTCCAAGACCTCAACTAATAATCCAGGGTTGTTTGCTCTCTATGGCACTCAAGCTTCGTCGTCAGTTTGGCATTTTCGCTTAGGACATCCAGCTAGTTCTATTTTATCAAATTTGCTTTCAAATAAATGTCTGCCTCTCTCGGGCACGTCTAGGATCAAATTATGTAATTCTTGCCCTCTTGGAAAGAGTCACAAATTACCTTTTACTTCATCAAATTCAATTTCCCATTCTGATGTATGGACTTCTCCATATTTATCTAACAGTGGTTACAAGTATTATTTGATCTTTGTCGAAGACTTCTCTCGATATACATGGCTATTTCCAATGCTTTTAAAATCAGAAGTACTTGGGAAATTTGTCAAATTCAAAGCCTATGTTGAAAATCTTTTGTCATACAAAATCAAAACATTGCAAACTGATGAAGGTGGGGAATTTAAAAACAATGCTTTCAAATCTTTTCTTGACACTCATGGAATCGGTCTTCAGTTCTCTTGTCCAAAACATCCTAAACAAAATGGAATGGCTGAACGTAAACACCGACATATTGTCAAAATGGGTCTAACCTTACTCGCTTACTCACACATGCCTTCCTCATATTGGGTCGATGCCTTTAACACTGCTATCTACACCATAAACAGACTTCCTTCTCGTACGTGTTCTTAATCTTGTGTCACCTTATCAAAAACTTTTTGATCGCGTTCCAAATTATAATTTTTTTCGTGTTTTTGGCTGTAGCTGTTTTCCTAATCTTCGTTTCTACAATACTATTAAACTCCAACTTAGATCCAAACTATGTGTTTTAATTGGTTATTCTCTCCAAACTATGTGTTTTCATTGATGTATGTATGTATCTTATATATATATATATATACATACATACATACATACAGTCAGGCTACACTAAAAACTTCCTTAGTTTTTCTTAGGTACGGATTTCCAGTTTTCACCCACTTTCCGATCACATTTTCACATCTTAACCGTTTAGTTTTTAGGTCCTAATGTATAGATCACCTCTGTAAATTTTCAGCCAATTTGGTGATCATTAAGGCATCCAAAACTATAATTTACCATTATAAATACGAACGGTTCCGGTTCGACAGATTCAGTCCGTTCGTGTAAATTGCAGTTTTGGATGCCTTAACGAGCACCAAATTGGCTGAAATTTTGCAGGGGGATCTATACATTAGGCTCTAAAAATGAACGGTTAAGATGTGAAAATGTGATCGGAAAGTTGGTGAAAACACCAAATCCGTACCTAAACCTTAGGTAGGGACATCCTTACCTGAGAAAAATCCTATGTATATATATATATATATAGTCTATTCAATTTGTATAGACTTCACCACAGGTGATCCAAAATTCCACTAACCCCTGAATATTAGGTGCATATCCTTCCCCTGTTTTATTTCTACTAAGGAATTATGTGCCTTGAAATCACAATTTCTGTCCAAAACCTCTTCTTGTGTCCACTCCTGCCTCGGCTTAAGAATTCTTGTAGATGTCCCTTCTTCCTTCTTTTTCTTTGAGTCTTTAGGCTTGGTTGGGTGTTCTCATCCAGTCTCAATGATGTTCCACATATTTTCATCCTGAGAGTAGAGAAATGCTCTCATCATGATCTTCCATTGTGAGTAATCTTCACCATCAAACAAAGGAGGACAATTTATCAAACAGGAGGCTCTGTCACCTTTACGTTTCATCATGTCCTCGGATCTACTAAAAAGCTTTAGAATATGCTATGATGCCAATTGAAAATGCTAGGATGGACTTGTTTTTGGGTATCGGGGATTGATAACTGTATTGCAAACCCTACTGTACTGATAATCAAAAATCAAACAAAAAACACAGATTTGTTTACCAAGTGAAAACCTCAAATTGAGGTTAAAAACATTGCGGGGCTCTAACTCTTGAGAACCCAAAAAAGTAACCAATCCACTAGTGGTGAAGAACAAAAGTTTTGTTACAAACACAAGTAGTGCTACACTCGACTACAATCTCTATACTACCTAGGTGAGGTGTTTGTCTTGAATCTTTTCAGCCTTCTTCACTTGAATGTTCTTCAATGATCACTCTTCTTGCACCAATGACTTCTCCACTGATCTAGAGAGAAACATGCAATTGAGTGAATGATGAAACACTTTGACAAGGAACAAGTGTTTCAAGGACGCATATGAGACTCTCTCTAAACAAGCAAGATGCACAATAATCTTACATGAAAGTCACTCCCCTTGAACGGATAGTTTCTGAATATAAGGAGAAAAACGAATCCTACTCAATCAATGACTTTACCCTAATTGACTCCTAATAGGAAAAACCTTTTAATAAAAGATTGCTAATTAAAATGACACAATTCTAAATGAATTAGGACAGATACATTTAAATGGTACAAAATAAATAGGTGAAAAATACATTTACAAAATAATATTTGAATTATAGAAAGATACTTTCCGAAAAGGATGACTAGAAAACCAGGACAGACTCGGGGGGACATGTTGCAATTTCAGTGCATATGTAGACACATGAAATGCATTTATCTGAGACATCTCTGAGATCAGTTTTGAGGTACTTTTCCAGCTTCTTCAGTGATGAATTGTCATGATATACTTACACTACGTTTGTATGGAAATGCCAAAACAACTATGTACAAATCTTGTACTTACATTCAGAACAAAATATAAAATAAAATATAAAATAAAATAAAAATAAAAAAATAAAAAATCTGCTTTCAGAGTCAAGAGCTACCCCATCCCCGAAAATCCTAGCCCAACAACGCTAGATCCATTTTATGGGCCCGGCCCACAAGCTTTGATCCGTAATTCTTAATGTAATAATCTGCTACCATAGTCCTACGGCTAAACTGAGAATGGGTTCGATAGGCACATCTCCGGTTGCGGAAAACGATACTCCCAACGGCGCCGCCGTCACATACGACGGCGAGAACAAGCCTCACTCCGGCGATGGCTATCCTCCTTCAGCCGCTGAGACGACGCCGGAGTCGGAAGCGTCGAAGAAGCGGAGGATGTCCATGCTTCCTTTGGAGGTCGGCACGAGTGTCATGTGTCGTTGGAGAGACTCCAAGTACCATCCCGTCAAGGTTATCGAACGACGGAGGGTTCACGGCGGGGGGCCCAACGATTACGAGTATTACGTCCACTACACCGAGTGTAAGATCCATTTTCTCTCGCTTAATTTTGCCAATTAGGGTTAGGGTTAGGGTTTTCGGTTTTGTAAGTTTGTGCTATGTCGTAGCGAAATTGGTTTTGGATTGGATTTAATTGCTCACTACTCAGGAGAGTTTTACATTTCGTAGGGATTGGTGCTCGTTTTGCTAGAATCTGGTTTGATAAATTTTTGAAATTGGTCAATTTGGTGAACTTCTTACTTGGCTGAGTTGATTAGGATGTTAAATTGATAACTTGTTACTGGGGTTGGCGATGAAAAGAAACTTAGTTGGCAATTAGGATAGAAGGAGTGGAATAATGCACTTAATACCGACAGAAAGAAGCCATAATCCCTTAATTTTCTTTGAGTTTATTAAAAAGCATTAGGAAATGATTCATGAAGTTGTCGACTCACATGTGTAGTGACTAGCATGCTATGATAGATTAGAAGATCAAGGAGTGACTTCAATGTGGATTTGCTATGATTAGGGACTTCAATTATGTTGGGCCGGTAAATCGGAGATGTTTTGAGAATAATGATGTGGAGGCTAAGATAATAGGAACTGTTGTGAGTTATGATGGACATTTAGGGAGGGGCTAGTAGGACTGACCATTTCCTTGATTTGCTTCCTTGTGGTCTGGGGTCAGCCCAGCCCGCCCACCCCCCCCCCCCCCCCCCCCACAAAAAAAAAAACAACATACCCACCTAGCTAATTTCTAGGGGTCTTTCTAAAGATTGTAGGGTTTGGCAGGAAGCACCAGTTTCAAGAATGAGTCCGCAAACTGGGTTTGGGGATTTCTGGGCATGGAAAAGAAAATATCATGCATGAGTTGTGACAAGCACAAAAAACTTGTTTCGGCCATGTATTCCGGCTATCTTTGTGGTTAAAATTCATTTTGATATAATAGAACATTACATCTATCAGCTGATATCTTACTGATTGGGTAACCATTACTAAAATTGTTTTTCCCCTTAGATGGCATAGCTTTTAACATCTTCTGCTGCTGGTGATATAATCAAATTGATCCATGTGAATTGATATTGTTATTTTTGTTAATCTGAACAGTCAATAGGAGGCTTGATGAGTGGGTGAAACTTGATCAACTTGATCTTGATTCAGTAGAGGCTGTTGTTGATGAGAAAGTGGAGGACAAGGTAATGTTGTCTAGCTCATTTCACCCCTTTGCAAAGTCCTCTTCTTTTGGCACCACTCATTGTACCCATTGAGGTTTCCAAAGCATTCAATGATGTTTGGGTTTCACAAAAGATTTGAACCCACCCCCCTCTCTTCCATCAGTTGCGTATTCTGAAACCATTGACTTTGTATATTTATCACTGTGCTCAGGTTACAAGCTTGAAAATGACTCGCCATCAGAAGCGGAAGATTGATGAGACACATGTGGAGGTGTGCACAATTTGGATAACTTATTCATTTTTTGATTATTGCTTTATATTGTTGTGTTGTGTGTCCTTTTTTTTTTTTTTGGTGGAAGCATCATTTACTTATACGCATCTGTTTAGGCCCACAACTAACAGGATGTTTATATCTATACCTTTCATATTTCTCATGCCTCTCTCTCTCTCTCTCTCTCTCTCTCTCTCTCTCTCTCTCTCACACACACACACACACACACACACACACACACACACACGGGGTAAACCTAAGGAACATAACTTCTTCCCTCAGAAGTCTGTGTGGAAGTTTTCTACATTACTAGGTAGTGACAATGGGATTATATTATATGTGACGAAGGGCTTTAGTCTCCAACTCTTATATTTTAATCTGTTTTGCTCTTTTTGTAGGGGCATGAGGAACTTGATGCTGCCAGCTTACGCGAACATGAAGAATTTACAAAAGTGAAAAATATAGCGACTATAGAACTTGGAAGATATGAGATTGAGACATGGTACTTCTCCCCCTTTCCACCAGAATATAATGACTCTTTGAAGCTGTACTTTTGTGAGTTTTGTCTCAATTTCATGAAGCGCAAAGAACAGCTTCAGAGGCATATGGTGAGCTGTCCGTCAAATTTCATTGTTTTTCCTTGCTTACAATTGCTTACTTTTGAAGAGATTCATGCGTTAGTGAGCCTGCTGTTAAATTCATTCATGATTAAGTTCACTTGCTTTCGTGGAATTTTTTATAATTAACGATGTTCTTCATACATTTTCGTGTCTGCATATATAGAGGAAGTGTGATCTCAAGCATCCTCCTGGTGATGAGATATACCGGAATCATACGCTTTCTATGTTCGAGGTTAGTTGCCATGTTTCTGCACAACTTCCCAGTGAAGTCTAAAGAAACCCAATGCTCATTTTTTTAAGATTGATGCAATATGCAATTTATTTTGTTTTGAGAATTGAAACTCTTCAATACTGCATTATCATCCTCGATATTCCTGTTTTCATACTTCTTTTTTTCAGTCTTGATTTATTTATTTTTTGATATATTTGCAGTCTTGCAGAAGTTAAGTTTGTGGTTGATATAACTTTGCTGATTTTAGATGTTTTGACTCAGGTTGATGGTAAAAAGAACAAGGTTTATGGACAGAATCTTTGTTATTTGGCAAAGCTGTTTCTTGATCACAAGACTCTGTATTATGATGTTGACCTCTTTCTATTTTACATTCTATGTGAATGTGATGATCGGGGATGCCATATGGTCGGATATTTTTCAAAGGTAATGTGTTCGCTGTCATTGCTGTTTACTGCCATACATACAAGGATATTTGTTTTAGCTACTGTATATCTGCATGATGATTATTCTTGTGCCACAATGCTATGAGTCTTATGACCAAGCACTATAACGTAATATATCAAAAAGTTTTATAGTACATACGATACCCTTCTGCCCTGTTGGCCCGATGTTCACTGATGTATATTTGCAGTAGAAGTGCTTGAGAGTTTACTTTCTTGATAACTCCTGAGTAATTCCCACTCTTATCTACTTGTATAGGAGTGGGGTTTGTTTTATCTCTGATTCAGAGGTTGCTATGATAGCCTTATGGTAAAAGTTGCAGTTAGTTATAATCCCGTCTATTACATAGTAGAAATTCTATCCTCTTATTTTTTGTTTTTGATTTTTATTTATGGTTTTAGCTAGTGAAACTCTCATGGCACAACTTTTGACATATGAGGGCAGATAGGGCTTAGGGTTTTGAAATTTTGAAGTGACTAAAGCTCTGATGTCCATTTTCTCATCAGATTATTTTCTGTGGGTGTGGTTTTAACATGTCTTATCAGATACCTTTCTATGTTACTTGAAATTCAATGTCATTCCTCATGATGCAGGAAAAGCATTCAGAGGAGTCCTATAACTTGGCATGTATCCTTACCCTTCCTCCTTATCAAAGAAAAGGCTATGGAAAATTTTTAATTGCCTTTTGTAAGCTTCTGTCTCTTAATATCTTTTGTTCTTTTGGCTTATTTTGAATTGAAAGCAAACATTCAAGAAACAATTACTAATGTCTTCCCCAATATGGAGCAGCATATGAATTATCCAAGAAAGAAGGTAAAGTTGGTACGCCCGAAAGGCCCCTCTCTGATCTAGGACTCTTGAGCTACCGAGGATACTGGACTCGAGTGCTTCTAGACATCTTGAAAAAGCATAAGGGAAATATTTCCATCAAGGTGAGCATGTCTTAATCTTATTTAAATCAAGACCTTCCGCTGTAGTATAATTGCTTGTTCTATTTCTGCTGAGCATGTTTGAAGTGTTTTGGAAACTTGGAAATTGTGACGAATGTTTTGTGTAGCATTGCAATTACGAGGTTAAAAAAATGGTTTTTTTTTTCTTCTAGGAATACGATATAGAATATTTAGACCAACCAAATTATATTCACGTCCCTTATAATGATACATATTCATATTATAAAAATAGACCTACAGTGTTTGAAGTAATCCCAAATGGGTAGAATTACATACTGGATACCCCTTAGAATTGAACTCCCTTTAGTGAGAATATGTATTTCAGTTTCTTCCTCACTCTTGCATCCTTCCAACATCATAGATCCTCAGAAATGCTGTTTCTGCTCATCTACATGCATGCATGATTATGCAGTGGTCCTTGAAAATTGATATCTTATGCTTATGCCATGGGAAGTGCTAAGAGAAATGTAAAGTTCTCTGAATTGATGCCCTGAGGATCCCAGAACGAATTCAGGGTACATGTATAACCATATTCAATTATGTTCTCGTCTTGCAGGAGCTCAGTGACATGACTGCCATCAAGGCAGAGGATATTTTGACCACTCTTCAGAGTCTAGAATTAATTCAGTACAGGAAGGGGCAGCATGTCATCTGTGCCGATCCAAAGGTCCTGGACCGTCATTTAAAAGCAGCTGGTCCTGCTGGTCTGGAGGTTGATGTCGGCAAATTGATCTGGACGCCGTATAAAGAGCAAGGCTGATGATTTATAAATGTGTTTCATCAATCCTGTAATTTGCTGCACCTTGTATAGACCTAGGGGATGAAAAGGAGTTGGACTTGAATCCTAGTTGTGAATTCTTGATATGACTGACATTATTCACACCTGTAATGTTAGAATATAAATTGACCAAATGGCTAGTGTAGTGACGGATGTAGTAACCGAGTTTTACTTTTCTGATTCCTGTTCTGTAATGTTTATATTCCACTTGTACAATTGAGGCTACAAGGCCAGGAACAAAAGTTAAAAGAAACCTAGCCAACAACGCTAGTCTTAGACAAGTCTATCTGATCACCTTTAACCTAAGGGCGCTGTTAACCTTCGAGTTTACCTGATCTAGGGGCGCCCCACACGCCACACCTATGGAGTGTGACACCATCCCAACATGGAAAATGTCAAGGTTAGGTTCTCAAGACTCTCTTTATCAGTTGGGTTCTCAAGACTGTCTTTTCCAAAACTGATTACATTATTCTTTTTAGGTTATCTTTTTTTTTTTTTTGAGAAAGAGGACGGTGCTTCAGTCCTCAAGTCTTGATTAAAAAAATTATCGAATATAAGGGGGACATTGAGTCTAAACCTCTGATTACAATAAGTAGCTAGAGAACATCCTGAAATACTATACTGAATCTCTACTAAAAACTTGTACTCAACAAAGCACCAACTAGCAAAAAGCGCTCTACTGCGACTTTATTTGCTTTAATTGCATTAACGCAGTGGTGGCACAACGGAAAGATAACTTGGTCTGCAACTCTATTGCAGCAAAACATAACTACCATACGCACAGCTTTCCCATCATGATGCCACTGGAAACACCATCCAGTGACACTTAGTTTTCACTCTGCTACTAAGAGGCAGCGACCTTTTGACCAAGCACGGAGCTCGCCGCCTACCTAGAGTAGACCATTTAATGCTACTAGAAGGTTGCGACCATTTGCAAATGCAAGGAACTCGCCGCCTACCTAGAGCAAAACCGGCACATAAGGTGCAAAGACTGGCACACAGGCCACTGCCTCCTACCGGAACACGGTTGGAGGTTATTACCGACAAAGCAACAACAGAAAAAGAACAAACACAAAAGCAATAAACAGCTACCAACAACCACCAATAGGGTCTAAAGCTAAAGCCCGGCCCAACCACCACTGCATCCAAGGATCCACCGCCGTCAGCCAACCTCGTCGCCAGAGCGTTCCGGCCTCACCACTCCTCCGCCCAGAACCGCGGCGCCGCATCCCTACACCGCTGCATCGTCGCGCCATGTCGAAGCCTACTCCAAAGTCCTGTCGAAGTCCGAATTTCCTGTTTCTCTCTCCGTGCATAGCGCGCGTTCTATGGAAGGATTTCTATTTCAGTTCTTCTTTTTAGGTTATCTTAGAAAAGAATAAGTTTGTACTCAACTTTTCTTTGGGAAAAGAAGAGGTGGGAATGAGTATTATGGTGCATGATAATGGTCGTTCGTAACTGCAGTTGCTTAAAAGGAACAAGAAAGTTTATCTGCTCAAAGTAGAATATTATCTCTTACCATTAAGTTTCCACGTCAATTATTACTTATTAGTGTAGATAATTGATTACCATCATTGCTACAAGGCACTACTCAAATTAACGATCTGACAATATACCATAATCGATCACTGTTTTAACCGGATTGCAAATAATCGGATGTTTATGTAGCTGCAAACCTAAGAATAAGTCTTGCTTGTAATCTGACGGTGACGGCTTCAATTCTGCTTTCGAAAATCTGTAGGACTAATCAAATCTTGACCGTAAAAAACTAAGGGGCCGGCATATCTTCCCTGGTATCTTTTCAACCTCAGAAAGCCAAAATTTCATGCTTTGTCTCCAAATTTGCAATTTGAAAAGAATGAGTAGAGCTCACATGGTAGGACTTTCCATTGATTCAAAATTCAAATTACTAAATAATATTAGATCTACGAATATAATCAACTCAAATACATTACGGTAATAAGCTATCAGTACCAGTCTTAATAATTATGTCATTGGAACATTGAATCAAACAATATCCAAAATTTGGATCCAAAAGAAAAAAGACATTTACAACGTACCCCTTGGCTTTACCTTAATCCCCTTATGGATTTTCTTCTATTCATTAAAATCACACACTTGTGGATTGAGTTTGATGTCTAGGATGGTTAACTTGTTTCAGCTGCAAACCTTTGAGTGCTGCTCCACCAGATCTTCTCTTCCAAAGACTGTCCTCCTCTCCTTCTTGGAGAGATTTATGCACTCTCTTGATCACAGGTAGAGGAGGATCCAGATCAACTAAGTTGATTGTTGTTGTAATAGCACAATGATCTTGTTTCACATTACTCACTTGTGGTCTCCTGCTTCTGCTTGGACAGCTAGTGGCGGTGGCAGCAGTGGCGGTTTTAGTTGGAGTGGCGGCGGTGAGGTTTTTGCCCGAGAAGAGTTTCTTGAGCTTGGAATACTTGATATTGTTGCTGCTGTTGTTAGTTTGAGAGGTGATCGGGAAGCCAGAAACTTTGTTGTTCCTCTTAACTTGGCCTATACAACTGATTTTTGGAGACACAGAGCCATTGGAGAAGAAAGCATTACTTGGAACCTGGACATCTTTGATCGATGGTCTTGAACATAACATGGGCAAGAATGTGCCTCTGTAATTTATATGCAGATGAGCGTGAGCGTGAGCGTGATTGTGGTGGTGGTGGTGGTGGTGATGGTTGAAGCGATTGTACTCATTGGCCATAGCTCTAGCACTCGCCTCTTCTTAACTCAATCTTTGGACAACTGTTAAGACGATTCACAATTCGAGAATGAGTTTCGAGAAATGGGAAGTTCTTCCACCTTGAATTGGGATGTGGTTCACACTTAACACTTAAGAAGAAGAGAGGGAGAGGGAGAGGGAGAGGCAGAGGGAATACTACTCTTGGTGGGTGGTTTGGGGGGTTAATAAGAAGAGATCGAGGGAGAGAGCAATGATATTATAAGTTTATGATGGAGATGGTCGTTATGGTGTTCTTCTAAGCAAATGAGAAAAGTTTAAAAGGTGTTGAGTTTGTCAAACACGGACCAACTGATGTGTATTTGTGCATAACAACTTAACAAGACTACCCTTGCATTTTGTTTACCCATTCCTTTATTCATTCTTATATATTAAGCATTAACAATGACCTAGCGGCAGAAGAGACAGAGAGATCAAATAGACACAAGTATGTGAGGACCATCATGTTGCCCTCTTTTGGGGTAATATGGGAAGTGAACTGTGAAAATGAAAGCTCTTTTTTCCTTTAATTATTATTATTGAGGGTAACCTTCTACGGTTCTGCCGAACCAATTCATGCCCAGTCGACACGCTATTGTTGGTAATAAATCATAGGCTGACCTGCGTCTTGTCCCCATTTGAATCTCATCAAGTCATCGGTGGGTTAATTCTCCATCAACATGTCGCGTCACAAAATCATATAACATAATAATCAAGTGTTTAGTCTACCAAGACTATCAAATCGATCAGATTGGTTGTGTGTGAAATCAGATGAGGTGTGTGGTTGGATAACAGTCAAGTGTGAACTATGAAGTTAAACGTACGCAGACAAAATGATACAAAAATAATATATGTGTTGTGAAATGATAAAAGAGTATTGTGTATTTCTTAATTGATAACAATGCCTTTTAAATAGAGGGGCAAGAGTACAAATGTTATATAAAATTATAAGGAATTATATTCTAAAAAGAGATAGAAAATTTCTGATTAAATATTCTATACTTATTACATAAGAAAACATATTGATGTTTGGATCAGTCACACCAAAATTAAGTTAACTGCAACATTATGATATTTAAGTTGATAATTAGTGATCCACTATCAACACTAAATTTGAATTTGTAAATTGAGTCTAATTTTATATTAAGCTTGAGAACAATATTATGTTGTTATGTTAGATCAAATTAACTATGCTGTTTGAATTAAACTTTTTTTAACACCTCGTTTTCTTGCAATTATTTATTCTTCTCAGATCATTCTGTTGTATACAATCATGGGCCTTTATTCATGATGTTGGAGCTTGTTCTACAGAGGAATATATTTGCTTCTGCATCAAGTTTATGATATGCTAGTTGATTGAGACACACACAAAGCCAGACAAAGAGTCAAGCTGATCACAATGAATGATAGTCCAGCACATATTATTATGTATAACCACGCCTCCCCATAAACCAAAAAATGCAAGCCTTAATTAATTAATTAATCTAGGACCAATCAGTGGAAAACAAGTATATTACTTAATCTTCACAGTTCCTACTAAGCCAATCCTCTTCCATCTTCTTCTTGCATATTATAGTTTCTCTTTTTGTGTACGTATTTGACTACTTGAACAGTTCAACGTATGGAAGATCAAAGTTTTCTTATGGGTTCATTGACAAACAATAAACATATATATATGGGGGAGAGGATGTATGTCTTGTTCATGAGTTTAATATATGTTTTTCTTTTCTTTGATGAAAGGATCCATCGAGTTTAATAATCATGATGTGCTGCTTTCTTTATGGCAAGCAATTTTTACCTTGTCAAAATGATTATAAATAGTTTTCAAGTCAAAGGTGAAATATAGAGGAATTATATATGATCGATTTTATATTTTTACCTCTTCATTCTTTTTCTCTGTTGTTTTACTTGGTCATTAAAGACTATATTTAGGATTTTAGAGTTGGCTGAGAATTTTTCCTAGGGTTGCTGGCCTTAATATTAAACTTAAGAAACCATTATGGGTATCAATCTGGTAAATAGTAATAAAGAATGTACAGAAAAATTTCAGCTTAAAAATTTAAACATGTCAGCAATCCAGCTACTAGTTAGAGTACTGTAAAATCCAAGCAACTGGGTAAAATTAACTCAAATGAGATCTATTTTTCGGAAAATTATATCACACAGATCTGCATACTATGCAGATCTGTGTGTCAGTCAGTGATTGACTGGGTGAATTAAATATATTACATGATGGTGTAAGGAGAATCACATGATGAGAAGAGAGAGAGAATCAACGGCCTACGATCGATCTGCATACTATACATATCTGCATGACAGCATGATCCGTAGTTTTCAACTTGGTCATTCATCTTTGTATTGCATGGAAATCTGGATTGGCTGTAAACTTTGATTAAAAATGATAGCACATGCATATCGAGGGAGGAGAAAATGCAATAGAACTTGGAGGTGTATGCATCTCAGCCGACAGACCATTTACTATTGAACGTGGTATGCACATGAAAGGTGCATTTGGTACACAAAATTCTATCATATAATTTACCAAACAAGCATCTGTGGTTGGCAATTGCCCCAAATGATTCATGTTAACGTATACATTTGGTGTAAGTTTTGGAAGAGTGTAGCGGCGTAGGACCATTAATGGTCCTTTTGAGGGATCCCATCAATTATCACTTTTGTTTGTCTATGAATCTATGATCATCACGCATTGAGCATCTAACAAAACTTTATTGTGTGTTACCATTTCACCCAGACTTATTCATTTTTAAATTACCAATTTGAATCTACTATCAAAATCCAAATCCTAGTAGTAACATAATATGGCAAATTATTTGATCGACTAACGTTTTGAACTTGCACTAAATTGTGCTTCTTCTTTGATTTGTTTACTTGAAGTACAATTAATTGAATGGTTATTTCCCTAAAAATATGTAATCATAAAAGGGAATAATGATTGTTATATTACTTGTCTCAAGATATCATATGATTTAGTGGGTTTGTGGCTCCATTGATAGAGAGGACATTCAGAGGCTGGAATTCAAATCCTCACCCTCATTTGGCCCCTCTTGTAACCAATCATGAATGATCATATATATAATTTTAAGATCTTAATCAAACTTATCCAATGTGGAATCAGCAAACCATGTAAACTTTGGGTACATGGGTACAGATTTGTCTGCTAACTAAAAGAACAAAAGCTAAATGACCAAGTGCACTGGCATAGCAAGACTAGCTCATAGAATAATTTGATTAGTACTGGTGGCACACGCTATCTGAGACCACCCCCCCCCCCCCCCCCCCCCCCCCCCCAGATATACATCTCCAAATCTATGCGTTCTTAATCTCTATAATATGAAAATTCTTGGACCCCTAATTTTATTTATTCATATAGAATTGAAGTTGTCTCAGATATATGTATATTTATATGGTGGGTGTGAAACACAAGAAGAAGAGGTTGATCACCTTTAGGGCTGGCCTGCCTGGCCATATAGAAAGATTAGACAAAGTCAATCTGAGATGAACCAGACCCTGAAATACACGTCCAAGTTGTTTAGAAGCTTTTGTTTTGTTTTTATTGTGTATGCTAATTGTTAATTCCTTCCCTCCATTATTTCACTAGAACATATATGTGTACGTATTTCTTTAGAAACATCGCCATCGAATATCACATCTCTATGACTATGATTTCTACATTATTGAGAAATTGAGGGAGATGCTTGAAACCCCATTGGAAAAGATACAACAGGAAAGTTACAAGGAAATGGGGTTATCCCCAACAGTGTCTAAAGAAAGAAATGGATGGTGATCCCCAATAGAATTCTTGACAGAAATATATGCTCAAAGAATCTTTTTTTTTAAAAAAAATTTAGCTAAGTAGAAATGCATTTGTTTATTTTTTATTTTTATTTTTTTTATAATACAATAATGACACCTTCCTACAAGATTCAAATGAAAAGCGCATTCTCTCAAGTAGTACCAGCAAAGGTATTCCCCAATTCAGGCATTTAGCTAAGGTATCAGTAACAAAATTGTGATAATGTGTTGATATAAGGTAATAATTTTGGCACTCCACTTTGACATATATTTTATCAATTACATTCTACTTTGATATAGTTAAAAGCGGAATGTCAAAATTATTTCCCTAAAAGTTCTATCTAAGATTAAGACATGTATCAAAACAAATAGTTAAATCAAAGTATGAGATCATACCATGTAATTAGAAGGTTGTTGGCCTCTTTTATGAATAGTCATCGACAAAGTTTTTGTTGAAGTGTACTCGTTGGCAAATGTGCATTCCTCCCTATTCTATTTCTTTATTGGAGACTTTAGAGTTTAAGCAAAAGATTTTCCGTCGAAAAAAGTGTCTCTTCTTATATATTAAATGTTGGGAGTCATTAGATTGGGGTCATACGCCGAGGACCAGCCCTGACCCCCTCTACTCTTTGCCAAAAATTTGATTTTACATATGTTAAACTCGAGCTCTTTTTAAGGTGAATTCCAAGGCAAGAAAGGCCCAAAATAAAGGCACCCAGGCAAGCACTAATGACTAAACTTTGTTACAATATCCAAATAGTAAATTAATTTGAAAAGAAGAAATACATTATCAGATATGCTATCAATTCTGACACGACCCGATAACACGACTCGAAACACGCACGAAATAAAGCCGGTTAAACCCACAAGATTAAAAAGCGGGTCGTTGGGAGTATTTGATCATAGGATTAGACAATTTAAAATATTTTACTTTATAATTATTGGATTTAATTATTTATGAATATATATAATTATTTATATTCTTCTTGTGAAATTTTTAGTGAATTTAATCAATTTATGCATTTTTTTCAGTTAAACGGGTCGCATTGTTAACCCCTTAAATGTGTCATTTTATCTAACACAACACGACTTATTTGTTAAATGGGTTAAGCGGATTGGAAATGGATAACCCGTTTAATAAATAGGTTGGGTTTGAGTTTAAATTTTTGACACAATTATTAAATGGGTTGGATTAGCGTTTGTATCTTACAACACGACAAATACCTTGACTAGACACGAACCTAACCCGACACGACCCATTGACAACCCTACTATCAAAGCGTCGAGAACTTCGTTTACGGTTCACTTCGAGTCCTTGAAATCTCAAAACCAGCATGCACAATGTTTATCAAAGAGAAAAAGGCATAAACATGATCCAAGGCACAATTCGGATGCGCAGCCTTCCCCAAATTCATCTTTCCTGGGAGCTTCCTGTGGTTTTTAATTTTATGTGGCCTTTCTATTGACCAAGATTACAACAAGATCAATAAACCAGCACGTGAAAAATATGAATCAACTTTACTATTAAACAAAGCTTACATCACAAAATCACAATCAATGTCCTCATTTTCCTAGTGCCGTTGGGTTTAGTTTGAAAGGGGGGGGGGGGGGGGGGCGGCTGGGGGAGATGAATATGATGCGACATGCAATAACAGATCGTTATAAATTTCAAAGTTTTAGCTTTGATTTTTGACTTTTGTGTTACAGTGATGGAGTAGATGCAAATCTAGTTCCACATACACAAAGATAAGTATGGCACACCATTACAAATATAATTATGCCAGTGCAGTCGATCACACTATTATTAGTATATACATCAAAACATTGTCCAGCAGAGAATATAGACTTCATAGTTACATTCAAGCTCATTCTGAATCACCCTACTGATAACATGTGCTGTACATGAATGTAATTATATCCACAAGGATGAAGGACAAGAAAGCATCACTTAAAACCCAGTACCTGATAAGGACAAGCCTGGTTTTTGTACTTTTCATTGTGGACAAGCTACATCTACTCAATCCAAATGTCAGATTGCATAATAGGGTAACTGCTAGAACAGCCAATTTAGAAGAGGATAGCAGTCAAACACAAACAAGGAAAGAAACACTATCAACATCAGGAGATTGTTATACAGATGTAAGATATTGCAGAGGAAAAACACAGGAAAAGAAATGTGGAACATACATTTCTGCCACTGGATGAAGGAGAGCAAAGTGCTTCTGGTGGAAGTTACATTTCATTCAAGATTCAACAAGCTCCTGTGTCTCGGGATCATTACATTGCTGCATATATGAGATTACAAGTGCCCAAAAGTATAACTGTGGAATGCTGACTTGCCAAACAGTTGAAAATATTTGTATCTTCACACAAATGCCTGGTGAGGCTTGCCAAATCAAAATGTTAAACTCCTCATTTTATCCAGACTTAACCATTCCGTAAAACAGACAAATGACAGCACTCATTGCTAACCAAAAGTAGGCACAGTGATATTCCCTCCAACTTGAGAAAATGAAAAAAAGGGGCCCTGATGGTGATCCTAACATTAAAATTTAGAATACCCCTGCAAAATACATTAACTAGGAGAGCTGTGATTGAGAGGACTCTTCATGTTTACTGTCTTGTAGTGCTACTGTTTGATCCTCTGACAATTTAGATTCTAAACTTTCCACTTCAAAAAGAGACTCCGTATTTGAACCATCATCCTTTCTATCAGTATCCTTTGATGGCTCATCATTAGGCTCTGCAGCTCTAGTATGGTCCTGTTGCTTTGCAGTTTCAGCATGCTGGTGATCCTGTGTTTCTGAACTCTTTAAAGGAAGAGATGGAGCAGAATCACCTAATCCTTTGGAGAGACAAACATACTTGAAAACAAGCTGTTTGTAATTATTAAGAAGGTCTTCTACATCATTGACTGTTAGATCACCAACATGCGCAAACAAGTATGGATACTGCCGGAAAACCTGGCTTGCCTGCTTATCGTTTACAAGGAGTGCTGCACCCTTATCCTCCAAATCTGAAAGTGATGGAACTTTTGACGATTTGGGCAGTGCTGTTGGCTCCTTGTTTATATTCACAGGTTGACCACTTTGATTAGGCTGGCCGTTCAAATCAGTTGAGAGTCCTGATAGAATTGCTCGAGCAGATTCCATGTTCTTTTCAAACTCAGTTTCATCCATTGACAGGGCTTTTGCATCGATGTTTGAAATGAAGGACTCGACAGAGAGCATGTTAGTGAAGAAATAGGCTGCTTCTGCTACTAATCGAGATTGTCGCCTGTATCTTTGTATATACAACAAATTTGAGTGCAGTTGCGGAGGGTTTGCCTGCATCACATGTAATGCAAGTTTGTAAATATACATATTAATGATATTATATTTCTTCATTGATGGGATCAACTAAAAGCTATGTCTGAGTTTTAATGTTTTGCATAAACATAGGTAGAATAGATGAACAAATGTGTTGCATCAGCTGAAAATATTGAATCAAAGTAATCAAGCCATCATATGAAGTTGGTCATACCTTCAAAGTAACATAAATTAAGACAGGAAGAAATTCATCAGCTCCAGGAGGATTCTCATTTGAAGCAATAGAAGCATTGAGCAACAAGTTATTGATAACTTTGCAACAATTGAGGATACACACAAGCTTGTCCCTTGGTGCCTTGTACATATTGATCTTTTGCAGTTCTTTCTGTGCAAGCTGCAACAGCAAAATCGAAAATTGCAAGAGAATGAATTTAACAGGAGATATTCAACAAACCATACAGAAAAATATCATGATTCAACAATGTCCCATGTGCATGCTCACCATCAAAAATTAAAAAGCCAAGAAAAACCAGATTTGAGAAATTGGGATATATTAATCATGCAGAGCGTGAAAAGTGTGATTCTGGGAGAAAAAATATACACATGAGTTCACAGGAAGAGGAGAAAGCCGATCATGGCTCCACCAACTAGGCATTGTGTCTGAAGTATAATAAAGCTTACCTAAGTTAGCAAATCCAGCACTATCCTGATCAAATTTCCACATTAATAAGCGATGCTCAGAAAAACTTAAGATGTTTACTATTTCCTTCTTTGATCAACAAATCAGATAAATTGTCCAAACATATTTTATTCAAAATACAAAACAAACTGAAGCAATTTCAATTTATGTTATTCTTCTATAGCCTATCTATCACTTAAGTATTGATGAATACTTAAATTTCATTTAACAACTCTTCTTCCTTTTTTCCCCTTATTTCTTTGTAAGAGATTGCAGGCATCCAAAGATCCATTGGCCTCCTAAATATAAAGTTTCATTTGTCTAGAAGATTTCTACAACTTAGCCATCTGCATTGCAAAGTACTGAACCTGTGTGTATGTGTGATCATGCAGAGCAATGCATCTTGATTGGAAAATGTCTATATTAGAAAACCTTACGCACAGAGAACACAAACACACATATATATTGAGTGTATTTTTCTACTCACCAGCCATGATGTTTCATTTTGAAAGGGGGCCGTAATATCCAAATTTTCTGGTCGAATGAATTGTTGAACCAAAGCCATCTTCTCATGTAGTATGTTGTCAAGTTTTACATCATCTGGAAGTGAAGCAAATACACGAGTAAATAACTTTGTCATGACATACTTCTCCAGTCCCTGTATTTAACAGAAAGCCCACGCAAAGAAGAAAACAGAAAACAACCAACAACATCAATCAGAGATATCAAGTATTAGCAAAATCCTTCAGATCATCAAACAATACGGTGTGTGCATTCTTATCCAAAACAATAATGATACGGTGAATGTGGAAAGCAAATTAAACTAAAGAGTTCCTCCAGCAGATAAAATCAGTAGAAAATCTTTTAAAACTTCATCAATCTTCTATCTCTCTTCTATACTACACTAGATTTCTTTCGTTTTCTTTTTCCTTCGGCTCTCTTTGAAGGGTTTGTTACCTCTCATTCTCTAACATCAAATGTGACATTAAAAGTCCAGAAATAGCAATTAACACATCTTTCCTTTCTTCTTTTGTCGGGCATTAATAGAAGATTAGTTTCATACCCGAAAAAAAAAACACTTAATTAATGATATATCTCCTCTTCTTACTTACTAGTTAGTTCAAATTCATATAACTTAGCAAAGACTAGAATCATAAGCTGTAAGAAATAGAGAAAAATGACTATTACCGGCTAAGTAAAACTGAAATTACTGACCTCGCCAGCACTATCGAGCTCCTCTTCAGAACAACCAGCCCAAAGTGGATGAACCCTAAAATCCACTTCCATTTGCGCAAAGAAGTTCTGCACCGCAGCACTGTCCCTCTCTGGATCAGGAGAATTGTTCGAAAACGACACAATGAAACTGCAATAATAATCCGATCAATTTTTCAAATAATGATAAACTCGCTCAATTTCTCAATCGAATCCACACATCAACATTTTCAATTTCGTATTTCATTTTCACCTTTTGATAGACTTGACGAAGTCGCTGGCCGACGGTTGACGCATGCGTTCGAGAAATTCGTGTAGCCCGGTGAAGACGTCGGCGTTCTCCATTACCGTCGGACTGGTCCAAAATCTCAGGTCGACGGCGGCGATTTGGTTGGCAGAGGCGAGAGAGCCGATGATGAAGTTGTGTGTGTAAAATCAATGTGATATTCTGATAGATGGACAAGGAGAACATCCAAATTCATTGATGTAATTATTGAGCCCAATTATTTTTGGGCCTTCTGTCCAGGCTTACTTGGCAGCCTAGGAACTCAATTATTTTTACAACCAGTAAGTCTTTGCTATAAATCATGGTAAACGATCACGTTTGGCATTGCTTCGCTTTTAAAAAAATTAATTTTTGTTTAAAATTTTAGATTTTATAGTGTTTGGTAAATTTATAAAAACTAACTTTAATTGAAAAATATTTGGTAAATTAGTAGCAGCCCAAATATTGCTTTTAGAAGCTTGTGTGGATCAAAACATAATCTGATGTTGTTTTATGTACCGACAATATTTTTAAAAATATTATTTACCAAACACGAAACTGTTTTAATTCATAGTTGATTATTCTCATAACACAGCAGCAGCAGGTTTTTTTAAAAAGTCACAGCAATCTCAAACTAGCCCTAAACGTGGTAGTCTGGAAATATATATTCTTCGTGTGGTCTTGTGGATTTTTTTTTAAAAAAAAAAACAATAATATCATGTGAAATTAAAGTCTGATGTTCATCTAATTTTATATCACGTGACATTTCAAATCCAAATTGAATTCAACGATAGTGTTTTTGTGATCGGTGTATATTTAGTTTTGTGTGTTTTTTCAACACAAGATAAATTATTATAAATAAAATTTATCGATTTTTTCTATGATGGATGATGTGCCCTCTAATTTTTAAAATTTTAAATAAATTATGCATATATTTTAATCGCAAGACTTAGGCTTCTACTTTCGAAATGCATTTCACCTAATCAAGGATCTTTTGCTCCTGGAAAGTCAAATTTATGATAATATTCTTATTGCTTATGAAATGTATTCGAATTTCACCAAAAAGAACCGAAGAGTGGGCTGCATGGCTCTTAAGTTGGACATTGAAAAGGCTTACGATTTTTTAAACTGGGATTATCTTATGTGTTGCCTACAGGCCTTTGGTTTTGATACTAAATCGAACAATTAATTTACTCGTCTCAAAACAACTTCTTTATGTGTTGCCTACAGGCCTTTGGTTTTGATACTAAATGGAACCAATTAATTTACTCTTATCTCAAAACAACTTCTTTCTCTGTTATCCGTAATGGTACCCCTCATGGTTCATTTTGCCTTCTAGAGGAATTAGACAAGGAGATCATCTATCTCCGTATCTGTTTATTTTTGCTATGGAACCACTTATCAGAGCTTTCAATCAATTAGCAACTAAGCCTCGTTCTCATATTGGTATTTTGTCATCTCCTCGAGGTTTTGAGATTTCTAACCTTATGTTTGCAGATGACTGTTAAATCTTTGCAAAAGCGAATCATTCAGCCGCTAAAAATGTTCTTACTACATGACAGACTTTTTCAGAAGCTTCAGGACAACAAGTTAATTATCATAGATCCACTATTTTCTTTTCTTTGAATGTTTCTACTTCCATCAAAAGGGATATATCTGTTTGCATTGGTATCCAACATAAATCTTCTATAGGTAAGTATTTAGGTATTCATAATATTTTTCTTTGGAAAGGTCTTGTTAACAGGAATGAACTCATGCTTAGAATGCATAAAAAGTTTTCTGGTTGGAAAGCAAATACCCTTTCTAGAGCTGGAAAACTTACTTTAATTAAAGCTAATATTTATAGCCTGCCTAATCATATTCTTTCTTATTTTAAATGTCATGCAAAATTGAATAAGCACATTGACAAAATTTGTAATAACTTCTTTTGGGGTAACTCGATTCCTAAAGTCTCGTGGTCACATATCACTTTACCAAAGGCCAAAGGCGGTTTAGGGATACATTCTGCTACTTGCTTTAATAAAGCTGCTGTAGCTAAATTAGGTTGGAAGATTTTGACACAACCTTAGAATTGATGGGTTCAGTTGGTAACTCAGAAGTACCTTCGTAATTCTCATTTCTTAACTACTCACAAAAAGAATTCTTCTTCTATAGCTTGGAAAGGAATTTTGGATGCAAGAGATATTTTATTTAGAGGCATTAGAGCATCTCCAACGGTGGTGTCAAAATCCAACGTGGAGCTCCAACGAATACAAAAGACAGTTCTCAGCCTCTTCAACCCATTCTTCAAATCCACGTGGAAGACAGTTCTGGCTTCATCCTGTCAAATTTGACCGACTCAAGCGTTCTGTCTTTTCTTTTTTTAATTGTTTCCCTCCTTCTCTCTCATTCTCTCTTCTCTCTCTTTCTTCATACCCGATGCCCAGATCAAATCAAAACTTCTAGCTTGGTTCAAATTTCACAGATAAAACAGGAAAGCAAGAAATGGGTTTCTGGGTTTTTCAGTAGAAGTCTCTTTGTGATCGATTTGACGAAGAAGATGAAAGGGGTTGTTGTTGTGGAGCCTTCTTCGTATGCTCTGTATTAGGATCAAGGGCCAGATTTTAGCATCAGAGTCTTATGCAAGACTATGAGAAGCCGCAGAAGGTATATACCATTTATGGGTTTTCAAAATCTTTTCTAGGGTTTTAGATCTGTGTATGTAATTGGTTTTTTACCTGGGTTTTCTTAGATTTGGATGTTATGTGATTGTTTTTGCTATTGAGCAATTTGAGCTTATGCACCTGGATTTGATTTGAAGAATGAGTAATCGGTTTTGAATAGAGATGATGAAGGAGGAGAAGGGAAGGACGACAAAGGGGAGAAACTGGAGGGAGATTGAGACTTGAACATAAGAGCAGAAAAAGGAGGAGGAGAAGAAGTGTGATCAATAAAATATACATTTATTTTAACTGATGGGTTGGAGTGTAAATATAACAAAATTGGTAAATACCACATCATCTGTTAAATTTAAATTTGACCCAAAAATTTTAACATGTTTGTTGGAGATGGTCTTAGATGGATTGTTGGAGACGTTCTTTAATTGAGTATTTCCTTTTTTCCTCTCTCTAACTTGATCCCTAAAGAATAAAGACAACATCTTGATATGTCACTCAAAGTAAGTTATTTTATCTCCAATTCAACTTGGAATCGCTCTCTTACAAATTTTACCTATTGATATTGTTCATAAAATTATTGCTATCCCTATTCCTGTTACTCCAAAACCTTAAGAATTCATCTGGGGTCCTTCCTCGTCAGGTATTTTTTCAAATAAGAGTGCTTCTTCCTTACAATTTTCTCCGGTTCATCCTCATTCAAGGTCCAATCTGTTGAATAAGGTTTGGAATTTAAATATACCACCTAAAGTTAAAATTTTTAGTTGGTTATTTATCAGAGGTCGTCTAAATACTAAAGATAAGATTGCCAGATGCCTAGATATAATGAGAACATTTCTAACCTTTGTCCTCTTTGTAATGTTGACGTGGAAACTATAGATCATCTCTTTAATGGATGTACTTTCGCTTCTCAGGTATGGTCATTTTCTTCCTTTGGAAAACCTACTAATTCGCAGGGAACTATTATTGATTGGTTACAACATATTAGCCAGGGAAAAGATAGCAAGCCTCTTTTAAGTAATGCTCTTCTGATACTCTGGTAAATCTGGAATAATAGAAACAAGATTGTGTTTCAACAGAAAGTTAAAACTCCAGCAGCCACTTGGTATGAGGCGTTTAACATAGGACTTCTCATCAGAAAGCTAATATCAAGAACCATTTTTCTCAAAAAATAATCCCGATAACTATTAGATGGATCCCTCCTAATAAACAATTTGTCAAAATTAATTTTGATGGGTCCGTAAATAATGGAACAGCTTCTATTGGTTTTGTTATTCGTAATTCAGAAGGGAACCCTTTGGTGGCAGCTTGTAGAGTTTTGGGATCTACTAGTATATTGGTTGCAGAAGCAACAACATTATGTGAAGGATTGCATACAACATATCTTCAAGATCTGAATCGTATAATAGTGGAAGGAGATTCTAAACTACTCATTGACTGCATACGTGGAGCTGCAACACTTCCATGGTTGTTGAAGATCTTAATCCGAGACATTAATGAGTTAGCTGCTAAGTTTCAAGATATATTTTCAAACATATTTATAGAAAGACGAATTTTGTTGTTGATCATTTAGCTTCTTATTTTCAACATCCTAAAGTTTGGTTTTTATTATCTACCCCTCTCTGTATGCTCAACGCCTCAACGTTCTGTTTGAATCAGCTGGAAGAGGGTGTTTCTCATGGTTTTGCTTTTGCCTTGTAATCTTATTTCAGTCATCAAAATAAAAAGGAAAAAAAAACCTCAGGCTGTCAGTTTTCAATAGGTTGTCAGTTTTCAGTAAGTACATCCAAATTATCATCTCACATGCTAGACACATGAAATTATTTTCGTGCTTTGCATTCTCATGAGCCCAAAGAACAATCATTAATGATGCAATTTATCTAAATCTAAAAGTTCTGGGTAAATTGATAATCATATAAAAAATTATGAGTCAATTCGGCTATTTAACCAAATATTTGAAACTCAAAACCTGCTGGAACCACCAGTTCTCATCAGAAAAAGAAAGAAGCTATTGATAATTTGATAGCCCTTTGTTCTGCTGAAGTGTGCCAATGAAGGCATAAGAGCTCTGAGCTCATCCATGTTTCAAACTTTCAAAACTTCAGAAATAGGAAATCCATCAGTCTCAGTCTCATCACATAACAAGAAAAATGTAGCGAAAGCAATGTTGTTTCTATTTTGTGCATTACATTGGTAATTCATTAATTATACTGTAACAGTGGAAGGACGGACTTTTAACAACATATCTCACCCTATGTAAAACTGTAATAAAATAAATGAACTATCAATTTGAATAAATACCCTTATATCCTACCGCGCTGAATTACAATCGGAAGATGTGATTCAAATGGTGTCGTCAAATTCACGTCAACACTTCAGATGAACAGTTTCGGCATAACTTGAGCAGCGGCTCATCAAGTCTTCCCTGACAGTCAAAGAAGCAATATCTTGGACATGTCCACCTCCACTATAATCTCAATACTGTTGCTGCATTTGATGTGATCACAATTGAACGGTTTGTATGTACTTGTTTGTTTTCAGAGCAAAGACCCTACAAAGGGAAGTGATCTAGAACAATGAACCCCAAACAGCTGCATCCCCTTCACCACACTTTTCGTGAACAAATTTAATCTTCTCCACTGACTTGCAGATACCACTGCAGCTCCAATCAAATGATGCAATGCACACATTACCTGCCTGTGCCTTCCACTCACAATCTGCAGAAGATTCAACTGAATTAAAAACAGGTTCAAAAAATATATAGACTCATCACATCCGTAAATTTCAGATGCAAGTAATGAGCTCTGGGTAAACATCATATTCCTAACGAGGAGGTTCCTTGCAAGTAGAAACCAGGGACATCTAATGGCCCAAAGTGGTATTGTTCATACAGGAGGGCAAAATTGCTCGCAAATATATCACCATAAATCTCTTGAGTGAGTCCATATGAACATTGCCTTTTATTCTTTTCATTTATTATAAGTTGGACGGAAGACCTTCACTAATCACAAATCTGTGCTAAAGAAAGTACCTGGTGGAGTGCCACAACACATATTGCGCTCGTCAATGTGTTCAACTTCAAGACCAATGAACCACGAACCAAGAGACACATCTTCATTGGCATACTTATGCAATATGGGTCTGCAACAAAAAAACAGTGTGTCCCAGGACTTCAATCATTGTAGAACGTAGTATAAAAGAAAAATTGAAATCATATGAACACCATCAAACAGTCTTGCAGATGTGATTACATATGGTCAGATATATCAGCAATTGAAAGAAAATTATAAAACAACATATTCTTACTGGTTAATGGAGATGTATGTAGCTAGATCCTTGGAGATTGCGTAAATCTGTCCAGTTGCATGTCGGAAGTATTTGTTTCCCGCCTCACCAAACTTCCAGTGCTCTGGTTCATGGTACTTAACACTCCTAAAGAATAAAGAAACATTAGAATTAATAGTTCCTCCCCTTAAGGCTTGGTGAGAATCACAGAGTAGTAGTATCTATCATCAATGTAAATGCTCAGGACAATTACTTTTGAGCAAGAACAGGTCCAGATTTCATGCAGCCAATGTATACTCTAGGCTTTGAACGGTGATGGGCAAGAGTTGAAGCTAGCATGCCTGTCCAAGCAAGAAAGGTAAGAAATTCATCCTTAGTAATGATATTCATATCTTTTTACTACTAAAAAGGTAAATAGGAGCAATGCAGCAATAGGCCATACCCAAATTGACATGTACATCATCATCCACCTTGACATAAAAATCAGCATCCCACTTTGCAACTGCAGTGGTGAAGAAAATTTTTGTTTTGGCAGACAACTCATGATAACCTTCAACGTGTTCCTTCAGTGAAAAACAAGACTCAGAACAGATATATGGTATAATAGTTCCATGGATACAAAGTTTTATGTCAGCTCTCTTACCAGCCTGAGGAAATCCTTGTGTTGAGATTCTTCTGAATCAATGGCTCGATCTAAAATGCTGTTGGATGTTGCACTGTGTAAATGGCACAGATACCACTGAGGTCAGTTTCATAACAAAAACAGAACATCCTTTTGATAACGAATCTATAAACATTTTGTGAATGCTGATAACATCATACACATATCATACATGAGAATAGATAAATAAATAAATAAACATGGTGTGATGTATATTATTAGATATAACATCTTCCAGATATCTTTCTGTTCTCCAAGTTCCTCTTCTTTAATAATGGCAGATCATAGTTACATTAGAATGGTCAGTGACATCATGAGAACCAACTTTCACAGTAGATCATATTTCATGTACTATATAAGCAAGAGAAAAATAAACCCCATTGCAAGTCTTGATATAAAAAATGTTGACTTCAAACTAAACTAGGGGAAGCATGTGATGCAGAACTTGTTCCTAGAAATAAGCTATCAATGGATCATACTGCATCTAATACAAGGTTTCACATTATATTGAATTCTCAATATCTGACATGTTGAATTGAAACTAAAGTAAGGGTTGGAATTCAGAAAAATAAAGTAAAGGGTGTACATGCATATGTAAGGATTTCCTCTTCAAATTTCATTGCACAGGCTGCAGTTACACAACTTAAATGTAACCGTATCATGATAATTCTTGATGGAAAAGAACAGGTGAAGCCTAAATACCTGTGGCCAATCATGAAACGGATAACAATCCCCTTCTCACGCTCCAACTGTAGTAGCTTTTCCCCTGGCCGAACAATTGACACAATTCCAGCAATTAAGCGCACATAAACCACTGGGATCTTATGCATACATAGATTAAGAAGAGTAACAAAGTTATAATACCTTGAGGCATCCAAGTCTCTCTAACCGAATCTCGCCGCTTCCTACTACTAAAAGCAGTGTTAATTCCAATAACAATAAATGCTTTCTTCTGGGCTGAATTGTCCAATGTTTTCTTCTTGGCTGAATTGTCCTTCTGCAATACTGACGTGGCGGTGGAGTCATCAGAGACCCCCATCTTTTTAGAACTCCGAGTTGCTGCTAGTTCCATCTGAATTGACGCCATTTGCTTGTCTAGAGATCTGATGTGCCTCCGCAAGTAAGCACCCAAAGTTATCAGTACACAAAACTCACATAACCGCAACCAATACAAAGCAACCCAATTCCAAGAAACTAGAGCTCAAGTTTTGTTGTACTCACTGAATTGACTCGTGGGTTTTGTAGATTTCGTTCATTACATCCTTCTCCTGTCCAAGCTTCTGTATAAAACCAACAAAGTTCACCTCTTTAGCAACAAATTTTGCTTCTTTTCGAAAGAAAACCAAAATCCAAACAAAAGGGTTTTCGTTTAAGACCAAAAAAATCATTACCTTCTTAGTTTCGCAATCTTCAGATACAATTTGAAGCTCTTGCTCTTGACGCCGAGTCGAAATGAGCTGACCGTTGGATTCAGGTACTGCCCACATTCTGCTAAACCAAAAACCTCAGCCGGTCACCAACAAAACCCAAAATTCGACTAGACATGACCCGGAAAACTCGGAATGGAATTATCAAGATGGAGATGAGTATACCTGCTTGTGATGAGCATGCCGAGAAAGAAAGAGGGTATGCAGAAGATGGGAATCCATTTTGCGGAGATCTTGCTGGAGCTTCGGTTCTTCATTCTCCCTGCGTGTTCTTTCAGAGAGAGAAAGAGAAGAAAGAGAGAAGAAGTTGTGAGGAAGCTGAAAATGAATGGAGAGAGACAGTGAGATTTATAGGGGTCTCATTTTTGAAATTTCTTTCGAGTTTAGGCGTGGGTTTAGGTCCATGATTTTTGGACAGGCGAGGGATTTTCTGTTAGGCAACGGCGTTATGATTTCGGATGCGACTTTATGTCTTGCGTGGGCTTGGCTACGGCGACCGTTTTGTCTGTGCCCGCCAGTTACGCCACTCGTCTAAGATCCGTTTCTTTGTTCGTGGTGAGTAACCCGACCCGTTTTTTGGACTTGTTAAGAGACTTTTTGGACCAGTGGACCATCTGGACCTTGTTTAGTACGTTGAATTAAAGTGCAAATAGTCTTTTTGACTTAAAAAGGAAAAAACGTGAATCCCATAAGAATAAAATTTACAAGAAAACATAACAATTAGGTCTGTTTGAAAATACACGAGGACAATCAATGACTAAATTATTCATAATAATTTTTCTTTTTGTTAGATATAGTATTGACGAGCGAATTTTTGGCGTTCAACCCTGTAGTTAGAAAGGAAATGTCATCTTTTATTTTGTTTCTCTTCTATGTGTCATTTTTCCGATTTTTTGTTATATGGATGTTGAAAGAAAAGTCATTTGTTTTTGTAATGCAAAACCAAACCAAAGGACTTGAAGTTTAGATGCAAGCGAAGCATGCACGTGCCCTATCAAATTAGGTAATTAACAAGTCCTTCATTCGCTTCTACAACATGCTGATACTTTTGTCATGTACTCTATGACAAAATACCATTAGGGCATTCTCAAAAGTAAATAACATGTTTCAATTTGTATGGGATGGCTAGAGTTTCGGATACATTCATTGCTATTCTACACATGTTCAACAGGTCATTGTTTATATATATGGTTTCAATACTACCATTCTGGCTGGAGGATCTCTTGAAGACTTCAAATTTGGTTGGACATCAGGCATTTGACCTGATTAACGATGACAACTATGCTTTTACATTAATGAGTTCAGAAAAAATGAATTGATGCTTATGATAAAATTATGTTTATACTATATTTATTTAACATACAATTTATATATTATTGAATTCTTAGTCAATCGTCCTTAAATCTAAAAAGGAAACTTGAGTTGGAGCTCTTTTATTTTGCATCGTTGTAACGACCCAAATGCAAAGGTAATTAGTAACTTGGTGAACGATCTTTGTTTCTATTATCCACTCAAATGTAATGTAAGCACCAATCTAATGAATTCATTTGGATAGGGTTGGACTCAATTTCCTTGGGTTGGGGTTTTGGTCACTCACTATTGACCATGAAACCTTGCTTATTAATTGTAGGAATTTGAAAACTGGCACTAACACTGCACCGAATTAATCTCTCTAATGAAGAAGAAAGATAGGGGAGGAATAAATATTGCACATCAGTGATTGCATTGCAAATCGAACAAAGATGGACAGTAAGGGAGGAACAAGAATAGCTCATTGATGAAGGCTTGTGGCGGTTCCTAGTGTATCGGTGTCATTTCATTTGTCCCTCCATATAGATGTGACTTCGTTTGTTTGATTGATACATGCATTGGAGTTTTAACTTAATATCTAACATCATTGTCATTCACAACAATATTTGTCGAAAATATTTTAAAATTTATTTTCCAACAAAAAAAAAGTTCTCACTCATATTGTTTGATATTGATATACAGTAGTTTTTTTCTCTGTCGATTTTATCAAGTATAATAAGTGAGTATAGAACTATGTCTTCTATATATTTTTATTTAAAAAGAAAATAGGATGAGGAAGTTCAAGATCATAAACTCAAGTTGGTGCCACAATAAAAGGGGAAGTAGATTACCTCTCATTGCAATAGCAAATACTAACATTTTGACCAAGTCATTAGACATAGCAAGTAACACATTTTCTGGTCACGACAACGACTTACTTCTAACTAACTAGTACAAGCAAACAGTTAGGGGAGAAAAGAAATGAAAAGAGGAAGTTTCTAGGAGTCAACTAACAATGGTGCTAATTTCCTTGATTCAATGGTCACACCTGTAAGCATGGCAACCCATTTACTTCATTCATTTAGTCTCCACTTGGCCCCGATGCGTGGATGACCAAACATGATTAATTAGGCTCAAGTTTGACATATTTGCGAGATTAATATTAATGCAACGTACTCCAAGCAAAGTAGCAAATGGCATTACTAATTCATGCACAGTCTACTAATTGGAGCTTATCTAATTACATATATGGTACTGCCTGCATTTTATTCCTCTGCAGTGCTTCTTGCAGTGTTTGGGCTGGTCCATTTATTATCGTGCCGAGCTCGTGCCGGCCCATTTACTTAAACATTAAGCCCGGCCCGGCCCATGACTCGAGCTCATATCGTGCCGGGCCGTGCTTGTGCCTATCCACTATAAAGCACGATTTAAAAATATTAATTTGAACAAATAAAAATTAATTTTATTTAACTATTTAGAAAATTAAAATAAATTAAGTTCTACAACTTTTTTCTTAATTTTAGCTTTTTAAGATTAGATTTCTAATAATTTTTTATATTCCACTATAAGAAAGAAAGAAAAAAAAACTCAAAATATATTGTTTTAGTATATTATTGTGAGATTAATCTTTATTAATATAATGAAGATTTAGTATCTATTATTCTTTCCTTCATTCTATAGTTGTATTATTATGAGATTAGTCTTTATTAATAAACATATATTTAATATTTAGAAAAAATACTTATGTCAAAACAAGGATATAATGTTTTGTTTCATTATTTTGACAATATAAAAGAAAGCATTGGTGGAATTGTCATGAGATTTTAAATAAAAAGGTCTCATATTCAAATCTCATCATTGTAGTTTTTTAATATTTTTAAAAACAAAATGAAATTTTGTGTCTGTAACGGGCTGGCCCACAATATGTCTTGCTCGGGCTGTGCCGGGCCCATTACGAGCTCGGGCCAATGGGCCAATATTCTTAGACCCAACTCGACCCGTTATTTTAACGTGCTGGGGTCGTGCCGGGCCACTAACGGGCTTGGACCGTGCCGGGCCCGTGCCGTGCTCTTGCTTAGTGACCCGTTTGCCACCTCTAGTCTGTATATGACAACTTCATTACTTCAACTTGCAGTATCATGAAAAAGGATTTAAATTTACTCACCACCACTCAATATAAAACTGTCATGTGTTATAAAACACAATTACAGTTAATTATTTACATGACGTGGCAAGTTTTAATTGGGTGGTAATATCACCACAAAATAAAAATGGTGAGCAAATTTGAATCCCATTAAAAAGGGTATTGGGATTTTTTCCCCAAATTGATACCTATAATATATCTCTATCTGCTATATTTCCCCTAAAATTTAACATATAAACATGCACACTTATGAAGAGTAGAATAATTCTCAAAATGATACCATATAATATAATGAAATGGTTAAACTTGTATCCAAATTTTTTTTCTTCTGTAAAATACTATATATTTTTTTTTGGTATGACTGTGTAAAATACTGTCTAACAAAAGAGTCATGTGGGCATCACATATTCAATTTGAGTAGAAATATGGATGCACTCCCTCCTCCCCAAGCTGCTATTGTATTTTTTGATGATCTTTGTAAAGTTTCTAGATCTAGATTCCTTGTTAGACTTGTCATTTAGCTTTTCTTTTCATTTTAGGTCTCTTTAAGACCTCCTTATAACAAAAAAATATTAAAAGAAAGAAATATGGATGCAACTACCATCCATATGAAGAACCTTTCTTTCGGGTACCATTTCTTTGGTTGGCGATTATAGAGATACTAATTTTTTCTTATTGCGGAAAATAGAAATACCATTTGAGAAATTTTCCTTTCCAAAATTTGCTAAAAATGATAATTACTTATAAAATTTATGTTGGCGTGCATCCAGAAGCGCAAAGAACCCGCTCAAAAGAGATTTACCAACGAGGCCCAACCCGTAAACCTTTGGGCTTCAATTCGGTCAACCCATTCTATAACCGGGGTTCGGTTCTTTAATTGCACTCTCCCAACTCCCAAGTCCAAATCTCGAATCATCTCGACGCATTGGTCAGTTCTAGGGTTCCATCATTTCCACAAGGTAAACATTTCACCTCTCATCTTCTACATTCTTCTCCTCTTCGCTCTTCTCTTCTTGTTTTCACGCTCGTTTATTGAATCGTTGAATCGCTGAGTTTGGTTTGAATTTAGTAATTGTTGTTTTCGATTATCGGAGCTCAATGACTGTTGTGGATCGGACTGTACCGATAGATCTGTCCATCTTTATCATTCGATTTGGTCAATTGTTAGGAACTGAGATTTTATTTTTACTCATAGAAAAATCAATTGGATTAGTTTCAGGTTCGAAGATTTTGACTGCAATTTATTGAAATTCTGGTTTCTGGAGATGTTATTTCTCTCTTTTTATTTTATTCAAGGAGTGTTTCTGGTGAAGCAGGTTATCGGTAGCAGATATTGTTTAGTTCTTGCAATCATGAGTTTGAGCAGTGGGATGAGGACCTGTGCCAAGGTCTTGATGTCTTCAGAAGCATCGATGTCGAAATCAGGTTATTTTGATGCCTTCTGTTGCTTATTTTGGTTGCTTCCAATGTGTATTTTTGATAGCAAGTGTTTGCATAATGTGATAGTATCTGTAAGCTCTAGAAAAAACAGTTGAATATGGTTTCCCGTGTAGTGGTGTTTATTTCGTCTATAAGTTTTCACTTATCAAGGAAGGCATAAACAGTACAACTAAGAACACAACTGAATTTTGAAGTTCAGATGTTAAAATATGATGGAATAGGAATCTGAAGGGATGTGATGTTATTTACGCATTCCTTTCGTGAATGTGTCCATAGCATAATAGATATAATGTCTAATCGATAGTAATGGAATGCTTTCATTATCTAAATGAAGAACATTTTGCACCAGAGAATCAGTTTTGCGGTCTTTTACCCTTGACAGTATACACATTCTCCTATCTGACCTAGCTGGCGAGTGATCCTAGTTCATGGCATTGTGAGTGAATTGCTGTGGATTGGTTAAGATGAAAGCATTCACAGTTAGATGAATTATGCCATGTAGTATATAAATAGTAATCAAATTTGAAAGAAAAAAGACCACGCCGCATGTACTTCTCTGCCCATGTTTACACAGTCATACGGCTTCTCCTTTTTTATGCCTTTCAAATAACCGAGTGAACTGCCTTGATGTCACTTGTGTTCCCATGCGGGCATACAGAAAACTGAAAGTAATTCCTTTCTCTTCTGTTTTGTAAGAGTGTATTCTTTGTTCTTATGTGAAAGAAAGGTCTTACACATATCTTCATGTCACCCACTTTGGCCATTTCAAATGAGTTCTCACTTTAAGAAAGTGATTTTCTTTTCTTTTTTGCAAATATGGTCTTAGAGATATCTCTATCATCCTGATATGTTTTTGCAAATCAGTTTTGGCCGTTCCGAATGGCTTCTCGCTTTGAGAAAGTGTGTGCGAGGGCTCAACTTCACCCGGCCAATACGTGGTTATGGGGCAGAATCGAGGATTAACATGTTCTTCCTCATGTTAAAGTTCATGGAATTGCCCTAAATTTTAATATTTGTTACCACAAACCGATGAATTATTTCTCTTTTACTGGATTAGAAATTGTTAGGCACTGGCTCAACTTGCTAAGTGAAAAATCCACCGAGTCTGGATGCACTACTAAGAATACAACTGAATTGTTGAAGTTCAGATGTTAAAATATGATGAATAGGAAACTGTAGAGATGTGATGCTATTATGCATTTCCCTTCTGGACTTCTGTATGAATGTGTCCATAGTGTAATAGATATAGTGTCTATCTGGTAGTAATGGAATGGCTTCATTATCTAAATGAAGAACATTTTGCATCAGAGGATGAGTTCTGCGGTCATTTACCCTTTGACAGTATACACATGCTCCAATCTGACCTAGCTGGCGAGTGATCCTAGTTCATGGCATTGTGAGAGAATTGCTGTGGATTGGTTAAGATGAAAGCATTCACAGTCAGATGAATTATGCCATGTGGTATATAAATAGTAATCAAATTTGAAAGAAAAAAGATGACCATGCCGCATGTACTTCTCAGCCCATGGTTACACAGTCCCAGGGCTTGTCCTTTTTTATGCCTGGCAAAGAACCGAGTTAACTGTCTCTGATGGCGCTTGTGTTGCCACGCGGGCATACGGAAAACTGAAAGTAATTCCCTTCTTTTCTGTCTTGTAAGAGTGTCTTCTTTGTTCTTATGTGAAAGAAAGGTCTTACACATATCTTTATGTCACCCATCTAGCAATTGCTAGAGTTTCCAGTTCCCAAAATGTTGTGGGGTCAGGCGGGGGCCTAGGGATTAGTCGGGTCAAAGACTTGGATACCCTAGTCTCAAAAAAAAAAATGTCACCTACTCTGGCCATTTCAAATGAGTTCTCACTTTAAGAAGGTGATTTTCTTTTCTTTTATGCAAATACGGCCTTCGAGATATCTCTATCATCCTGGTTATGTGTTTCCCGGTTATGTGTTCTGCAAATCAGTTTTGGCCGTTCCAAATGGCTTCTCGCTTTGAGAAAGTGTGTGCGAGGGCTTAACTTCACCCGGCCAATACGTGATTATGGGGCAAAATCGAGGGTTAACATGTTCTTCCTCATGTTAAAATTCAGGGAATTGCCCTAAATCGTCTTCTTACCACGTACTGATGAACTCTTTCTCTTTTACTGGATTATAAATTGTTAGGCACTGGCTCAACTTTACTGAAATGTGGACGAGTATTTTATCTGTAAATTGGATGGGTGAAATTATAGTCAGTGAGTTTCTTGGGGTTGTGTCTAATGCTTAACTTATTGTGTTGTAATGTGCATAAAGAAAACCATTCTCTGTGAAGCATCCCCATAGATAATTTTGGTAAAAGTCTTATTGCCAAAGAAAAGGCTGCCACCTTTTAATTGGAGAGTGAATGTTCAAAGCCACAGTGAATCTTTGCATATATTAAAAACTCTAGCTTTTAAACCTATGATGTATTGATTCATTAAATGCTGTTCTTTTTCACTGTATGTACTAAGTAGCAGTGGCTGTTGTGCTTTCGCAGCAACAAGGGGGTTCCATTCAACTGGAGTGAAGAGGATGGGTGGACATGGCCATGATGAACCCTTCTACATGCATTCCAAACACATGTATAACTTGGACATGATGAAGCACCAGGCTTTGAAGATGAGCCTTGGAGTGTTCACTGCCTTCAGCATTGGTGTGGCTGTTCCAGTATATGCTGTCATATTCCAACAGAAGAAAACAGCCTCTGGTTGATATGGTTGAATGCAGCAATAAGAGACGCATAATTATGCAGTCTTTGACATTCTCTTGGATCCATTTCTCATTAATTGTCTTGTGAAAACATTGGGGTCATTTGTGTGATAATTTTGATTTAATCAATCAAGCACATAAGAATCAGATTTGGGCTTTTGAAACTGTTCAATTCCTTCGCAGCCTTCCCCCTATAGTTTGAGTGATGAGCAGTTAAATAAGTAGGCACTAAGATAAATTCAAAATGTTGGATGTCAAGAGATTGATGCTGAGATTTTTGTTTACATTTTCATTTTCTTTTCTTTTGTATGTTGAATCTGACTTGTTCCTCAGATAATAAATCTAACGGCGCAATGTTGTTTGTCAGATGACAAATCTCATGTATTGTTATATGTTACTCAGCAAGTCCTCATTTGGTGCAAAGCACTACCGAGACATTATGAGAATAATCCTTACTAATGAAAATTTCTACTCAAAACCCATTTCTAAGAACTCACAGGACGATAACTTAATAGCTTAGGAGCGTTTGGCAAGTTATGCTACCTCAAAATTTTTGTTCAACCAGTCGCTTACATGAAGTGAAGCCTGTAGCTCTACTGGTTAAGATCATTTGTTTGAAGTCTAACTACATTCAGATCAATACATGTTCAAAGGTTAAAAAAAAAAAGTCTGTGTCTGTAGTATGTCTCATTATTTTATTAGACCGTCTGACGATTCATAGCAATCTAGTGGTTCGACCACTTAGTTCAAGATTTTCTCTAAAGTAAAATTTTTATGATCGAGTAAAGATTGTGATCCTCGTTCTTGAAGTTTTAGAAAAAAGTGGTGTATGTTATATATCTTTGTTTTTTTTTAATATAAAATAATTAGAAAATTTAGTGGTTCGACCGTCTAATCCAAGATAAATTTTTTACATTCGAGCAAAAATATATCCCTATTTAACATTTGGTTGACCACTGTAACTATTTTTATCTATTTTTCCTAATTGATACTCTTCATCACACTTCTTCTAGATGCAGATCAGAAAGAAAAAGGGAAAAGAAAAGGAGGAAGAGACTTGATTCATATCGCTATGGCTTCATCACCTCGACGAACCGGTGGAGGCCTCTTCGAAGGGCTCTACAGGGTCATCATGCGCCGCAACTCCGTCTACGTCACCTTCGTCATCGCCGGCGCTTTCCTCGGTGAACGGGTGGGTCAGCCTTACATTAGGGTTTCCTCACTTAACCAATTTGTTAGGCTCCTTCTTCTGCTTGGTTGATAGTAATCTGAAATGGAGTTTCCTTGATTTGAGATTGGGCCAACTAAGTCTCATCGTGAGCTCAGCATTCAATAATATTATTTATTTATGTTTGCTGAATTCTTATGCATTGGTTTCAGGCTGTGGATTATGGAGTTCATAGGCTGTGGGAGTACAATAACGTTGGGGTACGGCGATTATTTTGAAGTTTTCATTTACTTTCGGTGGTTTGCATGCATTTGCTCCGATGTATACTATCATGCATTTCCATTTCGCATAAGTATGTTTTGATGTGCGTGAAATGGAGCTCCGAGAACTGTTTGTGTTCGTGTTTTTATCTTTTATGTTATGGTTTAGACGCTTAGATGATGATTTTGGACGGAATTGGCATCCATGTATTCTCTTCTTTTTCATCTAATTCAAATCTAAGTATAGTTGATGGCAATAGTTCAAGCAAGCAATTTAATTGCTGTGTTCTTGTAGTCTGGTTTTTATCTGACATTTTCCCCATGGCTCGCGGTTCTGCATAGTATTAGATCATAGGCATGATTCGATGGTAATTACATCTAGATGTACATGTATTAAAGCAAGACTTGCATGCTGTAGAGGATAGTTAATGATTTGGGCTGTGATGCTTTTGAGTACCACAGCCATATCACATGTTTCTAGAGGACATGTATTGTATGCAGATACATACTATGCAGTTGAGATTCTTTTTTTGGTTGTAATTTGGTTTACAACATTCTGAATGTTGAGCATACTCTAAGATTATGTTTTCTTGTTAGTGCAGAAACGATATGAAGATATTCCAGTTTTGGGTCAAAGGCCAACAGATGAATGAACTATGGACTCTTCCTTATAACCATCATGTAGTTTCCATAAGGAAAGTTGAAGTATGCAATTATGCATTAGGTAGCAACTCTTTTTTCATTAATGAATTTTTTGATGGATTGAACTGATTATATCAAGCATGTTTCAATGTTTGATGCTTCATTCAATTATTTTTGGAGTATTGAATCAGTCTTCTATGGCCAGATTGACTTTTAATATTTTTTTATTGTTTGTTTCTGAGGTTTCATCTTTTGGCCTTGATTTCCATTGACTAAAGTATATGGTCTAGATAGTAACGGAATGTTTGATAAAGTTGACTGAGAAAAAAAATGTCAATATTTTCGGTGGCTAATATCAGGAAATTCAGATTCTCTATTGTGATTCTGATTCTATATTAAATGGGATTGCTGGTGCTAAATATTAGTCTCAATGCATACAGGCTGTGCTGCCTACAATCAGTATTTGGCCCTGCTCACTTGATTGAATTGACGTTCACTCATAACAGTTCAGCTATTTTAATCGACGGGATGTGTATTTCACCTGATATGCACATGATCGATATCTAACCGTCAAGAGATAATAAAAAAAGGGGGGAATTACGTCACCAACTACTAAATACACATCTCAATTTTTTTTGTCTTAATTTTTTCTCATAAACCGCCTATTTTGCCCCAAATCCACCTCAACCACCACCTATTTGATCATCTTCTCTCACAAAGCCACTTCATCTTCTCCCATGAAAGGTGCAAAGTTTCTTCTTTTCATTAAATTTCCTACCGTCCCATATGTATGATACACATACAATATCATCTTAAGAATTCAATTTTTGTAACCAACTTGAGGATTCAGTTACTCAAATGTGATACCGTTTATTTGCAAACAAATTTTTCTATTTGATCACGACTTCTGCAATTCATAACTTGTCATCGAGGCGATTGGTTTCCTAGATAATAACCTAAACAAGGAGAAAATATCTTATTAATTTTTCTCTAGAAAAAAAATGCAAAGAGGAAATTTTATTTTGAAATTTTGTCCGATAACTCGAAAAAAAATAGTAAAACTGTTTTAGGGAATCAGAAATTGAGAGAAATACGTTGTGTATTCTCATTGATAATAGATGTCTCTTTATATAGAGGATTACAATGCATAGAATCTCAATCATACAAGGAAAGTAATTCTACATTGAATATGATTCTAAATCCTTCTATAATTCTATTACTACTAGGTCAAGTAACCTAGAGTTTGGGCCAGACATATAATCTGGATTTCTTTGAGCACTCCCCCTTGTGTCACCCAAACGTGGTGCTTCTCTCGTTGCCTCATTAAAAACTTTGCCGAGTAACAAAAACTCAGTGGGACAAAAATAACCTCGGTCGAAGGGGAAAAAGAGCACAACACACCCTTCACGTTTCGAGACCATACATGTAGACATCTCCCCCTGATGTCTGCATCTCCCCCTGATGACTACGATCATGGGGATTCGGATAACTTCCGCAAACGATGCTACCAACATGTTTCTCGAAAGTGGAATTTAGGCAATGACTTAGTGAGCAAGCCTGCTGCACTGTCCTCAGATTGAACCTAGTTCACTCTGATCTTGAGGAGAGTTTGTTGTTGCTGATTATGCTTGGTGTTGTTGCTTTTGATGTAGCATTGCCTCATTTGTTCAAAACAAGCAGCATTATCCTAAATGCTTATAGACTCATCTGCGGTATACTTCAAACCACAACTATTCGAACATGCGTAATTATGGATCCAATCCATATTCATTCACGAACCACTTCGTGAAGAGCAACAATCTCTGCATTGTTCGAAGATATAGCGACTAGGGTCTGTTCTATAGACCTCAAAGATATCACTGTCTTTACCTATGATGAACACTTAACCAGTTTGGGAATGACCTTTGTGTGGGTCAGAGAGATACCCAATATCAGTAAAACCTTCTAAAACACATGTTGTTTTGGGGTGGGGATAGGAAACGCAGGCCAGCGTTGGAGGCGTTTCTGGTATGTGATGGGTCTGAATCCATCATCTCTCTGTAGGGATAGAACAAGCCCATATTGATCGTACATCTCAAGTATCGAAAGATATCTTTTACACCAATCCAATGGCGTCGCGTTGGCGCAGAGCTATACCTAGCTAACAAATTCACAACATATGAGATGTCTGGTCTTGTGCATTGAGCTAAGTATAATAATGCGCGTATTGCACTTAAGTGGGGCACTTTTGCCTCTAGCACATCTTCGCCATCATCCTTTGGACGAAGAGGATCCTTTCAGGATCAAGACTATAGACGATCATGGGGGTGCTTGAAGGCTTGACCTTGTCAAAATGCCTAAGCATCCATCGACACGATGCTCAAGTTCCAAACCGAGATATAATCGTGTTCTCCCAAAATCTTTCATCTCAACTCAGATTTCAAGTGTTCAGCGGTTTTCCTTAACTTTTTAAGAGCTTCCAATGAAGGTCATGTCCAACATGAACCGCGATAGAATCCGAAACTTGTTATGGAAACGCGCGGGCATATTCCTTCCCAATCAAGTAGTCACTTTAGTGAGCGTTTCAACCTTACTGTAAACGCGCTCCGTGGTCTAGAGCTACTTGACTTGGGTAGATGAAGTTCACCATGAACTTTCATATACATATATATATATATTCCGTATCTAGATCCCCATAGAGATATGTAGTGACCACATTTGTAAGCTGCATATTCAGTTATTTGGAAACTACCAAACTGACAAGGTAATGGAGTGCAATGACATCCATTACGAGAGAATATGTCTCATCGTTGTTGATTCTAGGGTGTTTTTGTGAGAAGCCTTGCGCCATAAGGCGAGATTATCATCTCTTTTTCGCAACACGCTTTCTAACAAAGACACATTAGTCAACATGTTTTATGATATGAGGTGTTGGCATCACTGGCTTAAAAAATTTCCTCTTCGTTAGAGAATCTAACTTAACCTGGATCGCATCTTTCCATTTAGGCTAAATCTCTCTACATTGGTATTCATTCATCAACGGAGCGTGGTTAGATATCATCGGACTCAACAAACTCATGCGCAACGAAATGCGCAACTACATAATCAATTATGATGGAGTTTCTATCCCACATCTCATGTACACTAGTGTAAGTTTCATAGAGCTCTATATTCTCTGGAATAGGTTCTGACGTCGAGGCGTCCCCCAACGATAACCGTAACCCGGAAGATACTCATGAGACGGATTTTGAGTCTTGATGATCCAAGGATTGAGTTGTGCTAAAGTATCCTTCGAACCCACGGGCCTTCCACGCATCCTAGCTGGGGTCATGGCCTGTAATGCCAGAGTGCCACTGTCTTTGGCGTTGGCACCATGCCTACCTCTGTGTAGGATGGCGCTACGTCCTCTTGTAGGGACGTACTTCCTTGCAGGCATATTTGCAGCACATGTGTTATCTCGTCACTTTTAGTAGGGATCGAGATGAGACATAGTGGGGACAGACCACGACAATCCTTGTCGTTCCTGTTGAACATCTATGTTCTTATCTCCCCCTAACGACAGGAAGACTGTCTCAGCAGAGTGACAACCCGCAAATCTAGCGGTAAGGAGATCGTCTAGCAAGGGCATTAAGTGGCGGACGATGGTTGGAGTCTCAAATCCAATTGTCTCATTCGTCTGTAAGGACCTATTATAGTGCATTGTGGTGGCGCAAGTGGCATATAAATGACTCACTCAAATGTGCGTAAGTACAAAATACTTGTACCCAGTCACTAGCTGTAACACATAGATTGAGTGGTGGTAGGTCGTAGATGAATTAGCATAGCTGCATGAGATATTGCATCACCCCAAGCTGATATAGGGAGATTAGTGCGCATTACCAATATCTTGACTACCATCGTAGTTGTTTCTGCGAAACCATTTGGGTGTGTTCATGAGAATGTGATGTCCAACATCAATCCCATTGCAATATCTATCGAAAGTCTTCGATGTAAACTTACTAGCATAGTCAAATCCAATTGACTGAATAAGATGATTCGGGGAGTGATCCCGTTGTCATATGATATTTGCTAGGAGTGTAGTATAAGTAGCATTTTCAAGTGGACAATGGCATAACACGTGACCAGTGTGTTTGCTTGTCAATCAACATCATGAGATATTTAAACGTCCGCAGGTTGGTTGAACTAGTCCACAGAATCCCTAAGGACTCTATGTAAGAACAGAATAAGTATTTTCATATCCTTTGTATAGGACGGTCTCAGTCCTAATTTCCCGAAGGAACATGCTTTGAAAAATGAGCGAGAGGCCTTGGAAGCAACCAATGAAGATTTTGGTTGGGCCTGAGCGTCTGTAGCGCTATTAGAAGCAAAATGTGTGACTACATTACCCACCATGGCGTTGGAACCATGGAAAGTGGCATCCATGGCGTCTCAACCATGGGGAGAATCATCCATGGCGTCATGACCAAGGGAAGGGACTTCCATGGTGTCATGGCCATGGGTACCATTTATGGGATTGTCACATGGGACTTGGGCGGCCCTATGGTGCCCCAAGACGGCTGCAACGCCAGATGCTACAATTGTTGAGGTCTTGCTAAGTCTAGGAATCAATTTTCGATTCTTACTTCTTCTCACTTTGAAGAATGGATGTCCGTGTAAAGTCTTTAGTAGACGGATCATCATATCATGACCAAGATGACCTATCCTGTCATGACAAAGCCAATATGTGTCTAAATCCAAGAGATCTTCTTTCATAACTTTATTGGATTTAATAGCTCGAATAGTGACATAGAGTCCACTAGAGAGACACATAAACTTCTCTAAGATGCGCCTTTGTTCGCACTCATTAGAGGTATTGCAAAAGAACTCATCTCCGTTCTCTACATGCGTTTTCGCATAGAATCCGTTGGCTATTCATAGGTGCGATTTGCCCTAGGAGTGTAGAGAGTTTCTGTGACAGTAATCAAGGTGCCATTTGGCAAGGGGAACTTGGGCTATTCCATGTCCTTGAATTAATACTGATGGCCAGCCATCGTAGTTACAAAGTCATATGTTCAGAATCAAAATGGAGTCATGAAAAGAACTCGATATTTTATTCGTAAGCCAATAGAGTTACATCATTGTCTCTTTGACCAAAGAAAATCTAATCCAAAATGCTAGCTAATGCAAAACAACGGTAGTCATCTAACTTCTTTCGGTAATTCCAAAATAAATGTGACCAGGTAAGTAGAGAAATGTCAGTGGAGCAAGGCTCTCTTAAGTACCACTAATCTCAGAACCTTCCTAAACATCACAGTTACTTTGGGTGAGCTTACTTTGAAGAAATACTAAACCATAAGCATTTACTACAAAAATAATATGGCGATTGCCTATTACATCTCTTGGAAATATAAAGACTTAAACAGAATTGGCGATCTATTGATCTCAGCCAGATTTGTAGTCTTTAACCCTTCACTCTAGATTATCATCTTGATCTTCTTGTTCCACATTGTGAGCTTCTCTTGCTTTACAATATGCTTTGTAGGCGGTGACAATTTCTTCACGAGCTCTACAAATGTGTGCCTAATGACCGGATACTCCACATCAAGAACATACATATATGTGCTCAGACTCCATTGATTGAGGCGTTCTGAGCATCATTAGGATGGCTCTTAGTGTTGGTGGCGCCACCAACATGGCCAGAGGCGTTGCCTCTATCTCTCTTTCCACGTTGTCCTTTTCGGTTATGTATTCGCCTATTTTGGCGGTTACCTTCCTCATTAGAGCGATAATATAGACTAGAAAGTCCAGGATTGTCCCTAAATTTAGGGTTTCGCTCTTGGCGCCCTCCCTTAGGGGTGCCACTATAATTGGATTCCGAAATATGCTATGTTCCCATGAATCTCGAATTATAGTTCTTTACAAGGATGTTGTCATGCTTTTCAGCGACATTCATAGCTCCAATGAGCTCATGAAACGTTGTGATTCATACTGCAGCAACATCGATTCGATAGTTTTTAGAAACCATCAATGCAGAGACGGGGAAGGTAGAGAGAGTCTTTTCAATCAACATCGCATTTTTGATCTCTTTACCACAAAATTCCATTAAGTATTTAATGCGAAGTGCTTCCGAGTTGTAGTCAATAACTGACTTGAAACCACAGAAGCGGAGGCTATGCCATCTCACTTCTAGTTCAGGAAGCAAGGAGTCAGAGACATTGCCAAATCTTTATTCGAGTGAGACCCACAACCTTTTAGGTTCTTCTTCATTCATACACTCGTACTGGAACGAATCATCCACATGACGAGTCATTAGGATGATAGCTTTTGCCTTATTTGCCTCTAAGGTTGCTCTGTTTGCTTCCAAAGCTTGAGCTTGCTCAACAGTTAGCACGTCCTGGCTAGGCTCGAGAATCATATCCAGGATTCCATCGGCTTTGAGATGCTGGCGAACATCACAAACCACTTGTGATATCTAGAGCCAGTTGTTCCTAATGGAGCGAAGTCCAGTTTGTTCAGGTTACTCATCCTGAAAGAGAACAAGAAATTAGGGTTAGTTTCGGAGCGTAAAAGGCTACCACGAAAACAACAGAAATTTCTGAGCGTAGTCGCTTCCAAGAAATTTAGGGATTTATGAACGTAGTTGCTTCTAAGAAATCCGATTCCAAGAGGAATTGGATTAGATCGAAATAATGATGTGTTTGTGGTCGATCATAACATCTCAACAAACTCTAAGTTTGGAGAACTCTACAAGCTCCAAGCTTGGAGTGAGCACGAACCCCTACAGTTCGGCTTTCGGTCTCCCCTATGAAGAAGAAAAGGGGGTAGAAGATGGGACGTTGGAAGTCCCCAAGAAAAGAAGAAGAAATTGAAAAACTTCAAAAACGGGAAATTTTAGAAAAGTTTACCTCGAAAAGATGTCAGAAATCTTGGCCGGAAAAGTTGTTGGCTTGGCAGTGCAGGGATACTGTAGGGTCGCTGCAAGGATGCTGCGAGGACGCTGCAGAGATGTCGCGAGGACTGTTGTGGGCCGCTGCGGGGATGTCGCGAGGCCACGAGGATGCTGCAGGGATATCGCGAGGATGCTGAGGAGATGTAGGGTTTTGGTTTTTAGGGTTAGGGTTAGAGCTCATGCTGATAACGTGTTTTAGGGAATCAGAAATTGAGAGAAATTCGCTGTGTATTCTCATTGATAATAATGGTCTCTTTATATAGAAGATTACAATGCATAGAATCTCAATCATACAAAGAAAGTAATTCTACATTGAATAGGAATCTAAATCCTTCTATAACCCTATTACCACTAGATCAAGTAACCTAGAGTTGGGACCAGACACATAATCTGGATTTCCTTGAACAAAAACCAATTTTCCCCGCAGTAAACTTGTCTAGTTCACTTTTTTTTTTTTTCTGATATAGAAATGAAGATAGTAAATTAATTAAAGGCGGTAAGTTCATTCTTTCTTTTTCCTCGTTCTTCAAATCCCATATGTTCTCTGGTTTCTCAGAGTCGGTCATTCCTTCAACTGAGCTCAATCAAACGCCATGGATTCGCAGACCCAGAACACGTCGTTGCAGAGGCTTCACAATGTGGAGAAGGTAAGGATTACTGAAATTCGATTGCTTTTCTGGGGCAGCGAGTTGACTGGGACTGGGCAGAGGATCGTGAAGGTTTTAGAGCTGGCCGCAAGTGTGATGGACGAGCTTGCAAACTCTACTGGTCCCAGAAGGGAGTCCATCAACAACCATGTCCGCCAGTTCATGCAATTCATCAAAGTACGTTTTCCATAACCTGAGTACGTATGCTCATTCTGAAAATCTGTTTCAAGTATTAACAGATCTCGGTTTCATTGTACATTTGCGTTATTAGGGAGTTATAGTATTATGGGGAAAATGTGAGGGATTTTTGGATTTTCCGCATAAAGGATTGATAAGAAATTAATAGCCAGTAGACATACTTGACTAGCTTAATCTGAGATAGCTTGTTGGATTTAATTCTCTTAGTCTGGTGTTTTTGAGATTGAGGCCGAGTAGATAGATACCTGATCGTCATAGTGTATGACTTTCTGTAGTCATCATAATTGGGTAGGAGTTATGAATTGGTTGTGATCTTTTCCTTTCTTCCCTTCTGTAAACCCGACCACAAAAACAACTGTTAGAACATTAGGTACAAATTGTACAATGTATTTAATATAACTAAATGGAATACATTCTATTATCAGAACTCGATGTGATGCATTTAAAATAACTAACATGAGGAATCATTTGACATACATGTGTTCTCTTCTTTTTCATCTAATTCAAATTCAAGTATAGATGATGGCATAGTTCAATCAGGCAACTTAATTACACAGTGTTCTTGTACTCTGGTTTTACTGTGACATTTTTTTCCCTTATAACCATTGTTTCATAAGTGAGGAAAGTTGGAGTATGCAATTATGCATTAGGTAGCAACTTTTTTTTTTTTTCATGATAGAAGTTTTGATTGATTGAACTGATTATATCAAGCATGTTTCGATGGTTGATGCTCCATTCAATTGAGTGTTGGATCAGTCACATTGACTCTTAATTTTTTTTTTTTATTGTTTGTTTCTGAGGTTTCATCTTTTGGCCCTGATTTCCATTGACTAAAGCATATGGTCTAGATAATGTCTGCTGAAGTTGATTGAGAAAAAAAAATGTCAATATTTTCGGTGGCTAATATCAGCAAATTCAGATTTCTCAACTGTGATTCTATATTTGATGTGATCAGTGGTGCCAAATATTAGTCACGATGCATACAGGCTGTGCTACCTACCATCATTATTTGGTCCTGCTTGCTTGATTGAATTGAAGTTCACTCATAACAGTTCAGCTATTTCAATCAACGGATGTGTATTTCACCTTATGCATGTATTTATTATCTAACAGTCAAAAGACAATAAAAAAAGAAGAAAAAAGAAAAGAAAAAGAAGAACCATAATCATACAAATGGAATTTGTCCCCTTTATGCTTGTTATTACTACTTTCTAATGATTCAGAATCACTCCAAATATGGAAGGATATAACTGCTGTTAATGGCATTGATTCTAAATTCCCTTTAGTTTCATCTTCCAATTTTATAAAAGGAGAAGCTAATTATCGCTGAATTGGGATACGATTTGAGATTCTTTTAGAATTTGGAACCTAAGTGAGGATATGTTGTTTCGTCTTTTAAAAAGACTAATTCAATCCATACATTCAAAATGTCACAATTTAGTTTAGAATAATGCACTATTTAAATCAGAAAGGCACAAAATTTATTCTTTTCATCAAATCTTCTACCGCCTCATATGTATAAATATACAATATCATCTTAAAGATTCAATTTTGTTACCAACTTGAAGAATCAATTAGTAATAAAGTTATCTATTCGATTACAACTTCTGCAATCCGTAGCTTGTCATCGAGGCAATTGCCTTCCTAGGTAAGAACCTAAATAAGTAGAAAACATCTGAACCACCACAATTGGTCGAATTGGTAAGAGTCTCTAAGTGTGGAACCCCCACACCTGAATTTGAATTCCTTGAATTTAAAAAGCCGTTAAAGAACCGTGTAATCTCGATCAAAAAATAAAAGAAGGAGATACCATCTCTTATATTTTTCTCTCCATGCAGAGAGGAAATTTATTTTGAAATTTTGTGCGATAGCTTTTGAAAAAACAAAAAAAATGGAAATAGTAAAAGTAATTTTTCCCGCAGTGAAATTTATACGCAACAGGTTGGCAAAGAAAATAAAAATAAAATATAGTAAATAAAAGGCGGTGAGTTAGCCCTACGCGTACCTTCCCACATCCAACGCCGCATATAAATTGCGTGCATTCTCCATTCTCTCTCGCCCAAGACGCAAAGCATAACCAGATAACATCCTCATCCTCCTCCACTCTAGGGTTTCCTCGCTCTCTCTTTTCTCCTTCCGTCTCCAATACCATCAGGTATCGTCGTCTCTTCTCTATGAATGGATCCGCTTCTCTCTTTTTGATGCCGTTAATTTCCTTATCGCCGATTATTGTTTTTGACTGTGTGTGAGATTTGTTTAACCGGAGCTTCGTTTTCCGATTAGATTTTGTTGCGTCCTGTGTGGATTGTTGTTGTTTGTGTAGATCTATAGCTGTTTAGTTTTCGCTTGTTTACTTTCGTTCGAATTAATACGCGTTATGGTTTATTTTGTATTGATGGATTTGTATTTGCGATAGATGAAATTCATTCGTGTTTTTGACCTTGGATTTTTCGTTAGGTTTTTGATAATTTATTTGCCCATGGAATTTCGTGAAGATTCATATCTCTTACGAGAGCCGTGTTGATTACTCTGAATCTATTTGTTTGTGTCTATATGTAAGTATGTAACTATATATAGAGTCTGTATGTTTTGCGGTTTTGCTTGCTGTATAGAAGTTGTGAAACCTGTTTATAGGTTCATGAGCCTCTAGGTTTTTAGCTATTGATACATGGACACCTGGAATTGGAAAATTAATGGGTTTCTTTTTGCTTTAGTGTTTTTTTGTTTTCATTGCGCAAACTATGCTGTTTATTTGAAAATCAGAACTCTTATTTACAGTCGGCTATGCTTGTTTGTGTGTTTTGCGCAGCTCCCATTCATAAAAGATGTACAAGAGGTTTTACTTATTGTATAGAACTTGTGAAATCTGTTTCTAGGGTTAATGAACATCTAGCTTTTTCGTAATTGATCCATGGACGCCTGGAATCGAAAAACTACTGAGTTTTTTTTGGTTTACTGTTTTTTATTTGCATTGCGCAAACTATGCTGTTTATTTGAAACTCAGACCCTTGTTTACAGTCAGCTATGCTTATTTGTGTCTAAATGTTTTTGATTGTATGTAATGTGAATATGAAAATAAGAAATCTTAGGTGCACTGGAAATTATTCATTCTTAACTTACCTGATTGTGAAGTTTATGGCTGTTTGTGTGAATGTGAATTATATTCTGTTGCCTTCAATTACTATATAAGTGAAAACATTTTATTGGTGGATGTATTCTAATGTTCATTAGAGTGTGTTTTGCTGAATACCTTTATTATTTGCTTGCAGGAAGTTGGCAGTTCATTCTGCTACATTGCATTTCGTCAAAGTGGAGTGTGTGAAGTTTGTACCCTATTTTATGTCTGAACGGGCCTCTCTCTATTGGTCGTCAATCGGATTGCTTGGTGAGTATTGTCCTACTAGAAAAAAGTACAGATTTACTGCTGGTGAAGTTGAATGCATCCATCTTGGATCATTAGAAGGCGATAACACTCACTCCCTTGGTTGCCATTTTATGCAACCTGTTCCCTTTGCCGACTTATCTGATAAAGGAGCCCTTCTCCTATAATTCATCGTCTCTGTCATACCCTTGTTGAAGATGGCTCTACAGAACATTGGTGCTTCCAACCGTGATGATGCCTTCTACAGGTATAAGATGCCAAGGATGATAACTAAGATTGAAGGTAGAGGAAATGGCATCAAGACTAATGTGGTTAACATGGTGGAAATTGCAAAGGCCTTGGCTAGACCTGCTTCTTATACCACCAAGTATTTTGGCTGTGAGCTTGGAGCACAGTCAAAATTCGATGAGAAGACTGGAACTTCCCATGTGAATGGTGCTCATGACACTGCAAAGCTTGCTGGACTTCTTGAGAACTTCATCAAGAAATATGTGCAGTGCTATGGTTGTGGGAACCCTGAAACTGAGATTATCATTACTAAGACACAGATGCTCAATCTCAAATGTGCTGCATGTGGGTTTGTGTCTGATGTTGACATGAGGGACAAGCTTACAACTTTTATCCTCAAGAATCCTCCAGAGCAGAAGAAGTCTGCCAAAGAAAAGAAAGCCTTGAGGAGGGCAGACAAAGAGCAGCTTAAGGAAGGGGAGGCTGCTGATGAGGAGCAAAAGAAGCTTAAGAAGGAGGCAGCAAGAAAGAAAGGCACTTCTGGCTCCAAAGTTTCAAGCAAGAAGAAAACCACCGGTTCAGATGAGGATCACTCCCCTACTCGGAGCCACGGAGATGTGGTTGACCAAGCCGCTGAAGAAGATGATGATGATGTCCAGTGGCAGACAGACACATCCATAGAGGCAGCCAAGAAGCGAATCGAGGAGCAGTTGAGTGCTGTTACTGCTGATATGGTCATGCTTTCTACCACAGAAGAGAAGAAAAAATCTCCACCAAAGTCTCCAGAGCGTGAAAAGAAAGCTGAGGCCAAGAGTGAGAATGGTGCTGATAATGTCCATGGGAAGCTTGTTGATGAGATCAAACAATCCTTGAAAGCCGGGAGCAATAGCAGTCAGCTCAAAACCCTTTTGGGTACTCTTTCTGGTACTCCCCAAGAGAAAATGGATGCCTTACTTGAAGCCCTCTTTGAAGGTGTTGGAAAGGGGTTCTCCAAGGAGGTGACCAAGAAGATCAAGTACATTTCTGAAGCAACTATAGCTGAGGGTTCTCAGCTGACTTTGTTGCGTGGACTTGAGTCCTTCTGTGATAAGGCGAACCCTGATGCTACAAAGGAGGTGGCATTGGTTTTGAAATCACTGTATGATGAAGATGTGCTGGAGGAAGAGTACATTATGAAGTGGTATCAGCAAGGCTTAAGTGGCAAGGCAAAAAGCTCCCAGATTTGGAAGAACATCAAGCCTTTCATTGAGTGGCTCCAGAGTGCTGAGTCGGAGACAGAAGAGGAGTGAATATCATATCTAACATGCTCGCTTGCATTATTTGCTGCTTGATTACTAGTATGGAGTATTAGTTGTGTTTTCTTATTTTATTTCTCTTGAATAATGAGTATTAGTTGTCTCTGTCTGGAAATAAAGGGGGAGTTGATTGTTGGGCTTGTCTGGCCTGCCCCCGTCTGGCCTGCCTTCTGTTATGAATTGCGTTTTTGTTTGAGATGAACTTGTTTCTTCTTGTTATATGTTTCGATAATAATGTTCTACTTCATTTACAAAGTTTTTGGTTGTTTAGCCTTGATGTTGTCGTCTCTGGTTTTGGTTTGAGTATCTCGAATGGTATTTGCTTTTCATCTAGATCTCTGTCATCGACTTCTCTCCAAACATATAGCATGCACTCATAATAGTAGTTTTAAATGGGTTGTGTTATCTGGTATGGGTTAATGCAGCTTATCATTCAGGGTTCTTGATTATAGACTTCTGTAACAAACCCATGTCCCCAAGAAGATTCATGGTTTTTCAGATGCCCGGAAAATTTTGCGAGTCTTGCGTGGTGGATTCGGACGTTTTGGTTGAAGGGATGAAAAGCAAACGCTGTAAGGGTGAAATACAGCAACTAGTATTTTGGCCTATCTCTACTCTCCTCCATCTACTCTTGGAACAAATGTTTAAGAAGCTTCTCCACAAACTTGTTAAAGATAAAATTTTAGCTGGTCTTACAATGAATATTAACTTGATCAGGTTGGTTTTACAGCGGTAAAATGTCACTTCAAGAGCAATTATTGGCAAGTTTTGATCAGAGTGGAAGCATTAGACGAAATATATATGGTCACAAACTCTACTATATCAACCAATGGTTGTTGATCCTCCTCAACCTTAGCTGGCTGCGCCCACGCTCATAGCACCTATATGTGGGGACTTTCAAGTTTCACAAGATAAGAACGGTTTCTTTATCAATGTCTTCTTATTTATTTATTCCAAACTATCAATCTGATATACGTATATCAAATGAAGAACACGCTGACCTATATCCTCATTTTAGGGTTGGTTTTGCATCATCCCAATTGAATCACATCTACACAATCTTATTAAACTTAAAAGAGTTCTTGACAAAGAAGTAGAACAGGCTCAACCATGGTCGGGTTGTAACTCAATTATCTTCTCTAATCCAACGGCACCCCAAGTTTCCGAAAGCAATTAGTTAATGTATTAGGTTCCATCACTCCAATTTTTTAAAACAATGTTCAATATTTATTCATAAATGTGATTCTTAAACTTCACCACCTCATTTTCTTCTGGTCAAAGTGGATGATACGTGCAAGTTAAAGTTCCCCATATTTTTTGGTTGTGATATTATCTATGTTGGGGTCAAGCGTTTTGTCTTCACCCAAAAGATGCCAACAACAATGACACTCATGTCATTGTATTTGACAAAACATGGTCCAAAAATATGTAGTTATATCACTCATGTAATAAATTTAAGAGTTATATTTACAAAGGGAGGAAAAACATAATCTACGAACATTGTGTTTATAGGAGTTACGAAGAAGACCCACCAAGTATGATATAAGCATTGATTATGAGTGGAGTAGAAATTCAAAGACAAAGAAGAGGGAAGCCACGAAATTTGCTAAGTATGGGATTTAGCCGGCTTCATGCCATTTAGATTTCAAAGTCAATATTGAACAAAACAGTGAGATAGTAGTCAAATTCTAAAAAAATTTATGATTTCTCAAAATATTTAAGATAGATAATGATCCCATTAGTCTCATATTGTGAAGTGGTTCTTTCACTTCGAGTACAAGTTTTAAGAATTCAATCACAAAAATACTGTATTCAAAGTTGAATACCTCCCCAATCTCCGAGTTTCACATCAAAATAGGGCCAAAATTCAATACGGAGAGGTCATTGATGACCTCTTTTGCAAGCAATACATTAGTTAAACGATTAGGCAACCCTAATAGTCCAATTATCCGATTACCTTGTATCTCTAATTAAAGATGAGTTTTATCACAAAATGTGAAGGCAAAATAGAAAAACGTGAAAAACGTGACTAAACGAAGGTTCCGCATGAAGGCAGGAAAATCCGGTCCCTGCCACCCCCCTTAATATTCGTATGAGATCCCTTAATTAAGAACTTAATTAAGACCAACACAAACACTAATAACCATAACGGGTTTTTCGAAAATTTCTATCTGAATTGGACTGCACAGTCAAAATTTCAATTCAAAGAAACAGTAGCCAACCAATTTTGGGGTCGGCAATTGGCGTTCAAACCGCTTACGTTTGCAATCCCTAAAAAAAGCAAAAACAGAAAATAAGAAAATATCCTAACAAACAAACCTGATGGTTGACTTGTCCCACTCTCAGTGTCAGTGTCAAATTTTCAGTGGCATTCACTCACTCACCGCCCACCAATTCCATTGAATTTACCATTCATTTCACTCAAGTACAACTCCCATAGAAAAGGTAATGTCAAGCACAGAGAGGCAGAGGGACAAAAGATGTAGAACAATGGTTATGGTACTTGCTCCATGGCCCTATATAGGATTATCTGACAACTCCCATTAATTGAACCCCCCATATCATACAACAAATTTAATGGGTTTATTGGACTCATGATTTTATTACTCCATCCGTATTATTATTATGTTATGTTGTTTGATTGTCAATTGATAAGACATTATCATTATATGCTGTGAATCTTTATTACGAGTTCATAAATTGAACGGAAAATTGTATTATTATTTATATGTCACTACATCCGACATAAATTGTCACAATGTAATAATTTCTTATCATATTATAACAGTGTGTTGTCAAAGCAACACGCACTTAAACAATCCTAATCACAATCTGACAAGTGACAAATATAATTTACAAGATTATCCCATTGTATTGTAAATGTTCTTTTCTCTTCTATTACACGACGTCACCAATTTGTACTTTGTTCAAACCTCAAAACCACATCATCATCCATTCTTCTAATAAAAAACATAACCATCAATTTCGATTCACAATCACCTTATCATATATCATATATCGATCAATAAAAAATTTCCTCGAAAAATTAAGATCATGAGATTATGAAGAGTTGGCTAGGACTAAGGACTCAGGTGCTGGATTACGTTTAGAAGTGTGTGAAAACCGTAATTTGACAGAAGAAGAAGACGGCACAGTCGGTCACACATCATGAAACTCTCACAAAGAGGCCGAGTTTTTTTAACCCACTACTACTACTTCTTTAATTACTTACTTACATAATTAATTAATTAAACAACAAAAATTAAAAATATAAATAAAGCTGCTGAATCAGACTCAGACAGAGACAGTTTCTTCAATTTTCTCTCTCTCTCTCTCTCTCTGAAAAACCAAGACAATCTCTCTCAATCCCTCACTCATTCCATTCAAATCCCTAAGTCCCAAAACCACACTATGCCTCCCAATTCTCACCGTCACACTCGCTCTCGCTCTCACGCGCCGCCTCGTCCTCCGCCTCCGCCGCCGCAGCTCGTCTCCATTGACCCCAAAATCTGGCGAGCCTGCGCCGGCAACTCCGTCACCATCCCCACTCTCCATTCTAGGGTTTACTACTTCCCCCAAGGCCACCTCGAACACTCCACCTCCTCCTCCTCCGCTCCGGTTCTTCTCTCTCCTCTCGTCCTCTCCACGCCTCTCATTCTCTGCCGCATCGCCGCCGTCCAGTTCCTCGCCGATCCTACCACCGACGAGGTCCTCGCAAAGGTCCTCCTCCATCCTGTTCACTCCGGACTCTCCCCTCCCCACCGCGAACTCAGCGCCGCCGCCGCGGCGGAGGAGGGAGAGGAGGAAGACGACAGCGATAGGGTGGTGTCGTTCGCTAAGATCTTGACTCCTTCCGATGCTAACAATGGCGGTGGTTTCTCTGTTCCGAGGTTCTGTGCTGACTCGATTTTCCCGCCGCTTAACTACCAGGCTGAGCCGCCGGTCCAGACGCTCTCCGTCACTGACCTGCACGGCGGCGTTTGGGACTTCCGCCACATCTACCGCGGGACTCCCCGGAGGCACTTGCTCACCACCGGCTGGAGCAAGTTCGTCAATCACAAGATGCTCGTCGCCGGCGACTCCGTGGTGTTTATGAGGAGCTCCAGAGGTGGGGAGATGTACGTCGGGGTAAGGCGGACCGTGAGGGCAAGCGCCGGCGGTGATTGCGGCAGGTGGAGCTCTCACATTGCGCTGAAGTCGGAGGAGGAAGGTTCTGGAGGTGACGGATTTAAGACTAAGCTTTCGGCCGAGGCTGTGGCGGAGGCTGCCGAGATGGCGGCGCAGGACATGCCGTTTGAGGTGGTGTATTATCCGAAAGCTGGGTGGGCCGACTTTGTGGTGAAGGCAGAGGTGGTGGAGAAGGCATTGAAGGTGTTTTGGACGGCTGGGATGAGAGTCAAGATGGCCATGGAGACTGATGATTCCTCCAGGATGACTTGGTTTCAGGGCACTCTGTCTTCGGCCTTTGTTCCGGATAATGGGCCTTGGAAGGGATCCCCATGGCGTATGCTTCAGGTATTTCATTTCCGGAGAATGCACTGCAGTGGTTATTACCTTCTCATTGATGTAGGCTTGCGAAACTCATTTGATGTTTATATAGCACATTTTCCTGTGATGCAGATCCAGTTGGATGTAGTTTTCTGTGCATATCACTGTTTGATTTGGAATAGACTTTCGATGCTTAATTTCATATTTGAATTGATCAGTTATTATGTTTTAGTTGTGTTCCAGAGGATACTACTGTTGTGGCTTTGATTTTTATATTTTCTGCTTGTTGCGACATTACTGTTAAGATTTCTGGGATTGATGAGAATATTTGATTTTCAGTAAAGCAACTCAGCCTGAATTGTTCTATAGTTGCTTGTTTTGAATGATTTATAATAGGTTAGGGTCATTTAACTTGGATCAAAAATGTTGGAGGAGAAGTGGGAATGAATGAGTTACTTGATCGGTACCTCTGTGATCATATATGCATTGCACCAACTTTTCTGCGGCCTTGCCTGTTCAAATATCTGATATCATTTGTGTTAAAATCAGTATGGTCTTGAAGAAGAAAGGAAACAAAAAAAAGGAAAGAGCGAACTTCCTGTTCCGGAAAGAAATAACCATGCGAAGACAACTTTGATTCAGGTTGTAGATTATAAGTATCCATTGAATGTTGTGATAGAGAGTTGAGAGTATGCTCTTTCAAAATGTTTCCCTTGATTGATTCCGTATAGACTGTTCACAGTTTAGCAAACCAGAATTTCGATGCTTCACATGGAGTTCTACCTGAGATTAAGAGTAACCTATTATATCAGGCATGCTAACACAACAATGCACACACACACAACAGTTCTACCTGTAGTTGTTTATATATAGTTAGAATATTTCTGTAGAAATATCCGTTGGATGTTTTAAAATTTTACATTTTGTCGTATGCTGAACTCATTGCCTTTAGCATATACTATTTTAAATTTTATAGTTCACGCCTAGTATTTAGTTATCTAATGATCTCTATATAATAGGTTACATGGGATGAACCTGAAGTTCTGCAGAATGCTAAGAGGGTGAGCCCATGGCAAGTTGACTTTGTTGCATCAACACCTTCTCTTCATACTGTACCTTCGCTTCATACTGTATTTCCCCCCACAAAGAGACTCCGAGCTCCACTGAATCCTGGGCTGCTGAGAAATGGAGAGGACGAATTCATGATACCTATAACTGGAGCAGCTAATTCAACAACGGGGCAATTCAATGCTTCCTTGTTGAACTATAACATTTTTCCTGCTGGCATGCAGGGAGCCAGGCAAGATCTATTCTGTGTATCCAATGTGTCTCATTTGTTAAATGAAAATTCTCCTTGGATGTGCACCTATAATTCCTTTGGCAACAACAACATGGTGCCAAGGTTGAAGAGGGTGTCAACTGAGTTGAACATTGGAAGTCCACAGTCTGATCAATTATCACCAGATAGCCAGAGTAGTCCACATTCCTTTGGCACAGAACTTGATGGGACCCGAAACTGCAACTCGACAAAGGTCGGAAGAAGTTCTTTTCAACTCTTTGGTCAGACCATTCAACTTGAAGGTATTGATGCTGTTGGCTGCACTGGGGACGGTGGCAATATAGGGTATAATGAAACTGAACTTCTGAACAACCAACTGGATCTTTCTTATACCAAACTGCTTGAAAGGATTGATGTTCGAGTCTCAGCTGTTGAAGCTTGTACTTTGTAAACTACTTGTGGCAGCTACGTCATGCAGTTAAGTCACCGTACAGGTAATCTCATCTGCCTAATTGATTTGAATTGTTGAATCATTTGATGAAAAGCCTACAAATTCTGCACATAAGTCAGTTTCTAAATCATGAATTGTTGAAACCTCATTTTTCTGTTGTGGTTTCACGCATTAATGATGCTTCGCCACTCCATTGGCAACCGATGTAACTAAATTTTTCTCATGTAGCTTTAACAGTTCTTACAGGTAGGTTTTCTTGAATAACTTGTTCATTATCTTTGTATGTTATGCTGAAAGTTGTTCCTTCAAATTTCAGTCACATTATCTTGGGTTTAAGTTCTTCTGAGGAGGACTTCATTTTAATCAACTTCATTAAACCAGTTCATTCAGAAAACTACTTGTAAATTTCTTTGAATATATTGTTTCATTATTGGAAACCTAATAAATTGATTTCTTTTCATTGTTGTATAGTGCGTTATTATCTGCTACTTTTATTGTCCTACGGATTGCTAGTTATTATATTAGTTACTTGTTTTATTTTGCACGAACTGCATTTTGGGATAATAACTTCCATTTATTTTAACTCACAGTGTGAATCCCTTGAGAGCTTTTTTATCCAGAAAGAGGAAAGTTTGTTTTTGTCTTGGATTGTTACAATTAGAGCTTGTTTGCTTTGATGTTTGGTTCTCTAGCCTAGGTAAATTGCCAATTAATCTTGCATTAAGAAAACAAAATATTACCGGATAGATTGAATTGATACGAATATCTTGTTGATTCCTCTGTATAGCCATGGTTGACTGGCTAAGACGTTGTCCTGTATGGTCATCACTAGCTTAACTACTGCAGAACCCAAGAAGTTTGCTACTCCTTTGAGTCTTGTTTGTAGCGATTTTAAGAACCAAGTAATGCTCATAATGCTCAAATCATATACAGAAGTTTACTGGCTATAGTTGTATGGGTTAAATGGGGTTAAAAAAAAAAAAAATATTACTATCATATAATCAAGAATTTCATCACTATCGTATTGTGATACTCGTTTAGTATCTGTCGTCATTATCATATAATTAAGAGTTTCGTCACTATCATATTGTGATACTCGTTTAGTATCTGTTTGCAGGCTCTCAAGTCTGGCACAAGCTGATTAGGATTATTGACCGTTGCAGTAGTGTTATGTGTGTATTCTGGTTTGTCTAGTTTGTGGCTTTGGACGTCGTAACAATCAATCTGTAGACTTGGTTTTCAAGTTTGGAAACTGAGTATTAGATGCTAATGCTAGAAGATGCTATGTTATTGTTCTTCAGGTTTATGTGTAATTTAAATCTTTACGTGTTTATTGGATTCTATGTAATTGTGATGGTTTGCTACTACACACCCCATTCTGGAATTATGGTTTTCCTAATAAAAATGGTAGGGAATGTGTTTTTGTTTCATACTTTTGGATAAATCTAATAGAGGAGAATCCGGACCCAGATGAACGTCATTGATACTTTGTTAGTCATGACTCAGTTTGAGGGAGGGTCTCAAACCGACTCTGACGTTCTCTGTGCCTTTTCGTGTGTAGAGTAGCATTATAACAGTGAAACTATAGTGAACTTGGGATGACATGAAATGTATTTTGAACTTTGAAAGTCTAGCTTTCTTGCCTGGAGAATAATCACTATTAGCACAATCTTTCAAAAAGAAAAAAAAAGGAACAACCTAATTTGGTCGAGACACGAAAATGAGGCTCCAAAAATGGTTCATTCAGAAGCATTACAAACTGAGAGTTTGGATATAATAAAAGCAAACATGAAAGTTGGATGGTGTTCTGTGCATTGAATTTGAGTTTTGGATGACATGGATGAAATTTGGTAAACAAAATAAAGATGGAGGTCAATCAAAAGCAAATGATTTATGTTTAGATAAACTTAGAACTACTGAATTGCTGCTCGAGTGCGGATGATTCCACCAAATCATCATTTATTTCAACGAAGAAACTCCCTAGACATTTCCTAGATAAACCGGTATAAAACAACATAGGCAAGAGAAGGGGACCGTCTTCTCTTTCAAGGAACAGTCGAGGATATGCAAAGATACCTCTGTTGTTCAGTCACATTATCTAATGTCCCTGTTCTTACACCACTACTTGAGCAATCCAGATCTACTCCTTCACAAATATATGATTTCGATCACCTTTTTCTCCAACCTCTCTTCTTATCCATATTCAGTGTGCAACAAGGTATGGCCATTTATAATTATGTTTCCTTAATGTAATAAGAAGAGAACAAGAACTGCACAACCATATCCGATTACTTGTTCTGCAGACTAGGATAACAAATTATTGCATTCCTTAGCCGATATTCATAAGTCCACAAAATCTTACAATATGAACATCTTTTTCAATTCTCTGCATAGACTCAAAGTTAGCAAATGATTTGAGTGGCTATGACGTAGTCCATGGTCATTGCTACGGCTTTGGATGTTGAAATAATCAATGGATCTGTAGAGTTGGTTTTGATCGAGTTTCAAAATTGAGTATTAGATGCAAATGCTAGAAGATGCTACATTTATTATTCTTCAGGTCTATGTGTAATTTGAATCTTCCAGTGTTTACTGGATTCTATGTATTTGTGACGAAGGTCACTATTACACCCTATTCGGAAACAATCTACCAGAAATAAGAATCTGGACCCATGTTCATTTTTATAGTCGTGAATCAGTTTATGGGACAATCACAAAATGAACAGGTCGTTCAGTAACATTACCGAACAAAATGAACAGGTCGTTCAATGAAATACTAATAAAATTAATTGCTCCTCGAGTAGGAGCAAACAACATTCTCAACACCACATTATTAAGCACTAGATACGATCACAACGTTTTTATCTCATTCTCCAGTAGGAAACTCTTGCTTGCAGACGTTTGCCTCCTGTCAATGTAAATATATATCGGAACTTCAGCCAAGCCAAATGAGAAGTCATTGCGACTTACAAAAATTAATCTAAGCCAAAAGGCTACTCACAAGTTACCTTCTCCATTATTGAGCAGCAGATGCTGGGAGATGTTCAAGGTAATTCGGCGAGGGTCAGTGTTTCTACAAGATGTTCAACGTCCTCCTTAAATAGTAGACGAAGGGCACAACTATGCACCGCTAAGCATGGGCTAGACAACCACGTAGTTATCCTGGCCAATTTGCATTGCCTCCAAATCTTACTATTCACTTTAGTGCGCGGTACATAAAGAAACTGAGTCGCATAGTATTTCGATGGCTCCTCTATCTTAATACGAGTGCGGATCATTCCATCAAATAAGCCCTGCCAAGCAACATCAGAGTCCAGACGATAATTAATCATAACATCATCTGAATCAGGAGCAGTACTGCCATGACTAATGTTTGGATATTGGTCGTGGGACAACCAACAACATACAGCAAACCCCAACCAATTATCAACATCGAACACATTCAGAGGCAGTTGGATTTTTGCAGAGTTGCCTTGGTTGATGAAAGGCATGAACCATTTCCACTTTGAAATTTCAGCTCCCTCGAAGTTACAAAAAATAGAACGAGGGGAAGACCAGTCCTGTAAATATACGTCCAAATGTCAATAAAAAGGCCAAAAACGAAGAAATTGTTTAAGAACAAGAGGAATTGACAAACAGAAAGAGAGAGTAATATTTCAGAGAGAATGGAGATTTCAAGTGTGTTTATTCATCTCATACAAAGGGGTATTTATAGGAATACATTTGAAGTGTGAAAGCTCAAAGAGAAAACCAAAATGATAACCATCTTGATGATGATTTTCTGCCATGCTTGTTGCCCTTTGGCAAAGCATGTTACATAAGCCTTCATACACTCAAGTACCTATGATTATACACTCAAGTACCTATATAAATACTTTACGTATTTTGTTACATGATATAGACATACACAGTATTTATACATTTATACTACAACACTCCCCCTTGGATATTTCATGTTCAATAGTATTGTGTTGGTGGTGCGCATCGAAGTTGCCTTGTTAAAAACCTTGCCAAGTAATAAAACCCTGTGGGAAAAACAACCTTGGTTGAAAGGGAAAAAGAGCACAACGCGCGTTGAGTGTGAAGTATGTTTCTGAATACTCCCCCTGATTTAGACTCCTCTTGAAGATCGTGGGAGTTCGGATATCCTCCTCAATCCGATGCTCCTTACATGTTTCTCGAAAGGGGATTTTGGTAGTGACTTAGTAAATAAGTCAGCTACATTATCTTCTGATCGGATTTGATTTACTTCAATATTTAGAAGTGTTTGTTGTTGCTGATTGTAGAAGAATTTCGGCGATATATGCTTGGTATTGTCGCTTTTGATGAAACCTAATTTTATTTACTCAATACAAGCTGCATTATCCTCGTAAATTCATGTAGGTTCATTTGTGGTAAATTTCAAACCACAAGTTCCTCGAATGTGTCTATTTATAGACCTTAGCCATATGCACTCACGCACAGCTTCATGTAGTGAAATAATCTCTGCATGATTTGAGGAAGTAGCAACAAGAGTCTGTTTTGTAGATCTCCAAGATATCGCGGTGCTTCCCATGATAAAGACATAACCTGTTTGGGAGCGACCTTTGTGAGGGTCAGAGAGATACCCTGCATCAACAAAACCCTTCAGAACATCATTATCATTTTGATGGAGGGGAGGAGGAGAACGTCGGTCACTATGGATAGTGTTGCCGGCGTTCACATTTCTTTTCTCTCTGTAGGGATAGAACAAGCCCATATCGATCGTACCTTTTAGATATCGAAGGATTGTCTTTATACCAATCCAATGGCGGCGTGTTGGCGCAGAACTATGTCGAGCTAACAAGTTTACTGCAAATGAGATATCCGATCTTGTGCATTGAGCTAAATACAATAATGCGCCTATCGCACTTAGGTATGGTATTTCAGCTTCTAATAAATCTTCGTCCTCATCCCTTGGACGAAACGGATCTTTCATGGGCTCAAGAATACGGTTGATCATACTCACATGCTTTGCTTTATCTTCATTAAAGCGCCTTAGTAACTTTTGAGTATATGCTGACTGATGGATCATAATCCCATCATTACGGTGCTCGATTTCTATTCCGAGACAATACCGTATTTTCCCGAGATCTTTCATCTCAAATTCAGATTTCAAATATGTAGCAGTTTCTTTTAACTCATCTAGAGTTCCAATTAGGTTCATGTCATCGACATAAACTGCTACAATTGCAAATCCGGATCTTGTTCTCTTAATGAACATGCAAGGGCATATTTCATTGTTAACATATCTCTTCCCAATCAAGTAGTCACTTAGACGGTTATACCACATCCGTCCGGATTGTTTCAATCCATATAGTGAGCGTCTTAATTTTATTGAAAACGCGCTCCGTGGTTTAGAGCCACTTGTTTGGGTAATTGAAGTCCATCTGGAACCTTCATATATATCTCTGAATCTAGATCCCCATAGAGATATGCTGTAACCACATCCATGAGCTGCATGTCAAGTTTTTCGGAAACTACCAAACTGACAAGGTAGCGGAACGTTATAACGTCCATTATGGGAGAATATGTCTCTTCGTAGTCGATTCCAGGGCATTGTGAGAAACCTTGCGCTACAAGGCGGGCTTTGTATCTAACAACCTCATTTTTCTCATTACGCTTTCTAACAAAGACCCATTTATGGCCAACAGGTTTTATATTTGGTGGTGTCAGTGTTATAGACCCAAATACCTGTCTCTTTGTTAGTGAATCCAATTCAGTCTGGATCGCATTTTTCCATTTGGACCAATATGCTCTTCGTTGACATTCTTCAACGGAGCGAGGTTTGATATCATCGTATTCTATAATTCATTTTGCAATATGATATGCAAACGCATCATCAATAGCCATAGAATTTCTATCCATAATTACATGTATACTAGTGTAATTCATGGAGATCTCTCTATTCTCTGGAATTGGTTCTACTATTGGAGCGTCCTCCAATGATGTCTTTTGGACATAACCATAATCATGAGATGGATTATTTATATCGATGATTAATGGATTATTTTGTGTCAAGCTCGCTTTCTTTCTTGGGCGAGAATCCATCGAACCTATAGGCCTCCCGCGCTTTCTGGCAAGAGCCATGGGTCTAGCCATTGCATCACCCATAGAGGGGATGTCATGTCCTTTAGTTTTAGAAACATCAATCCTTGCAGGTACGTTTGCAGCAGGTATGTGTGATCTTGTCACTTTAGCGATATCAGAAAACGCATCAGGCAATGATTATGCTACGTTCTGAAGATTGAGAATCCTCCGCACTTCTATTTCAGACTGTGTGGTTCGGGGATCAAGATGAGACAAAGTGGGGACAGACCATGACAATTCCTGTCTTTTCTGTTGAACATTAATGTTCTTGTCTCCCCCTAATGACGGGAAGACTGTCTCATCAAAGTGACAATCCGCAAATCTAGCGGTAAATAGATCACCTATCAAGGGTTCTATGTAGAGGATAATGCTTGGAGTATCATATCCAACATAAAGGCCTAAGCGTCTTTGACGACTCATTTTGGTGCGCTGTGGCGGCACAATTGGCACATAGACTGCACACCCAAATATGCGTAAGTGTGAGACATTAGGCTCATACCCAGTCACCATTTGGGATGCAGAAAAGGGTTGGGTGGCAATGGGTCTCAGACGAATAAGCACAGCTGCATGTAATATTGCATAGCCCCAAGCAGAAATAGGGAGATTGGTGCGCATAACCAATGCCTTGGAAACCATTTGAAGTCTTTTAATGGCAGCTTCTGCGAGTCCATTTTGGGTGTGTACATAAGGGACAAGGTGTTCGACCTCAATCCCAATGGACATGCAATAATCATCAAAGGTTCTTGATGTAAATTCTCCAGCATTGTCAAGACGAATTGATTTAATAGGATGATCAGGGTGGTGAGCCCTTAACTTAATGATTTGTGTTATGAGTTTAGCAAATGCAGCATTTCTTGTGGATAAGAGCATGACATATGACCAACGTGTCGATGCATCAACCAACACCATAAAATATCTAAATGGTCCGCAAGTTGGTTGGATAGGTCCACAAATATCACCTTGTATTCTTTATAAGAATGGTATATTTTCTTTAGTGTCCTTTGCATAGGATGGTCTTGATCCTACCTTTGCTAAAGAGCAAGCTTTGCAAAACGAATGATATGCTTTAGAAGTAACTCTTTGGACCAATGTTTGGTTCGTACTTCTTTTCGTTTTGAAGAATGGATGTCTGTGTGAAGTTTTTAATATACGGAGCATCATGTCACGACCTGGATGTCCCAAACGGTTGTGCCAAAACTTGTATGTGTCAGGATCCCATAAATTGTCATTCATGACATGGTTGGATTCAATGACTCTAATAGTGGTTGCATACAATCCATTAGAGCGACACATAAGTTTCTCTAAAACTCGTGTATTTCCGTAGTTTTTAGAGGTGATGCAAAGGAACCCTTGTCCATTCTCACAATGTGTTTCCACATGAAAATCATTGGCTCTTATGTCTTTAAAGCTTAATAGGGTCCTTCCGGCCCTTGGAGCATATAGTGCTTCGGCGACATTAACATTTGTGCCATTTGGTAAAAAAAATTGAGCTGGTCCTCGACCATGAATCAATTGTGATGGTCCTGCCATCGTAGTTATTGAGGATCGACTAGGTGTCATCCATAAAAATAATTGCCTATGTCGCAATATAGTATGTGTGGTGCCACTATCAAGAAGGCATTCCAATTCTCCGGAAAACATACTGAAAGGGATAAAGTTCGGAATATTAACACATGTCCGTGACATTGAATGCGATACTTTATTAATAGGGATAATAGCCAATGATTACATCAAAGTTATTCATAAGTCTATTCCAAATATCAAACTTTAGACAAATTGTTATCACTCAATCCGTTTGGTAATTCCAATGAAATATGATCAGAAAAGTAGAAAGATGTTGGTGGAGCGAGGCTCGCTTAAATACCCCGATCTCAATTGCTTTCCTAGACATCATACTTCATTGGGTACGTCACATAAGAAGGAGTTTAATACAATTGTTATTCATTGACTAAAGCACATTTGCCATTCTTGGAAAATAGAAAGAGGATTATTCTAATCAAAGTCTGTGGCATCCTCGTGCTCTTCATCTACAGCTTTGAAGTCCTCAACGGTGAGATTGACATCTTCACTATTTTCATCTTCGGCAAGGTTAGCCTTTTGCTCTCTTGCTTCCCTGTACTCCTTGTAGCATGCAGCTAATTGGGTACTTGCATGACATTGTTTAAACCAATGCTCGATTGATCCACATCTATGACACATGTCATTGTGGTTCCCTCCCTTCATTTGAGGTGCAGATTGTGCAGGTTGTGCACGTTGTGGATATTCCTTAGGAGGGTTGCTGCTACTACCACGGCGCATGGTGCGACCTCCACGGCCCATGGTGCTATTTCCACGGCCGGTGTTGCCATATCTCCCTCTTCCACGTGTGGAGTTGTCATCACGTGTGCCCGCTCTAAAGTTGCGGTTTCCTTCTTTATTGGGGCGGTTTTATGGACCTGTTCGTCCTTCATGTCCCCTATTATTAGGGTACACATGTCCCCTATTGTTGGGGTACCGCTCCTTGTGCCCTCTCTTGAGTGCATTATAATTTGCCTCACGAACGCTCTTGGTTCTAATGGGTCTTGAATTATAATTCTTTACGAGAATGTTGTCGTGCTTTTCGGCTACCGACAAAATATTTATAAGCTCATTGAACCTCGTAATTCGTCTAGCATTTACTTCAGTGCAATACTGCTTTGATTGCAAGATTGCTGCAACGGGGAAGGTGGAGAGAGTTTTCTCAATTAGCTCTTCTTCTGTGAGGGGACAAAACGTCAACATGGACTTGAGACGAAGAGCTTCTGAATTGTACTCAGCAATAGACTTGAAGTCTGAGAAGCGTACATCGTTCCACTGAACCTTCAAGTCAGGAAGGAGAGAATCTTGGATATTGTTAAAGCGCTCTTGTAGCGCCTCCCATAAATCCTTTGCATCTTTGATGGACATGTACTCTAGTCTGAGTGCTTTGTCCATATGACGTCGCATCAAGATGATTGCTTGTGCATGCCTCTTGGGTGTTCGAGGGAACACAAGGGCCGGGTCTGGTGCATGGATGATGGGCAATATCCCCTTCGATGTGAGATGATTCTCAACGTCGGTTTTCCAGCTATGGTAATCCGAACCTGTTGAGTTAAGGATTTGAAAATTGAGTCTAGGTTCATTCGACATCCTTGAAGATAAGAAGAAAATATTAGTTTCGGAGTTAAAACCCTCACGAAAAATAATAAGATTTCCGAGCTATGCTACCAAGAAATCAATTTCCAAGAATCATTGTGAACACTCTTAGTTCATTGATTACGAACGCTCTTAGTTCGTTTGGCGTGAATTTCTATAATTCCGTTTTTGATTGTAAGTTCCCGAGAAAAAGGAAAAAGGAAAGAAAATAAATAAAAACTCAAAAACGGGAACTTTTAGTAAAGAATACCTTGAGATAGTGTTGCCGGAAATTTTGACCGGAAAAATTATCGGAGGTGATCGGAAGGATTGTTGGAAAAAGTCGAGAAAAATCGTCCGAAAAGTCGCCGGAAAAGTGTCGAAAAGTCGCCGGAAAAGTTGTTGGAAAGTCGCCCCGCAAATCTGTCGACAGATGTGTCGGCAGTTGCTCGGCAGCTGCTGCTCAGCTGCTCGGCAGATGGCTCGGCGGCTGCTGCGCAGCGTCTCGGCAGCTGCTGCTCTGGACAGGACTCGGCAGCTCTCGACAGGACTCGGCAGCTTTTGCACAACTCTTGGCAGCACCTCAGCAGCTGCTGCGCAGCTCTCGGCAGATCCTCGACAGCACTCAGCAGGTCCTCGGCAGCACTCGACAAGGGTCTGGCAGCGGTCCGGTTCGGGTTTTCTGCTTCTGGCGGCCAGTTTAGGCAGTTTCCGGCAGGTTCCGGCGATTCTGAGACCGGTTCCGGGCTTCTGGAATCAAGGGCTTTGATATGAGCTAGGGTTTGGGGATTTTTTGTAGGTTTTGAAAAATGACTTTGATCGATGATGAACTCTTCTTCCGTCAATTTTCGATTCTAATTCTAGATCAACTTCGTGCTGATAACGTGTTTAAGAACAAGAGGAATTGACAAACAGAAATAGAGAGTAATATTTCAGAGCGAATGGAGATTTCAAGTGTGTTTATTCATCTCATACAAAGGGGTATTTATAGGAATACATTTGAAGTGTGAAAGCTCAAAGAGAAAACCAAAATGATAACCATCTTGATGATGATTTTCTGCCATGCTTGTTGCCCTTTGGCAAAGCATGTTACATAAGTCTTCATACACTCAAGTATCTATGATTATACACTCAAGTATCTGTATAAATACTTTACGTATTTTGTTACATGATATAGACATATACAGTATTTATATATTTATACTATAACAGAAATAATAATAAAAATTATGTATATGTGAGAGAGAGAGAGACCCAATTTCTATATTTTCGTGAGTACAATTCAAAGTATTTTTCCTGTGGGGTTATGGAATCCCGATCTTTCCTTCTCTCTAATTGGGCACCTTGTAATCGTATCAACTGTATCCATTCTTCTACCACCAATATATTGTGAGATTTAAGAGATCTTCCCTCCGCATGCACCGGATAATTGTATCAGCAAACCCTTGTATTTCTTCTTGGTACACAATCTGGGACCCACATCTTTGAACCTTTGCATGAGGGCTATCGATCTTGATGTAAAAGTCCATTGTAGTTGTTAATGTCTGAGTGAACAACGCTTCAGGAATCTGTCCCCGTGGTATGTAAATAACCAAAAGTTGATGATGTTCTTCTGACAATGGCCGGACGTGCTTAAGTACTTGGGACATACCCGTACCAACTTTATCCCCAGTTCCTAGGATAACATGTACCTGATAGTTGTCCTCTTTCATTGTCTGCCCCACTTCCTCTACAAGTGACGCCTATATTCCAAATCCCATCCACTTCTTGCTCTTGTGTAGATTTTGAGGCAGCTCAATTGACATTTTGGCCCAATCTAACCTCGTATCAGAGGCAAACGTCTTATCAAACCAATTTAGACTTCCTCTGAGGTTAAATTTGAACATTTTAGAGTAACAGTTTAGTGCCTGGAATATTGAAAATGAGCAATTCAAATAATTTGTAACCTCTTTTATTTCAAAGATAAAGATGGGAGATTAGAGAGATATCATATAAAGTAGCTAGAGAGACACAGACGGATCAACCTCAAGATATCTTGGAAGAACAGATTCAAGGTTCTTGCTCAACACAAGCGTGGATTCTTCTTCCAAGGTCTTCTTCCAAGGGTGGAATGAATTTCTCCCTGCAATATTTAATTGAAAATGCATTAAAGTACGCAGATAGTAATATAAAAACGGCATTTAAGTAGTTGTGGATCAGAAAATTATATATATTATATCATTTCAAAGATTGACTAATCCAGCCAGACTCCTATACAGAAGTGGGTTCCTCATCTTTATTCAGACAAATAATCGGTTGAGTGGCGGAGAACCCGATTATTCTGGAACTCCATCCAGCATCTTGCTCATAGACTAGACGAATTCCACATTTTTGGACCACCATGGATGGATTGGTGGTTTCAAATATAGCTCTCACCACAGTTGATTTACTTAACCCCCTCTGTGGAACCTCCGAACGATCTATATAGAAGATCACAAGCAGATGAGAACTTGATCCAAAGTGGCGGTATGGCTCTAACACTTTTGGTTCCACATGCACAACATCAGTTTCCCATGTGATTTGATACGAGTAATTAGAAAAATCAGGACCCGGTTCAATAACGGATAAAGCAGTATGCCCCTTGACTGAGAATATAGCACGCGCTAAATCCCTTCCACTTGTTATCATCCGCCAGATTTTGAGGCATCGGGATTGATATGGCATTTCTGCTAGATGTAGTGCTGAACCACTCTGGAATTTCATCTCTAGGAAGTACGTCACTGAAACTTGAGCAGAATGGCATCTGCAACATAGAAAGCAAAAGCATCGTTAACTAGTAGTATGAGAAAAAAAACGATAGATTTATAGATATATGCTCCGTTTTTGTTGTGAGAGAGAGATCCTACATGGTTTAGAAACGTTAGATTTATCACTGGCACTTGATCAACTTGTTTCCCCTCTGTATGCCCATGTGTCACAGACAGGTTCATCAATTCCCTCTCATTTCTTGAAAGATCCCACATCATTTGGGGACTTTGTGACACACCAAGGGCTGAAGAATTGACGGAATTGACAAAAGTCACTCCAGAGTCCGGTGAATTCAATACTTTGTTTTGATTTGGGTAATCCTTCAGTGAAGTACAATCTTGTGCATACACGTGTCCAAGACTTAACGGCAGCTTCTTAGGCAGCAATTGAAGCTGTCTGCAGTTACTCAAGTCCAGAGCCTCGAGCTTTGAGAGTTGAGAGATACTTTCAGGTAACAGTACAAAGCAATTACCACTTAAATCTAACCATTTTAAGGAGATTAGGCTGCTGAAATCATTGAGAAATGCTCCATCCATCAGATTGCAGTAACTCAAGTCTAGCTGTATCAAATTCGATAACGAAGCCAGAGCTTTGCATGATTCTGAAACTAGACATTTACATCATCGGCAGAATAGATACTGTATATTCTTCATGCCTACAATGAAAGATAACTCCCTTATGGAAGTTCCACCAATTGCAAGCTTCTCCAGACATTTCATATCATTCAGATTCCCAGGAATCTCATCAATTTTGGAGCAACCTGCTAGATAGAGACTTTTCAAAGATGTCAGGCACCCAATGGTATTGGGTAGATGCAAAAGGTTTCTACAACATGTTAGATTCAACATGGTTAGACCAGTCAAGTGTTCAATTGATGAAGGCAATTCCTCAATGCTGGTCCCATCCAAATGAAGCTCCAGCAAGCTTTTCATATCTCCTTCAATTTCTGGAAACTTCTTCAATCCTGAGCAGAGTGAAAGCCTCAATATTTGAAGGGATTCCAAGGTAGTGAAAGGTGGAAGGCTCTCAATGGACTTGCAATATGTCATATTCAAATTAACAAGTTTCTTCAGAAATCCAAGAGACGGGTGAACCTCCACCAAGCTTGTACAAAATTGAAGCACCAACGTTTCAAGATCAGGAACCTCCGTGAAGTCTGGAGTCGACATCAAGTATTGTGAAAAACTCAGATCAATAAGCCGTAGCATGCTCCATCCCTAGCATAATTTCAAGGATGATCATCATGTGATTTAAAATAGTTATTACACATTCCTTTGTGATTCTAAATTACAGAAATTAGTAGAATTACAGACACGTTGGCGTGAAAGTAACATCCAATCCTAGTATGAGAATGCCATATTAATTAATTTTTATGGATGTGTGTAACTAAGGGCGACCGGCCAGGGACCTTATATATATAGTTCTGTAATTCATAAAGGCCACTTCATCTTTCCTAATAACCAGACTGTAAAGAATCTAAAATCTCAACTTGATGAACATGCATAAAATTAATTATGATCTTACCTTTTCCCCCCTCCATAGTTGTTTGATGCGGCTCCTACACATGTGAAGTTCAACAAGTTTATCCGGTTGAGAGTCTGACGGGAAAGAATCCAAAGGACATGCAAGCCATTCAAGATACTGTAACTTATTAGAAAGGTATGTGATCTTTCCAGAAAACTTCAGATGACCAATCTTGAGCAATCTCGATCTGTCCACATGTGATGCGAAAACACCCAAAGGACATTCATGCAACTGTAACTTATTATAAAGGTCGGAAAACTCCGCACTACCAATCTTGAGCAATCTCAGTTTGTCCATATTTGAGAAGGCATTATCAATTGAGTGAACAACAACGTTTTCCGTGGGACATTGGAGGAATATGCTTTGAACTGCACTCGGCGCCTGATAACAAAGAGCGAAGAATTACTTATTGCACAAGATATATAGACCAAAAAAAAAAAAAAAACAAAAACGAAAGATGTGTTTCAGCACTCCGTTGTTTCATCACCTTACTCCGATCAAGTACATCGATAATATCTCATTTGGACGATAATCTCATTTGGAAGCCGCAATCTGCTACGTCCTCCAGGATTATTAGGACATTCTTGACGAACAACTTCCCAACCCATTTCTTGTATCAAATTATGCATCCACAATTTTGTTCCAAATAGAGTTACCAAATATTTGTCCATAAGAACTTGTACATCCATGTCCACACCGTCATCGTCACTATTTGGCTCTAGTTTTTCTTGAGCTGGTCAACAGTCTCTTTTCTTGCGTGGGCGTGCCAGTACCGTTCGGGTGCGGTTGTCGGGGGTGTCCCTTGACCTGACTTCTTCTTAGCGATTGTGGACGAGGAGAACACTAACCTCGTCGTGGGATTCTTTGTGCCTCGTGGCAAGGACTTTTGCTGAGCTTCTTCAAAGTCACAATCAATACTCGATGTTGTAGATCGAGCAGAGCGAAAACCACTGGGAAGTGAGGAGAACTTGCTAAAACGTGACTTTAGCTTGACTGGTTTGCGAGGGCGTTAACCTTGCTTGGCTGATTCCGTAACCGTTGTGGTCGTGGTACTACAATCGGCTCCCGAGGAAACTAGGACCAAAGCACTTTGACAGAGGGTTTGGTGGTACTGAAAGTTGGCTCCTAAGGAGTCTAGAACTTGGAGTGTGATCACCGATAAGAGAAAGAGAAGGAGAGGAGTTGCTCTACAGAGAACTTAGATCATCTTATAGATGTTTTGATGAATGAATTGGTGAGATGATACTTGTTGTAACCTCTATATATAGGTTTCCAAGCAACACTATTTGGCTTTTAAACAAATCATAATGGGTTATGTTTGAGCACTTAAACACTTAATGGATTTGTTAGGTGAGAGCACTTAAACACTTAATGGATTTTGTAGTGGTTTGAGCACTTTCTGCTCCTTTATTCATTTAATTTTTATCTCTACTAAGAACTCATATTTAGCCTTCGACTTCTTCATATGAAATGATCCACCATGAATGTAGATTATTGTGGTAAAATTTCAGAATTTATTTCTATGTGGTTGGGTCGAAAATGCTGCTGGACTCCTTACAGGTCCAGTTTTCTAGTTTTGCTTCTGCAGAAAATTGGACTGATTGCTTGAAGGTTTTCCACTCTGGACGAGCTCTGACACTTTTCATAAGAAATGATCCTTGGGATATCTAGAATGAATCTGGAAAGTTTCAACTCATTTGGAGTTCGGATGTTTAGTCTGCCACCCCTCATTCCTTGTTTAGCTCAGTTTCTCCTAGCCGAAGTAGGAAAATGTGCTAAAGTTGACTTTTCATTTCCATGTTTCCACCATTTCCTTTTTTTTTAGCTCGCATAATCTTCCATAGTAGGTTTTATTTAGCCTCTAAATAATATATTTCGAACTTGTCGACAATATATAGCTTGAGCCACTGTTTTTGGCTCAATTTCTCCAAGACACGCCAAAAATGCTCTTTTTGGGTCTAAACATTGCCCCCCAGACCTCGAAGTCAAAGGTCTTCGTCTTGACTGAAGAGGTCTTGAATCAGTACTACTCTTATAATGTTGTTGCTCCAAAAGCCACTTTTATTGGCTTGATTGAATTTACTTGACTGATTCCATATAGGCCTCTAAATAGGCCATAAAGCTTGAATGCCACAATCTGAATTTCCTTTGTCATGAATTGACGCTTTCTTTGCCAACTTTATTGTCTCCATGTATCTGATGTCTGGTATGCAGTGAAATAGTGAAACTTAGGCAGGTTGTAGGAGATCAGAACTTTAGTGTGCCCCCCATGGGAAGGAGACTGCTTTTGATTGTGAATGAGGATCATTCTCTTCCTTGGTGGTAACTTCGCCATGTGTATAGCAGTAAGTATCTGCTTTGATCGCTGGCTCTTTGTTGATTTTCTCAAATGTAGGTGTTTGGAGCCTCTTTGCTGGCTAGATCAAGTTTGATTAAGGCCTACAGTACTTGGCAAAATAAGATGCTGAATAGCAAACTGTTTGCTGCCATTTAATCCTTCGCAAATCTTATGCTGAAGAGGATGATTGAATCATGGCTATCGTCATTATGACATGTGGCCAAGTGAACCCACCATACTTTCTGCAAATTTAACATCTAAAACCGCATGAGTTTTAATCATGTTTAATTAAAAAACAAAACATCAGGCCACTACGCTGGCCATGCGGTAATAGGGAAAGGTGTAATGCCATCTCTTTACTGCCGCCTCAGATGCAATTTCTCAAGATGGAATAATGATTAATTAATTATCAACTAGAGCCACTCACTAGCCCAGCTAATAAATTAATCTCAAAAAATATCTGAGCTATATATGAAGGTGTAATGGAGAAGTGTTCCTTGTGACCTAGAAATGGCATCCAAGAAACCATTCGTTATCGATCAGGCAGATGAAATCACTGAGATAGCCGCATTCACTTAGCGGACTAACATGGGTGTTCGATGCAGAAGTCAGACCAGAGAGGAGAAAAGTCGACTGATGAGCTTTGGTGGAGGTGATAGTCAAGCGGGTTTGGGTCCCACACCTGACACTCGTTTTCCAGATAATGCTATGACCTATTATGGGCTTCCCATCCGCCGTCCCATAGCGGCTCTTCGGCAGGTGCCTGGTGATTTTAGCAGTTGGGGATCAAGGAGGAAAGTGGGCTTCTGGCCTACCATCGCTCCCAAGGAAAATGTTTGGTATCAGGAGGTCCGAGCGAGAGATCTGGCCAGATGGGATGCTGTAGGTATCACCGAAACCATCGATCTATGCTTCTGTCTTCCCCATAATACTAGCCCTGCACTGCTTGCCGCCATTCTTTACTTCTGGAACACCTCCAGCAATACATTCGATTTCCGGTTTGGGCAGATGAGCATAACTCTGCTGGATGTTCTTACCATCACGGGGTTGCCCATTGATTTTGATCCCTATGTGCATGGTTAGATTGATGGTATTCAATTTCCTTTGAGAATGTATATGGCTGGTCGGGGCATCACAACAAATCCTACCCGGTCTGGCGCGACTATTGTTTGGACCCAAAATGAGCATTTTTGGCGTGCCTTGAAGAAATTGAGCCAAAGACAGTGGCTCAAGCTATATATTATCGACAAGTTCGAAATATATTATTTAGAGGCTAAATAAAGCCTACTATGGAAGATTATGAGAGCTACAAGAAAAGGAAATGATGGAAGCATGGAAATGAAAAGTCAACTTTAGCACATTTTCCTACTTCGGCTAGGAGAAACTGAGCTAAACAAGGAAGGAGGGGTGGCAGACTAAACATCCGAACTCCAAATGAGTTGAAACTTTCCAGATTCATTCTAGACATCACAAGGATCATTTCTTGTGAGGAGTACCAGAGCTCGTTCGGAGTGGAAAACCTTTAAACAATCAGTCCAATTAACTGCAGAAGCAAAACTGGAAAACTGGACCTGTAAGAAGTCCAGCAGCATTTTCGGCCCAACCACATGGAAATAAATTCTGAAATTTTACCACAATAATTTACATTCATGGTGGATCATTTCATATGAAGAAGTCGAAGGCTAAATATGAGTTCTTAGTGGAGATAAAAATTAAAGGAATAAAGGAGCAGAAAATGCTCAAACCACTCCAAAATCCATTAAGTGTTTAAGTGCTCTCACCTAACAAATTCATTAAGTGTTTAAGTGCTCAAACCTAACACATTATGATTTGTTTAAAGGCCAAATAGTGTTGCTTGGAAGCCTATATATAGAGGCTACAACAAGTATCATCTCACCAATTCATTCATCAAAACATCTATAAGATGATCTAAGTTCTCTCTAGAGCAACCTCTCTCAGAGCAACTCCTCTTCTTCTCTTTCTCTTATCGGTGATCACATTCCAAGTTCTAGTCTCTTAGGAGCCAACTTTCAGTACCACCAAACCCTCTGTCAAAGTGCTTTGGTTATAGTCTCCTCGGGAGCCAACTATAGTACCACGACTATAATGGTTACGGAACCGGCCAAGCAAGGGTAATGCCCTCGCAAACTAGCCAAGCTAAAGTCACGCTTTAGCAAGTTCTCCTCACTTCCCAGTGGTTTTCGCTCTGCTCGATCTGCAACATCGAGTATCGATTGAGATTTTGAAGAACCTCAGCAAAAGTCCTCGCCACGAGGCACAAAGAATCCCACAACGAGGTTGGTGCTCTCCTCGTCCACAGTCGCTTAGAAGAAGTCAGGTCAAGGGACACCCCTGACTACCGCACCCGAACAGTGCTGGCACACTCACGCAAGAAAAGAGACTGTTGACCAGCTCAAGAAAAACTGGAGCCAAACATTTTGGCACGCCCAGTAGGACTACACTAGAGTCTTTTTGCATTTGTTCGCCATCATTGAGATGCCAGGGGAAAATCTTTACCAAAAGAAATTCCTAAAGTGAATAGATGGCCAGTGTTGCCACCACTGGCGATACTGCCATTATGATGAGTTTATCCCTATTCCCATCCCAGAGGGGGCAAGCATTGAGGAACAGCTCACGATCATCATGGCCAACATCGAGAGGCATAAAGAAAAGCGAGCTAGGGACATGGTCAGTTTGATCGCAAAAACAGAGCAGAGGTTTCGCGACTGGGATCAACAAATTGAGCAGAATGCTCGAGAAGCTAGAGAACAATTCCATAAGCCTTTCTTGAGCAGCGATAAACAGACCACTCAACATGCCGCGAACATCACATCTGAGTTCACGACCTTACGCAAGGAAGATTCCAGCTTGGCTAATTCGCATCATGGCGAATTGGAACGTCAAAAACTAGCATGCGAAGAGGTTGTTTCTAAAACTGACTTGCCTATAGGTGGCAATCAACCTAATGGCCTCACTGGTGAATCACAACCTTACATAGAGGCTAACTATGTGAGAAGATAATATTAAAAATGGAACAGTTACCTCCTCGAAAACCGTTCGGTTCCCCCACGCGCCAATAATCTATTATTTTTCGAGATTTAGGGCAACTTTAATTAAGATTTACTGACACTTAGTTTGACTCTTCGACTGTCCATCAACGGGATGGAGATGCTTTTGCGATATTTAAAGCAACTTAATCAAGGCTTAGTGACACTTAATTTGTCTCTTCTCTTCGACTGTCCATCCAAGGGTGGAGATTTGTATGCGCTGCTCCTATAAATAGGTGCATTTTGGGATGAGTACACTCACGCCAAACCTTCCTCTGAGTTTCAGATCCTCAATAATGGCTTTTCAATCTTTGCTTCTCTTTCTCCATCTTCACAAAATTTTGCCTCATGAAACCATTCTTAGCCTATAAACTTTAGGCCTTATGGCGAAATCTCAAGCCTGGACTAGGCCGTATGGCTTAATCTCAGGCAATCCCTTGTTTCGGCCCTCTCAAAGTCTGGATGGAATGTGCCAGGTTTCAAATTGGTTTAGATACACGAGGGGGCTCCTAGTGTGGGATCTCCGGTCATACGAGATCATCTTTGTTAGAATCCCACACTGGAGTGAAACGGGGAAGGGAGGAAGGCCACTCTGAGGCCAAAGACCTTTCCTCGAACCCATTCCTTCTGGAGTCGGACCACACCGAGTCCTCCAGATGAGAAGGGCTTTGGTAGTCGCCCTCTACTCATGCTCTTTCTTCCAAACATTGGCAGAATCTTGGAGGGAGAGCATGAATTTGCGGAAGTAATGGGTATGAGGCAGCCAAACAAGTTCCCTCACTTCACACTAAGAGAATGGTGGCTGCCAAGGGTGAATTTGTTGGGTTCCATAGATACTTCCAATTGAAGGGGGCGTGGGTGCTCCGTTCATCTTCTTTTTCCTTCCCTGAAGTCTGCCCTTCCTTGGGATAATGGCGTGGCTCAAACTGATGCTTGCTTCCTCAACTACTTCCATTTGAAAAAAGATTCAGAAGATATCTGAAGATTCTTGTTTGTATTTTAGCCACGTTTGGCCTTGTAATGAATGTACTGCTTTTGGCTGCAAAGCCACTTTATGAATACAATAATATTTTCTTATCCTGATGTTCAAATATCTGTGAAGAGCTAATAATTGTATCTTGCAAGGCCCCAAATATACGCCCCCATAGTTGTATATTCAGGAGTTTTGAAAATAATATGAACTTTACAATATGCTCCGCGTCAAAAAGAGTCTCGCGGCGAAGGTTTTGAGAAAATCCACACCTCGACCCTATTTTCCCACGAAGGTGTTTTCTCTGCGAGAGAAGAGACACTCAAAAAATAATTTCCGGAGCCGTTGACTCGACTTAGTATAGTGTAGTGTTGCCCCCTAGTGTTGCTAGGCGAGTGAAGAAATGATTATGGGCCTAAAAAACAGGCCTTCATTAATGGGCTTTGCGAGTGTATGAACACTAGAATTGCCCCCCTTGTCTTATGCGAAGAAACTGTCTACGACTCCATAAAAGTGTGCTCTGATATTTCTTGGAACCACAGAACTTCCATAAAAGTTTGATAATTTTTTTTTTTTTTTTTTTTTTTTGTTTTTTGTTTTTTTGAATAAGTAGCTGAATTCAATAAGACATTGTGAATCAAGGTTTAGACATGCGGCCCAAGTATAGTTGCCTAGACACAAATTTTCTTTCAAATCATTTGGGCAACCTTACTGAAATGGCTAGGTGGGGGAAGGCGAACAAGAGAGGCAGAATCCATTTTGGCATGAGCTACTCCCACATAGTGGTTTAGGCCCATTTGCACACACTTCTGGATTCAAGAACCTGTCATGAACGTTGTCCCCTTTCTAGACACCATTTCACATAGACTATACTTACTAAGATGAGAAAGGTCATAAGTATGAAGACTGTTCAACAAGTGTTAATAAAATCCGCCCTTAACCTTAAGGGGCCTGAATTAGGCACCAATAAAGAGTTTAGGCCAATATTAACAAAAGAGACTTCACATATTCCATTATGATTCACAACCCCTTACCAACTTCAACTTCTTAATAGTGGAGTGATTTACATGGAGATTTTTCAATCCCTGGCAACGGCGCCATAAATAAAAGGGTTGGGTGGCAGTGGGTCTCAGACGAATAAGCACAGCTGCATGTAATATTGCATAGCCCTAAGCAGAAATAGGGAGATTAGTGCGCATAACCAATGCCCTGGCAACCATTTGAAGTCTTTTAATGGGAGCTTATGCGAGCCTATTTTGGGTGTGTACATGAGGGACAAGGTGTTCGACCTCAATCCCAATGGACATGCAATAATCATCAAAGGTTCTTGATGTAAATTCTCCAGCATTGTCAAGACGAATTGACTTAATAGAATGATCAGGGTGGTGAGCCCTTAATTTAATGATTTGTGCTAGGAGTTTAGCAAATGCAGCATTTCTTGTGGATAAGAGCATGACATGTGACCAACGTGTCGATGCATCAACCAACATCATAAAATATCTAAATGGTCCGCAAGTTGGTTGGATAGGTCCACAAATATCACCTTGTATTCTTTGTAAGAATGGTATATTTTCTTTAGTGTCCTTTGCATAGGATGGCCTTGATCCTACCTTTGCTAAAGAGCAAGCTTTGCAAAACGAATGATATGCTTTAGAAGTAACTCTTTGGACCAATGTTTGGTTCGTACTTCTTTTCGTTTTGAAGAATGGATGTCCGTGTGAAGTTTTAAATATACGGAGCATCATGTCACGACCTGGATGTCCCAAACGGTCGTGCCAAAGCTTGTATGTGTCAGGATACCATAAATTGTCATTCATGACATGGTTGGATTCAATGACTAATAGTGGTTGCATACAATCCACTAGAGCGACACATAAGTTTCTCTAAAACTCGTGTATTTTCGTAGTTTTTAGAGGTGATGCAAATGAACTCTTGTCCATTCTCACAATGTGTTTCCACATGAAAATCATTGGCTCTTATGTCTTTAAAGCTTAATAGGGTCCTTCTAGCCCTTGGAGCATATAGAGCTTCGGCGACATTAACATTTGTGACATTTGGTAACAAAAATTGAGCTGGTTCTTGACCATGTATCAATTGTGATGGTCCTGCCATCGTAGTTACTGAGGATCGACTAGATGTCATCCATAAAAATAATTGCCTATGTCGCAATATAGTATGTGTGGTGCCACTATCAAGAAGGCATTCCAATTCTCCGGAAAACATATTGAAAGGGATAAAGTTCGGAATATTAACACATGTCCATAACATTGAATACGATACTTTATTAATAGGGAAAATAGCCAATGATTACATCAAAGTTATTCATAAGTCTATTCCAAATATCAAACTTTAGACAAATTGTTATCACTCAATCCGTTTGGTAATTCCAATGAAATATGACCAGGAAAGTAGAGAGATGTTGGTGGAGCGAGGCTCGCTTAAATATCCCGATCTCAATTGCTTTCCTAGACATCATACTTCATTGGGTACGCCACATAAGAAGGAGTTTAATACAATTGTTATTTATTGACTAAGGCACATTTGCCATTCTTGGAAAATAGAAAGAGGATTGTTCTAATCAAAGTCTGTGGCATCCTCGTGCTCTTCATCTACAGCTTTGAAGTCCTCAACGGTGAGATTGACATCTTCACTATTTTCATCTTCGGCAAGGTTAGCCTCTTGCTCTCTTGCTTCCCTGTACTCCTTGTAGCGTGCAACTAATTGGGTACTTGCATGGCATTGTTTAAACCAATGCTCGATTGATCCACATCTTTGACACATGTCATTGTGGTTCCCTCCCTTCATTTGAGGTGCAGGTTGTGCAGGTTTTGCAGGTTTTGCAGGTTTTGCAGGTTTTACAGGTTGTGCACGTTGTGGATATTCCCTAGGAGGGTTGCTTCTACTACCACGGCGCATGGTGTGACCTCCACGGCTCATGGTGCTATTTCCACGGCCGGTGTTGCCATATCTCCCTCTTCCACGTGTGGAGTTGCCATCACGTGTGCCCGCTCTAAAGTTGCGGTTTCCTTCTTTATTGGGGAGGTTATATGGACCTGTTCATCATTCATGTCCCCTATTATTAGGGTACACATGTCTCCTATTGTTGGGGTACCGCTCCTTGTGCCCTCTCTTGGGTGCATTATAATTTGCCTCACGAACGCTCTTGGTTCCAATGGGTCTTGAATTATAATTCTTTACGAGAATGTTGTCGTGCTTTTCGGCTACCGACAAAATATTTATGAGCTCATTGAACCTCGTAATTCGTCCAGCATTTACTTAAGTGCGATACTGCTTTGATAGCAAGATTGCTGCAACGGGAAAGGTGGAGAGAGTTTTCTCAATTAGCTCTTCTTCTGTGAGGGGTCTTTGACAGAACCTCAACATGGACTTGAGACGAAGAGCTTCTGAATTGTACTCAGCAATAGACTTGAAGTCTGAGAACCGTACATCGTTCCACTGAACTTTCAAGTCAGGGAGGAGAGAATCTTAGATATTGTTAAAGCGCTCTTGTAGTGCCTCCCATAAATCCTTTGCATCTTTAATGGACATGTACTCTAGTCTGAGTGCTTTGTCCATATGACGTCGCATCAAGATGATTGCTTGTGCATGCCTCTTGGGTGTTCTAGGGAACACAAGGGCCGGGTCTGGTGCATGGATGATTGGCAATATCCATTTCGATGTGAGATGGTTCTCAACGTCGGTTTTCCATCTATGGTAATCCGAACCTGTTGAGTCAAGGATTTGAAAATTGAGTCTAGGTTCATTCGACATCCTTGAAGATAAGAAGGAAATATTAGTTTCGGAGTTCAAACTTCCACGAAAAATAATAAGATTTCCGAGCTATGCTACCAAGAAATCAATTTCCAAGAATCATTGTGAACACTCTTAGTTCATTGATTACGAACGCTCTTAGTTCGTTTGGCGTGAATTTCTATAATTCCGCTTTTGATTGTAAGTTCCCAAGAAAAAGGAAAAAGGAGAGAAAATAAATAAAAACTCAAAAACGGGAACTTTTAGTAAAGAATACATTGAAATAGTGTTGCCGGAAATTTTGACCGGAAAAATTATCGGATGTGATCGGAAGGATCGTTGGAAAAAGTCGAGAAAAATTGTCTGAAAAGTCGCCAGAAAAGTGTCCAAAAGTCGCCGGAAAAGTTGGCGGAAAGTCGCCGGAAAATCACCGGAAAAGTTGTCTGAAAGTCGCCCCGCAAATCTGTCGACAGATGTGTCGGCAGCTGCTCGACAGCTTCTCGGCAGCTGCTGCGCAGGGGTCTCGGCAGCACAGCGGCAGCGGTCCGGTTCGGTTTTTCTGCTTCCGGCGACCGGTTCAGGCAGTTTTCGGCAGGTTCCGGCGATTCTGAGACCGGTTCCGGGTTTCTGGAATTAAGGGCTTTGATATGAGCTAGGGTTTGGGGATTTTTTGTAGGTTTGGAAAAATGACGTCGATCGATGATGAACTCTTCTTTCGTCAATTTTCGATTCTAATTCTAGAGTAACTTCGTGCTGATAACGTGTTTAAGAACAAGAGGAATTGACAAACAGAAAGAGAGAGTAATATTTCAGAGAGAATGGAGATTTCAAGTGTGTTTATTCATCTCATACAAAGGGGTATTTATAGGAATACATTTGAAGTGTGAAAGCTCAAAGAGAAAACCAAAATGATAACCATCTTGATAATGATTTTCTGCCATGCTTGTTGCCCTTTGGCAAAGCATGTTACATAAGTCTTCATACACTCAAGTACCTACGATTATACATTCAAGTACCTATCTAAATACTTTACGTATTTTGTTACATGATATAGACATACACAGTACTTATACATTTATACTACAACAACACAACGTTTTTATCTCATTCTCCATTACGAAACTCTTGTGCTCGTAGACTTTTGCCTCCTGTTAATGCAAATATGTATTGGAACTTCAGCCAAGCCAATGGAGAAGTTATTGCGACATACAAAATTAATCTAAGCCAAAAGGCTACTCACAATTAAGTTACCTTCTCCATGATTGAGCAGCATATGCTGGGGATGTTCAAGGTAATTCAGCGTGGGTCAGTGTTTTTACAAGATGTTCAACGTCCTCCTTAAATAGTAGACGAAGGGCACAACTATGCACTATTGCTGAGCATGGGCTAGACAACCACATAGTTATCCTAGCCAATTTGCATTGCCTCCAAGCCTTACTACGCACTTTAGTGCGCGGTATATAAAAGAACCAAGTTGCATCGTATTCCGATGGCTCTCGAATCTTTAAATATAATTCCATCCTGTAATCAAATAAGTCCTGCCAAGCAACCTCAGAGGCCAAGTAGCAAATAAGCATAACCTCCTCTGAATCAGAAGCAGTACTGCCAAGACTAATTTTTGGATATTGGTCGTAGGACAACTGAGAACATACTGCAAACCCCAACCAATTATCATCATCGAACACATTCAGAGGCAGCTGGATTTCTGCAGAGTTGCCTTGGCTGATGAAAGGCATGAACCATTTCAACTTGAAAATTTCAGCTCCCTCGAAGTGACAATTAACAGGACGAGGGTCAGACCAGTCCTGTAAATATAAGTTCAAATGTCAATAAAAATGCCAAAAAAGAAGAAGAAATATTAATAATAACAAAAACTGTGCATATATGCGAGAGAGAGAGAGAGACCCAATTTCTGTATTTTTGTAAGTGCAATTCAAATTGTTTTTCCCGAGGGGTTCTAGAATCCTGTTCTGTCATTCTCTCTAAATTAAGGGCACCTTGCCATCGTATCAATCGTATCCATTGTTTTACCACCAACTTATTGTGAGATTTAAGAGAATCTTCCCTTTGCATGCACCGGATAATTGTATCAGCAAACCCTTGTATATCTTCTTGGTACACAATACGGAACCCACATGTTTGAACCTTTACATGGGCGCTATCACTGATCTTGATGTAAAAGTCCATTGCAGTTGTTAATGTCTGAGTGAACAACACTTCAGGAATCTGTGCCCGTGGTATGTAAATAACCAATAGTTGATGATGTTCTTCTGACAATGGCCTGACGTGCTTAAGTACTCGGGCCACACCCAAACGAAATTTATCCCCAGTTCTTAGTGTAACAAATACGCGTACCCAATAGTTGTCATTTTTCATTGTTTGCCCCACTTCCTCTACAAGTGATGCATATATTGCAAATCCCATCCACTTCTTGCTCTTATGTAGATTTTGAGGCCGCTTGATTGATGCTACAGTAAAACCAGCCCTCTGAGGAAAGAAAAACGACTCATGAAACCACCCTGGCCTTCCGCTGAGGTTAAATTTGTACGTTTTACAACGACAGTTTAGTGCCTGAAATTAATATTGAAAATGTGAAATTTAATTAATAAGTAACCTCTTTTATATCAAAGATAGAGATTAGAGAGATATCATATACATGAGCTAGAGAGAAACACAGACGAATCGACCTCAAGGTATCTTGGAAGAACAGACTCCAGGTTCTTTCTCAGCACAAGTGTGGATTCTTCTTCCAAGGGTGGAATGAATTTCTGCCTGCAATATTTAATTGAAAATGCATTAAAGTACGCAGATAGAAATACAGAAGCGGCATTTAACTAGTTGTGCATCAGAAAATTAAATATATTCTACCATCTATTAGATTGACGAAGCCAGGCAGACTCCCGTACAGAGGCGGCGTCCCCAACTTCATTCAGCCCAATCGGTTGATTCGGTGGGAGTCTGGAATGCCATCCAGCATCTTGCTCATAGAGTAGACGAATTCCACATTTCTGGACCACCATGGATGGATTGGTGGTTTCAAATATAGCTCTCACCATAGTTGATTGATTTAACCCCCATCGTGTAAACTTCAGGCTCTCTATATAGAAAATCAAAAGCATATGAGAACTTGATGCAAGGCAGCTGAGTCTTTCTGCCCCGAACACTTGTGGTTTCAGACACACAACATCAGTTTCCAATGTGATTTGATACGAGTAATTAAGAAAATCAGGATCCGGTTCAATAACGGAGAGATCAGTATGCCCCTTGACTGAGAATATAGCACCCGCGGCAAATCCCTTCCACTTGTTATCATCGGCCAGATTTTGAGGTATCGGGCTTAATATGGGATTTCTGGAAGATATAGCACTGAACCACTCTGGAAATTCATCTGTAGGATGTGCGCTACTGAAATCTGAAAGGAAAGGCATCTGCAACGTAGACACAAAAGCATCTTTAGCTAGCAGTATGAGAAAAAAGGATAGATATATAGATATATGCTCTGTTTTTGTTATGAGAGAGAGATACTACTTGTTTTAGAAATGTTGTCAGTGGCAAATGATAAACTTTTATCCCATCTGGATGATCATATGTCACACGCACTTGTAGAGGTTCCCCTACAATTCTTGAAAAATTCAACCCGTACGAAGTTTGTGAGACTCCAAGTGCTGAAGAATTGAGGGAATCAACAATAGTCAGTCCTGACTCCGATGAATTCAATTCTTTGATTTGATTTGGGTAATCCATCAGTAAAGCACAATCTTGTGCATACACGTGATGAAGACTTAACGGAAGCTTCTTGGGCAGCAATTGAAGCTGTCTGCAATTACTCAAGTGCAGAGTGTCGAGCTTTGAGAGTTGAGAGATACTTTCAGGTAATCGCCCGAAGCAATTACCACTTAAATCTAAAAATTCCAAGGAGATTAGGCTGCTAAAATCATTGAGAATTGCTCCATCCATCAGATTGCAAAAACTCAAGTCCAGCGCTATCAAATTCGATATCGAAGCCAGGCCTTTGCATGATTCTGAAACTAGGCATTTACATCCTCCGCAGGATAGATACTGTAGATTCTTCATGCCTACAATGAAAGATAACTCCCTTATGGAAGTTCCACCAATTGCAAGTTTCTCCAGACATATCATACCTTTCAGATTCTCAGGTATCTCATCAATTTTGGAGCAACCTGTTAGATGGAGACTTTTCAAAGATGTCAAGCACCCAATGGTATTGGGAAGATGCAAAAGGTTTTTACATTCTCTTAGATTCAACATGGTAAGACCAGTCAAGTGTTCAATTGATGGAGGCAATTCTTCAATGCTCGTCCCATCTAAATGAAGCTCCAGCAAGCTTTTCATATTTCCTTCAATTTCTGGAAACTTCTTTAGTCCTGAACAGAGTGAAAGCCTCAATATTTGAAGAGATTCCAAGGTAATGAAAGGTGGAATGCTCTCAATAGACTTGCAATTTGTCATATTTGTTGTAGTATAAATACCGTATATGTCTATATCATGTAACAAAATACGTAAAAGTATTTAGATAGGTACTTGAGTGTATAATCATAGGTACTTGTGTGTATGAAGACTTATGTAAACATGCTTTACCAAAGGGCAACAAGCATGGCAGAAAATCATCATTAAGATGGTTATCATTTTGATTTTCTCTTTGAGCTTTCACACTCCAAATGTATTCATATAAATACCCCCTTTGTATAAGATGAATAAACACATTGAAATCTCCATTCTCTCTGAAATTTTACTCTCTCTTTCTGTTTATCAATTCCTCTTGTTCTTAAACAATATTCAAATAAATAAGTTTCTTCAGAAATCCAAGAGACGGGTGAACCTCCACCAAGCTTGTACAATATTGAAGCTCCAACTCTTGAAGATCAGGAACCTCAGTGAAGTCTGGAGACGACATCAAGTATGGTGAACCACTCAGATCAATAAGCCGTAGATTGCTCCATCCCTGGCATAATTTCAAAGATGATCATCACGTAATTTAGAATAGTTACTACAGATTCCTTTGTGATTCCAAATTACAGAAATAAGTAGAATTACAAACACGTTGACGTCAAAGTAATGTCCAATCTTACTATCTTCGTATGAGAATGCCATATTAATTTTTATGGATGTGTGTAACTGAGGACGACCGGCCAGGGACCTTATATAGTTATGTAATTTTAAAAGCCACTTCATCTTTCCAAATAAATGAGACTATATAGAATCTAAAATCTCAGCTTTATGAACATGCATAAAATTAATTGTGATCTTACCTTTTTTCCCCTCCATAGTTGTTTGATGCGGCTAAAATGCATGCGAACTTCAACAAGTTTATTTGGTTGAAATTCTGACGGGAAAGAATCCAAAGGACACTCATGCCATTCAAGATACTGTAACTCATTAGAGAGAGATGTGATGTTTCCGGAAAACTTCACATTACAAATCTTGAGCAATCTCAATCTGTCCATATTTGAGAAGGCATTATCCATTGAGTGGACAAAATCGTCTTTTGTTGGACATTGGAGGAATATACTTTGAGTAGCACTCGTCGCCTTATAACAAAGATCAAAGAATTAGTTATTGCAGAAGATAGACCATAATAAATAAATAAAAAACAACAGATGAGTTTCAGCACTCAGCTGTTTCATTACCTTACTCCGACCAAGAACATAGATGAGTTCATCGGCAAGCCACAACCTGCTACGTTTTTCGGGCTCTTCAGGACTTTCTTGACGAACAATATCCCAACCCAATTCTTGTACCAAGTCATGCATCCCCAATTCGCTTCCAAACAGAGTTACCAAAGATTTCTCTACGAGAACTTCTATATCAATGTCCGGGCAGTGGCCACTACCTTGTAGTATACTTGTCACACGAGCTATGTTCCATCCCTTGAAGAAACATGCGATGTCCAAAAATATTTTCTTTTCAGTTTCTTCTAATCCATCATAACTAGCTTTAAGAACATTGATAATCTTTTTTTGAGGATTGTTTTTTAGTCTATCCAATGCACTAGACCATAATTTTACATTCTTACCATGAACAGAGGAACCCAAAACTTTAATTGCTAATGGAAGACCATTAGCATATTTCAAAAATTCCTTGGATAGCTTGAGAAAATCTTTCCCAACCAGCTGGTCTTTCTTAAAGGCTTTCATACCAAAGAGCTCAAGAGCTTCGGCAGCAGTTAATGGATTCACCTTGTATACTTTATCCACTCTAAATAAACTGAGCAATTGTTCATCTCTTGATGTTAGGATGATCCTACTCCCTGGACCTAACCAAGTGCGATTACACAATGCTTCCAATTGTTCTTCTTGATCCACATCATCAAGAATGAGAAGAACCCTTTTAGTGCATAGTCTATGCCTGATTATATCTTTTCCCATTTTAGTGGTCTGTACATTTACATTACATTTCAGCAAGTTCAAAAGAAGTTGCTCTTGTAAATGAATTGCACCTTGCTTTTCTGTTTCCTCTCTAACATTCTCAAGAAAGCTGCAACCTTCAAACTGAGCTTGTACCCTTTCAAAAACCACCTGTGCAATAGTTGTCTTACCGATACCACCCATCCCACAAATCCCTATGATACGAACATCAGGACACCCAATGTCTAAGTATGAAAGCATTTCATTCAGGTGAGAATCCATCCCAACTAAACCCTCAGATATTGGGATTAATTGATTTAACTCGGTGAAAATCCTTTCAACAATTTCTTGAATGACTTTGGATTCGTACCTGTAAAGTAATGAAATATTCTTACATATGATATATTATGTGTACAAGACATAAAGCAACTAAGCAACAATTAGATAAAGATAGTGGAAAATTATATAATGCCAATCTATTTCTTCATTCTGAGATTCTAATTAGAAGAATTAGAAATAAATTTGACTTAGTTCTACACATTTATAGTTTTTGAGACATGTAATACGGACTAGCTCTCTTTTGATTGATGAATTCTCAATCACAAAAGCATATGAAATCACAATTGGCGCGTAATAAAAAAGTCCATCCCAAAAATTATCAACTGAGTATAGATACGTGGAAAGCTTACTCATCTTGCAGATGCCATCCAGAGAGATTGCCTACTTGAAAAAGAGCGTCTTTCCACCTCTTTACTTTGTCTGGTTCCGCTTTATACCGCCTCTGATGCTTCTCAAATGCTTTCCCAAAGTGATCCCATGTTTGTCTTCGTACCTCAGATGGATCAACATGGTAGAACACTGGGAGGACTTTTTGTTCCATGGCTTTCATGCAATCGGCGACCTTGGCAATCTCATCCAAACACCATGCAGATTCGGCGTAGTTTCGTGAGAAAACGGCAATTACATATCTTGATTCTTCGATTGCTTTCAAGAGATTTGGACCAATCGATTCCCCCCTCTCGAGTTCTTCATCATCTCTAAAAGTGGATATACCTTTCTGTTTGAGAGCAGTATAAAGATGGTCCGTGAAATTTTTGCGGGTATCTGTACCTCTGAAATTGAGGAACACATCATACGTGAGTTTACCGGATGGTGGAGAAAAAGACGAAGAAGAAGAAGGAACTATCTCTGTATTAGTGGTAACTGAAGTAGTGTGGATCAGTAGTGTTGCTGGTCTCTGTTTATGGCGAAGATCGAAAGCCAAAAGGCAGCAGCAAATAGAAACAGTGGAGAAGAAGAACAACAGGTACTATTGAAGGAAAGGATCCTAACTGATTACGTAATTATCTTGTATCAAGTAATTATTCTCATGTAATCTTCTGTAGTTATTATTCTTGTTGTGTTTACCTAGAATAGCCCCTACATTAGCTCCTAGATGTGAGGACAGTAGTTGTACATATATGGCTTGTAACCTCGTCTCTAAGATATACAGAAATATTCATAATCACAAATCTCTTTATGGTATCAGAGCATCGCTCTTGAGACCTAAGAAGATAATACAACCATTACCCCATGGCCGGTGACGAAGAACGCTCGATCATCAAACAAGACAAGGGTTCGAACACTTCCAGGACCGCAGAACCATGGGAGAATTCCAATCACCCGCTCTTTCTCCATCATTCGGATCAACCAGGGGCAGTTCTTGTCTCACAACCGTTGATGGAAGATAACTACACAACGTGGGCACAATCAATGAACATGGCGCTCACCATCAAGAACAAGAAAGGTTTCATTGACAGAACCCTGAAAAGACCGGTGCACAACGCCGATGAACAGAACCAATGGGATCGATGTAACACTCTTGTCAAGACTTGGCTTCTGGCAGCCATGTCAAAGGAGAATCAAAGTAGTGTGGTTCACTGCAAGGAAGCTCAAGGTATGTGGCTAGAATTGCAAGAGAGATTCTCTCAAACTAATACAGTTTTGGTTTTCAATATAGAGAATGCTATACATGGATGTGAACAAGGATCAAGCTCAGTCAAATCCTTCTACACGAAACTTAAAGGTCTATGGGATGAAAAGGATGCTCTTTGTTCCTTTCCTCCTTGTACCTGTGAGGCTGCAACAGAGGTCAAGACTTTCATTGAAACCCAAAAGACCATGAAGTTCCTTATGGGGCTAAATGATACTTTTGCACAAACCCGCAGCACCATAATAGGAATGGATCCTCTCCCAAACCTCAACAAAGCTTATGCAATGGTGTTACGTCAAGAGAAGCAGGCGGAAACCATGGCTAACAAGTCCACGACTTCGATTTCGTCAGAATCCTCTGCCTTTGCGGTCAAGCGAGTGAACAAAGGCTACAGTCCTAAAGAAGGAGAGAACCGCAACTTCAATCCTAGTGCGGGAACGTCAAAATTCTGTGAGAAGTGTGGAATGAATAATCACACTGCACAGTATTGCAGGGCACATCTGAAATGCACATATTGTGAGGGCAAAGGGCACACCTATGCATATTGCCGCAAGAGGAAGAATGATAATGCTACAGCTGCAGGTGGACAAATCCAATCCAAGGCAAATCATGTTGAGGCACAGAAGGATGACAAGGAAGCTGCCTCGGTCAATTTTCCATTCACAAGAGAAGAGTGTCAACATCTTCTCAACCAACTAATAACTCAAACAAAGCCTGCATCTGCCAATTTAGTTGGTAACATCTCAAACTATGAGGAACTTTCAGGTAAAGTACACCACCTTACACAAAACAATAAAGAGCCAATTTGGATCCTTGATAGCGGGGCTAGTGATCACATTGTTTGCAGCCCTAGTTTGCTCACCTCATTTCAATCAGTGTCTAATCGAAGAGTTAAACTCCCTGATGGAACCACAATGCATGTCAGTCATATTGGCACCATTGTTTTCTCTCCTCATTTTGTCATTCATAATGTCCTTTGTGTTCCCCTTTTTTTATCTTAATCTGATTTCAGTGGGCAAGCTAGCATTCGACTCTTTCTATATTACCATTTTTCTCAGACAAGTCTGTTTCATACAAGACCTACGATCGGGGAGGATGATTGGGACGGGAACTGAGCAGGAGGGACTCTACCGCCTCAATCTGCAACGGGAAGGAACATGCAATGTGGTTCATGCGAGCTCGGACACCTTGTGGCATCAACGGCTTGGCCACCCTTCGAATAAAGTTTTTTCATTATTTCCTTTTCTTACAAATAAAGCTTGTGATTCAAATTCTTGTTCTATTTGCCCTTTAGCCAAACTTACTCGGCAACCATTTCCATTGAGTGTTAATCGTAGTGCCTCTTGCTTTGATTTAATTCATGTCGATATTTGGGGTGGTTATCGTGTTCCAACTTATTTGTGTCCACCCATCCTACACATCCTTCCAAATTTGATCCAAGGTCAACTGAATGTGTTTTTGTTGGCTATCCAAATGGGCAAAAGGGGTACAAGGTGTATGATTTGACAACCAAGAAATCCCTAGTTTCAAGGGATGTGTTTTTTGTTGAACAAGAATTTCCTTTCCAAACAAATTCTGTTTCCTTTTCTTCACCTCATAATAATTTGTTTCCTTCTTTGACTCCTTCTCCTCATTATGACGTTTTTCATACTTCAATCTCTCCGTCAATCTCTCCTTCGAATCCTCCACACGAGATTATGGAGGATGCTTCTCCTCCAAGTCCTCCAAGTTCTCCAAGTTCTGCCGAACATGATTCTCTCTCTCCAAATCCCACAACTTCCGCTGACAATATTCTTCTCTCTTCTCCTCCCAAAACCATCACAGATCATGCCTCTTCTGCTCCTTCTCTCTCGGACCACAGTCCACCACCTCCAACATTGGCTGCACCACCTCTTCGCAGGTCAACTCGTGCCACCAAAATCCCCACGGCATTGCAGGACTTCCATGTTGGGGCGGCTCTTCCCTCACATCCCTCTCAGTCATCTTCTTTGGATGAGGTTCATTCTCCTAGTACGGCTCATAGTATATCCCAGGTTCTTTCTTATGCCCACCTTTCTTCTTCTCACAGAGCCTTTACTACTAACCTTTCTCTTCAAAGAGAACCAACTTCGTTTTCTCAGGCAGTTAAAGATCCTAAATGGAGAGAAGCCATGCGCCTTGAGATTCAAGCGCTCCAAGCCAATCATTAGTGGAGTCTAGTTTCTCCTCCAGCTCACAAACAACCAATTGGCTGTAAATGGGTGTACAAGATCAAGTATAACCCTGATGGCACTATTGAACGGTATAAAGCGCGGTTAGTTGCAAAAGGATATAGTCAAGTCGAAGGTCTTGATTACCGAGAAACGTTTGCACCGGTTGCCAAACTCACCACAGTCCGGCTATTACTCAGTCTTGCAGCCCAACAGAATTGGCATCTCCACCAATTAGACGTGAACAATGCGTTTCTTAATGGGGACCTTCATGAGGATGTGTATATGCAACTTCCACCTGGTTTCGACCGAAAGGGGGAGTACAAAGTTTGTAAGTTACACAAGTCATTATACTAATTGAAGCAAGCCTCCAGACAATGGTTTTTGAAGCTCTCCTCAGCCCTCAAGTCCGCTGGATTTCGACAATCGTGGTCTGACTATTCCTTGTTCGTCCGAAACCATCAAGGTATTTTTACAGCTCTGTTGGTTTATGTAGATGATGTGATTCTAGCAGGCAACAGTCTAGATGACATTACAAGAACCAAGAATTTTCTATCAAGTCATTTTAAGTTAAAAGATATGGGGCAACTGAAGTACTTCCTTGGATTGGAGGTAGCGAGGTCTAAACAAGGCATTGTGTTGAGTCAAAGAAAATATGCACTGGAGATACTTGAAGACACAGGCTTTCTTGGCTCAAAACCCTCAAAGTTTCCGATTGATCAGAATAATGTTCTCACGAAGGCAGAAGGGAAGTTAATAGAAGATGCATCTCAGTATAGGAGGCTTGTTGGACGCCTTATCTATCTCAGCATCACACGGCCGGATCTTGTGTATGCAGTCCACATTCTCAGTCAATTCATGGACAAGCCAAGACAACCTCATTTGGACGCAACATACAAGGTGTTGAGATATCTCAAGCAAACCCCGGGTCAGGGAATTTTTCTACCTTCTAAAGGAACATTGGAATTAAAGGCATATTGCGATGCGGATTGGGCCCGTTGCAAGGACACAAGGAGGTCGACAACAGGCTACTGCATCTTTCTTGGAGATGCTCCTATTTCGTGGAAGACAAAGAAGCAAACAACGGTTTCGCGTTCAAGTGCGGAAGCCGAGTATCGGTCTATGGCCACCACTTGTTGTGAGATTACTTGGTTGTTATATCTCTTGAATGATCTGAATGTCAAACAGGTGCAACCGATCAAGCTGTTTTGCGATAACAAGGCAGCCATACACATAGCATCTAACCTTGTGTTTCATGAGAGGACCAAACACATCGAGATCGACTGTCATGTTGTACGAGAGAAGGTACAAAGAGGATTGGTTCGAACAATGCATGTCAAGACGAAGGAGCAACCAACGGATATCTTCACCAAGCCTCTCAGTTCGAATCAATTCACTGCATTGCTGTGCAAGTTAGGAGTGATCAACATCTACACTCCTAACTTGAGGGGGAGTATTGAAGGAAAGGATCCTAACTGATTACGTAATTATCTTGTATCAAGTAATTATTCTCATGTAATCTTCTGTAGTTATTATTCTTGTTGTGTTTACCTAGAATAGCTCCTACATTAGCTCCTAGATGTGAGGACAGTAGTTGTACATATATGGCTTGTAACCTCGTCTTTGAGATATACAGAAATATTCATAATCACAAATCTCTTTAGGTACAACCCTAACGAGATAAAGCCACAGAAAAACAGAGCAGAGAAAAAAAGTAGAGGGCAAATGGAAGACAAGAGGAGAAGCCGGACAGGGAAGGCCATCACTCTTCTTAGAATCAGAATGAACAACTTGAACTTGTTTTATAAGAATGGGAGTAACCCTGCAAAATGTAAGAATGGAAATCAAAGCCCCAAAGCAAGCAGATTCCTGCCTTTTTAAAGCATTATTATTATTATTATCTTTTTAATGCACTATCATGTTTCAAATCTCTTTTATATTTCTCTTGGCGTCGACTCTGGAACTGTTCACGTCAACGATTTCGTAAATAATGCACTTTTATAGTTGGAAATTGCTCGGAACTTTGGGTATCCAGGAAAGTAGGTGTTCGAAAAATAGGGGAACTTGCATTAGAAAGTTAAAGTCTGAAGAGGGACCGTTGCAAAAGAAAAGGAGAGTTAAAGTCTGATTGATCGAAACTGGGTGGAGCATAGCGTGGAAATGTCGACGAAGCCCCATGTAGTCAAAAGCAATTTATAGTTGCTTTTTCTAATGTGAGATTCAAAAGGCCCTAATTTAAGTAACATTTTTCCAACAAATCAGATGTGAACAAGAGCCTTCTAAACTTGCATGGCTTGAAGCAGCTCCAAACCGCGTGTTGTGGTTAGCAGCTCTAGTTGAAATTAATGCTGAAACCATTAACTGCATCCTGTCTGAGAAACCAGCAAAGAACTCACCTTTCTCATATTGAAGCACCTCACCCACACCTCCATGGTTGGAAAAAACCACAAAAGCTCCATCAGTATTGAGCTTCACCAATCCAAACGAAGGAAGGCACCAGTTCTCCATTTATTGTAAACACTGCACTTGAATAGTGGTACTAGTCTTACCACCCTTGATAGGCACCAATTCATTAGATGCAATCCGGCCACACCGATTGTTGTGATTCGAGGAATTATTTGCTTCTCATCCTCCATTAGGAAACCCTTGCTTGGAGACTTTGCTTCTTTGTCAATCCAAATATGGGTACTCACTGCAACCAACAAAACTAATAGAATGAGATATTAATTAAGACAAAATATTACTCACAGGTTACAACAGATGAGCACTACTGGTGGCACCTTCAAGGTAATTCGCTGAGGGTAAGTGTCTGTACAAGATCTTCAACATCCTCCTTGAATACTAGGCGAAGGGCACAACTATGCAATCCTAAGCATGGGCTAGGGGACGAATATGTTACCCTGGCCAGATTGCATTGCCTCCAGAACTTAAAATATTTACCATTGCGCGGTATATAGACAAACAAAGTCAAATCATTTGCAAAGTCTGACGGCTTGAGTTTCGGCACAAGATGCTGAATTTTGACATCAAATAAGCTGTCCCAAGCAACATCAGAGTCCAAGCAACAACTAAGCACATTAAACTCTGAATCAGGAGTGCCAAGAATCATGTTTGGATCTTCATGGGATACCCACAAAAAGGCACATACAGCAATCCCTAACCAATTAGCATCATCAAACAAATTCGGGGGCAGTTGGATTTCTGCAGAGTTGCCTTCGTTGAAATGCATGAACCATTCCCACTTGGAAATTTCAGCTCCATAGAATACACAAAAGAATAGTGAAGGAGCTGTCCAGTCCTGTACATAAAAAGAAATAGTCAAACGCTATTTAAGTATACGTATGGGTTGCAGAGAAAGGAGAACCGAAACAAGTTCAGTGTGTGTGAGGGATGGAGAGGGAGACCTGATTTCTATATTTTTGAGAGAGTAATTCAAACTTTCTTGCTCGTCGGGTTATGGAATCAAGTTTGTTTGGACTACATAAATGACCACCTTGCAATCCTATCAAGTCTATCCAATCTTCAACCACCCATTTATCATAAAGCTCAAGAGTATCTTCTCTTTGCATGCACCAGATGATTGTCTCAACAAACCCTTGGAAATCTTCCTGGTACACAATACGGATCCCACTTCTTCGAACCTCTACATGAGGGCAATTGGTTCCGAAGAAAACGTTCATTACAGTTGGTGATGGATGCATAAAATCTTCGGGAAACTCTCCTCGCGGTATGTAAACAACCAAAAGTCGATTATGTTCTTCTGACCACATGTCCACGACATACTCAATTTCTCGGGGAATATCCTCATTAGATTCACCAATTATGAATTGAAAGTAAACACAATAGTCCTCTTGTGTCATATGCTGCTGTTCCTCTGCAATTGATGCACATATTGCAAATCCCATCCACCTCTTACTCTTGTGTAGATTCTGAGGAATCTCTATTGACACAGAGGGCCATGACCCTGTATCAGTGTTAAGACCATATGAGTAGTCAAACCATGCTGGGCTTCCACTGAGGTTAAATCTATACGTTGCAGAATTATATGTTAATGCCTGCAAGGGAATAGAAGATACAGAAATTAGTAACCTCTTTCATTTAGAAGATGGTAGTTTGAAAGATAGATCATATAAATTAGATAGACAGAACCTCAAGGTATCTTGGAAGAACAGACTTGATATTCTTTCTCAGCAGAATTCTGGAGTCTTGTTCCAAGGGTGGAATAAATTTCTCCCTGCAATCACATATAAGAAAGAATTAAAGAAATTAAAAATATATTAAAGCTCATACAAAAAACCAATGGTGAAGATTTAATGTATACAAAGCCGGAGTTGTCAGAAAATTAGATTTACCATTTCAAACACATATCCCCTTCACTAATCCAGCCAGATTCTAGAATAGCGTCTAAAACTTCATTTAGACAAGTCCCAGTATCACCAGGGATCAGTTTGGTATACCATCCATCATCTTGCTCATAGACTAGACGAATTCCACATTCCTGGACGTCCATGAATGTGTTGTTGGTTTCAAACCTAGCCCCCACCACAGTTGATTGATTCAACTGCTTTGAAAAATGAAAACTAGCTGTATAGGAAATGAAAAGCAGATGAGAACTTGATCTAATGAAAAAGTGCTTTTCTTCCCCATCAAAGACAGATGGTTTCATAGAGAAAAGATCAGTTTCCAGTGTGCATTGATACAAGTAATTAGAAGTTTCAAAACCCAACTCAATAACGGAGATAGCACTCATATAATGTCCCTTGACTGAGAAAACAGCACAAGAGGCAACCCCCTTCCACTTGTAATCATCTGTCAGATTTGGAGGTATCGGGATTGATATGAAATTGCCTGTGGATTTAGTGCTGAACCAATCTGGAATTTCATTATCAATATGGATGGTATTAAAGTGACTTGAAGAGGAATGAGAAAGCTGCAACGTAAAACAGAAAAAGATTACGTATGAGCAGCTACTAGCTAGTTACAGAAAAGGATTCGGTTTTTTATTTTTTTTTGGTTGGGACTTAAGACAGAGATGTCAGACAGATACATACCTCAATGTCTTTCAGAAGAAATGGCAGTGACAAATGATCCACTTGCTTCCACTCCACATGCTCATCTCTTCTCAAGGAAAATTGTATGTCCCAAGGTCCAATTCCCTTTCCTAAGATATTCCACGCTTTCAAACTGTACGAGTCTCTAAATGCTATACCACTTGAACTGAGGGAATTGACTGTAGTAACTCCTGATTCAGGTGAAGTAATTATTTTGAATTGATTCGGAAAATCCATCAGTGAAGTACAATCTTCTGCAAGCACATTTTCAACACTTGATGGCAGCTTTGGCACCAATTGAAGTTGTCTACAGTTGCTCAAGCTGAGAGTCTCGAGCTTTGAGAGTTGAGAGATACTTTCAGGTAATCGGACAAAACTATTACCACCTAAATATAACATTCTTAAGGAACTTAAGCCGCTAAGATCATTGGGAATTGCTCCATCCACCAGATTGCAATCACTTAAGTCTAGCTTTATCAATGAAGTTAATTTCCATAGTGAAGCAGGCAACAACAAACCCGTCGGAGCATGACCTTTACATCCTTGGCAAGATAGAGATTTTAGATTCTTCATCCCTACAAGGAACAATAACTCTCGTATGGCAGTTCCACCTAAATAAAGCTCCTCCAGACATTCCACAGAGTTCAGATTCTCAGGTATTTCATTCAGTTTTGAGCATCCTGTTAGATAGAGACTTTTCAAAGATGTCAAGCACTGAATGGTACTAGGGAGATGCAAAAGGTTTTTACAATCTGTTAGATTCAACATGGTAAGACGAGTCAAACGTTCAATTGATGGGGGCAGTTCCCCAATGCTAGTGCCATCCAAATGAAGCTCCAACAAGCTTTTCATGTTTCCTTCAATTTCAGGAAACTTCTTCAGTCTCGAACACAATGAAAGACTGAGAAATTGAAGGGACTCCAAACCAGTAAAAGGTGGAATTCTCGCAACACGGTTGCAATTTCTCATATTCAAACAGACAAGTTTTTTGAGGAATCCGAGAGATGGGTGAACCTCAACCAAACTGGTACAATCTTGAAGCACCAATGTCTCAAGATCTGGAACCTCAGTGAAGTCTGGAGTCGACATCAAGTATTGTGCACCACTCATATCAATAAGCCGTAGCATTCTCCATCCCTGGTAAAGATGATCATCATGTGATTTGTGAACAGAAATAATACATCATGTTTTCATAAAATTTATATTTATAAAAAATAATACAAATTCTGTATGGGAAAAGAGTGAAAATAATGTACATAAATACCTTATCATTATGTTGTGAAAATGAAAATTACCTTGAATTACCATAATGAATATTTTTGACTCTTGAAGTGAAAATTGCATTAACCCGTATTAGATACATTCTTTTTTGAACAAGGCATTCCTTTCTGTGTGTATTCATCTTTATATATAAACACATTCTAAAGATGAGAAAAAGTGGATTATATAGGCAGATAATATTTGTTACTCGGAAAAATACATGAATTTCCCTGTTTCTAGATATAACCATATAGTTTATGAGAACAACATAGAATGTAAGCTACATTAGAAAAATTTGAAGTGTAACCAATGTCCTACTTTATGTTGTAGGATGAGAATCAGATGACCCAATTTTCGTCCTACATCACTTTAGCAAGAGAATAACGTTATATTTTATTTTTTCTTGTACGGAGTTTTAACTGCCTAGGGAACTTATATAATTCAAAAAAGCCCTCATCATTTTGCTAATAGATATTGTAACAAAAGGCTAGAATCTAAACTTTTAGCTCTATGACGACATTGAAACTATGAACATGCTGCACAAGATTTATTATGATCTTACTCTTTCTCCTCTCCATAGTTGTTTGATGCGGCTTGAATGCATGTGAAGTTCGACAAGGTAATCTGGTTGAAAGTCTGAGGGGAAGGAATCTAAAGGACATTCATCCCATTCCAGAAACTGTAACTTCTTAGAAAGATATTTGATGTTTCCAGAAAACTTCACATTCCAAATTTTGAGCAATCTTAATCTGTCCATATTAGAGAAAGACTCGTTAACTGAGTGAACGACATCATCTTTAGTTGGACCATGGAGGAGTATGCTTTGAACTGCACTAGTTGCCTAGAAACAAAGACCAACGAATTAGTTGTTACAGAAGATGGAGCATAATAAAATATAAAACAAAAGATTAGTTACATCGATCAGCACTTCATATTTGTACTATTTTGTTACCTTACTCTGATCAAGTACATCAATGATCTCACTTGAAAGCCACAATCTACTACGTTTTCCAGGGTCATCACGGCATTCTTGGCGAACAACTTCCCAACCCAATTCTTGTATCAAATCATGCATCCACAATTTTTTTCCAAATAAAGTTACCATAGATTTGTCCAGGAGAACTTGTATATCAAAGTCTGGACAGTGGGCATCACTACCCTGTAGTATTCTTCTTACACGATCTATGTTCACCCCTTTAAGGAAACATGCGATGTCCAAAAAAATTTTCTGTTCCCTTGGTTCTAATCCATCAAAACTAACCTTGAGAACATTAATGATTTTTTTATCAGGACTTTTTTTTAGTCTATCTAATGCACTTGACCACAATTCTACACTTCTACCCCGAACAGAAGAACCTAAAACTTTAATAGCTAATGGAAGGCCATTAGCATATTTCAAAAATTCCTTGGATAGCTTGAGAACTTCTTCTCCAACCAGCTGGTCTTTCTTAAAGGCTTTCATACTAAAGAGCTGAAGAGCTTCAGCATCAGTTAATGGATTCACATTGTACACTTTATCTCCTTCAACCGCACTGAGCAAATGTTCATCTCTTGAAGTTATAATGATTCTACTCCCTGGACCAAATGATTCACGCTCACACAGTGCTTCCAATTGTTCTTCTTGGTCCACGTCATCAAGAATGATCAGAACCATTTTAGTATGTAGTCTCTGCCTCATTATGTTTTTTCCCATTTTAGTGTTCTGTACATTTACATTACATTTCAGCAAGTCCGAAAGAAGTTGCTCTTGTAAATGAACTGCACCTTGCTTTTCAATTACCTCTCTAACATTCTCGAGAAAGCTGGACCCTTCAAACTGAGCTTGTACCCTTTCAAAAACCACTTGTGCAATCGTTGTCTTACCGATACCACCCATACCACAAATCCCTATGATACGAACATCAGGACACCCGATGTCTAAGTACGAAAGCATTTCATTCAGGTGTGAATCCATCCCAACTAAACCCTCAGAAATTGGGATTAATTGATTTAACTCAGTGAAAATCTTTTCAACAATTTCTTGAATGACTTTGGATTCGTACCTGGAAAGTCATAAATAATCATCATATATATCTTCTATGTATAAGGTAAAGATGTATGACGCAAAGGAACAAGTAGATACAGATAATGAGGATTAAAGGAAAAAGAAGCAACAACTAAATAAAGATAACAGAACGTTATATAATGCAATCTTTTTCTTCATTCTGAATGTGGAATTAGCACAATCAGAAAAGCAACATGAGAAATGCAAGTAATGCAAGTTACATTTTTATGAATGATGCTAGGTGAGAAAACTAACCGCAAGGCGCTAGTAGATGCATAAAAGAGGGTTGATCAAATAGAGAGGTTCATTATAAAAATTATTCACTGTTCTCATATTGCATAAAAGAGGATTGATCGAATATATTTATACATATAGAAGAGAGAGAAATTTTCTGTGTTAAACATTTAGGATCATTTATTATTCGATAACGGTCCTAATTTAGGATTGAAAATTGATATCGGGGATCATATACTATCCTAATTAAATTAGGATTGCACATCCATACAAATAATGCAGTGGACCAACAGACCAGGCTTCTGCCCTATCTGAATCACAAGACCAGACTTGAGCAATCCTCCACTGTACTCACAAGCATGTCAATGCCTATCCTTATGCTACAAGCCACAATAAGTGGGATAAATCACCACTGCATAATGAATATGCAGTAAGACAAGACAAACCAGTAACCAATAAATCAATAGAAGGACCTTGAGTTCTGCTAAATATCAAGCCACCCGTACACATCAAATTCGGCAATTGTACAGGTAGGATTTCACCAAGTGTGTATAAATAGGAATAGAATGAATGAAATATAAAGCAAATTTCAAACTCAAAGGTCCATGCCCTTTATTTCCAAGTCTTTTACAACATTTCTTTCATTTAGTGTTACCAAATAAATAAATAAAGTGGTATTTTAATAACAGACCAATTTCAGCTTACCCATCTTGCAGATGCCATCCAGAGAGATTGCCTACTTGAAAAAGAGCATCTTTCCACCCCTTCACTTTGTCTGGATCACCTCTAAACCTCTTTTGATGCTTCTGAAATGCTTTCTCAAAGTGTTGGCCTTTTTGTCTCCGTACCTCATATGGATCGACATCATAGAACACTGGGAGGACTATTTGTCCCATTTCATTCATGCATTTAGCGACCTTTGCAATCTCATCCAAACACCATGCAGAATCGGCGTAACTTCGTGAGAAAACAGCAATTACATATCTTGACTCTTCAATTGCTTTCAAGAGATTTGGACCAATCGATTCCCCCCTCACAAGTTCTTCATCATCTCTAAATGTGTATATCCCCTTCTGTTTGAGAGCAGTGTAAAGATGGTCTGTGAAATTTTTGCGGGTGTCTTTACCACTGAAGCTGAGGAACACATCGTACGTCAATTTACCGGATGGAGGAGAAGAAGACGAAGTAGAAGGAATATCTACTTTGGTGGTGACTGGACGACTACTGTGGAGTGTTGTTGGTCTCAGTTTGAAAGCCAAAAGGCAGCCGCAGATACAAACAGTGGAGAAGAAGGACAATAAGTACAACGATAAAGAGAGAAAGTTAAAGAGAAACAGAGCAGAGAAGAAAACTAGCAGGGAAGTGGCAGACAAGACACTGAGGCGGATCGACAAGCCCATCACTTTCTTAGAACAAAATCTAAGAATCGGAAGAACAAAGGATTGAAGAACACTTGTAGTTCTTTTAAAAGTCTTGGATCGCTTTCTGAAATTGCTTGATGTAAAGCCTTAGCATTCTTCCCAGTAATCCGTGATCTTTAAAGCCAGGAAATTTATATTAATATACCGTGTAGCATGCATATAGTAAAGAAATCGCCCAATGTGTGGAAATGTTGAGGAAACACGGCATTGACAATTGTGTTTGATTTCGTGTGTTGATAAGAGTCATGACCAATTAGGTCGAGAGGAATGGAATCTTTGCCTTTCCAAAAAAAAAAACATTAAAAAATATATATATAAATATATATATATATATATTTGGTGGGAATTGGTCGGGTTTCTTTCTTTTTCCTCATTCTAGGGTTGAAATGATTTGTTTTAGTTTTTAATTGTTTTCTTTTACCGTCATCGAAAAAAGGTTGAAATGATTACTCGTTCTTTGTTTCTGATCGGAAAATAATACAAACTTGAATATTAAGCACTAAGGTCTTGAAGAGAGCAAAAGTAATGTGAAAATCAAATTGGTGTAAAGAGCAAAATGTAATGTGAAGATCAAATTGTGTAAAGAGTAAGCTAAGACCTTAAACTGATTAATGTGACATATCAGGTAAGTTTTATTCATTACATTTATATGAATGTGTGCGTAGGGATTGAAAACTGACTTTTAATCTCAAAACTGGGTTCAGTTTAGAAAGAATATGCGTGTGTTTACTATTAAATTACCAGCAAGTATCTCTGATATTAATTGTTTAGGATCAGTTATTATCTGATTGACATATAATTTGGCATATCTAAGGAACGGTTTTTGAGAGACTGTGAGGGACAACTGAATCTCAATCGCATGTGTTAATATTAAATGTTGAAATTAGACTAATTTAAAATGAGAGCTTCTATTCAAACCTCCAAAATTGACATATGAACCTTACTGCTTAATAGACCTCTAACTTACTTTTATAAATAACCAGTATGCTATCTACACTTTCATAATTTTCCTACAATACCCCTCCCTGATTTGTTGAATATTCATCATAATCAATATTGATGAATTTTCCTATAGATAACCTTCAACCACCTGTATCGATCTGAATATTCATCATAATCAGTATACGAGCCAAGCATGGTTGATAATATGGTACCTGCAACTTCGAAGCAATAATAAAGATTTGAGGGCTTCCACTCCTATTATAGGGCATTTTCCACCTAGAATTATAGGATTCAAACTCATCCTTAAAGAAATGGTATGATCTTCTTCTCATGGTTTCTGATGCAGAACAACTTACAAAAGATATAAGGGCTTTGTATGGCTAACTTATGCTTGAGAAATTTCTTATAATTGAGGCCAAAATAATGTAACCCTTATTGCATTATTACAATTGAGGTCATGTTCAACAAGTGAATGAGCATATCTATGACCAGTGACCCACGTCACTGGCATGTGCTTGTCTCCTCCCAAAAGAGATGTGCACATGTTGGGGTCTTCCTGTTTTGGGTTCCATGATAATTGGAGGTCTTTACAGGGCTAACGTCGGACATATTCGCTGTGATGACTGTGAAGGCCATAGAGATTAGAACAAAAATGATAAAAAGAGCTTGGATTCCATTCTCTTTTCTAAAGACTACGTACTACTGTGTTCATGGAGGTAAGAAGAAGCTTTTTTTTCTGTCTCTTTTGTTTTCTTATTGGTAATTTGACATGAGTTGACAATATAAATTATCACTTGAAAAAAGGAAGAGGTCTGAATGCTAATTTTGGTGGTATGAATAGAAGCTCCCTTCTCAAAAATTGTCTCTTACGTGAGAAAACCTCATTTGTTTATAGGATAAATCAGTTTTGCATAACAATTTAGTGCTTAAGGAATTTAGTTTCCTAATAGGAGTCAATTTAGTTAATCACATTTAATTAACCTTAGTAATTTTAATGGTAGTCTTTGTACATACCAGCTAGAAATCACGGCAAATTGACACATAAACTGATGACACTTGCTGTGGTTAGCATCACGTATCAGGACACTCGGGCAAAATATCAATACCATGAATGACAACAACAAGACATGTCACCAACCCGACAGACATGAAGCAGTAACAAGGTTGCCTAGAGAGACATGAAGTAGTAACAAGGCTACCCCGGTCAAAGCGAAACCAGTCATAGGGATCACCCCAACGTGATTTACATACCGGTGGATTTAAATTCGGAAAGTATATGCAACTGATGCCACCACCACCGACACCAACCAAAGTGGACCTAACCATCAACCAGTCTCCCCAGCATCCCAACACAGACATCAATACAACACTTCTATTGTAGATGAAACAAAATATCGTTGGTTTTCAAACTAAGATAAAGTTGAGCGAGAGTAGGGCCACGTGGTGCCCCATCAATGGTGGTTTTGAAAAACGCCCAAGGCCACTCAAACGCCATACACTCAACATGACTCACCTTAACGACACCAAAGTGCTTAACATGGAGCGTTATATCGGAATCATTAATCTTTATCAACCTCAGGATGCATACCAGTCACATGTTAGTGCTAAAGACTACATTGATGCTGCTTGTTGCCACGTTTTCCATGAAACGCTATTGGGAGAAGCCCTAAGCTAGTTAGGATCATTTAGGCAATTGGCAGGAAAAATTTGTGGCACTGTTCATCCTGCGAACTGATGGGTATCATACATCAAGTCAATCTTCAAAATCCCACAGGGGAATAACGAGAGTATGAAGGCATTCCTAAACCGATGGCAGTTGGTGGCAACAAGATTTAGGGATCTTGACAGAGGATTGGTCGAGATGGCTTTCCGCCAAGAGCTCAAGGCAGGATCTTTCCTGTATGCATGAGTTAAACACCACCCCACCCAAGGATTACGATGACATGATGGCAATTACCATAAGGCATGCATAAGCATAATTCAATTGTCTCGCCTCCTCCACAAGGAGCGAGAAGGCCAAGGAAGTGGCACCGGCGCCGCCTCGACTGATCCTAGAGGATTCATCATCTCAAGAAAAACTATGTTCTTCATGTTGAGTCATTGATTCACTAGTTCCTTGTTAAAGTTAATTATTGAGTCTAATACTCTTTCATTACATCTTACATATCAAATTATTCTTGAGGTCAGTTGGAGTAGTTGGTGTGTACTAAATATTGAAGGTCGAGGTTAGTACTTATCAATCAAAGAAGACAATTCAAAGGTGGAGAAGATCTATGAGGACGTGTTCAAACAATCTACTAGGTGTGTCTAGTAAGTTGGTTGAGGTCATCTAGCTTGTAAAGAACTCGTATATACCCATTCAGTGAATTGTTTTCATTGCGGTCTTTACGAATAAAGGCCCGTAGTTATTACTGTGCAAACTAATCTTGTGTTTTTTGGAGTTTTGCTCTATTGTGTTTCTAGATTTTTGGGATTCATTACTTCATTTATATCCGCAGTCTAATTATGTTATGCTTTAACATTTAACAGATAAAATTGCGTGTGTACAGCTAATTTCACCCAAATAACTATTAACATATACATAAATCTAACTTGAAGACAAAGCACACAAATAAACTTCAAGAAATCGTGAGATTGCATGGGTGCCAGTATCTATTGTTTCAGACAGAGATCCTCGTTTCAATATAACGAGTACCCAAAGCATGCCACATAACATGTATCCAACATGCGTCTTGAGTAGCCCAATATTAAAATGAGGTTGGCCTTACAGACTATTGATTGAAAGGAAATAAGAGGGATTGTCTATGAACATTCATCTCAAGGAATTCCTAGTAGCTTCACACCTTCCTGTTTTTGGTTAACATCTCAAGGAATTCATCTCAAGTGGTACTGTAGTTAGCATTATACTTTCTCAGACTTTGCATGCGGTCGGACAGGACATCTCTGCCAGAGCCCGGTGCCTTCTAGGTTTCTAGGTTTCTTTATATTTGCGTAAAATGAAAAATACGTTCCGTATATAATATAAATTTGTAAATGTAACTTGTGGCTAACATTCATCTCAAGGAATTCCTAGTAGGCTTTGTAACCAAAAACAAGAAGGTGTTGTCACGCCCGAATTTTAAAATAAAAATTCAAAATCCAAAACATGAAAAATACTACAAACTCAAATAATCATCCTGAAATTTTCTTTTCTTAACATCCTCACCACACGAAATAAAATCAAAAACCGAATTTAGTCTCGGTTAATTATTACAACTAAAATCCAAAACGAACTGTAAAGCTCTTAATGAGCATACACACCTCACAACTAAATAAAATAACAATAACTGCTGTAACACCTAAGCAGCTCGGTCACCTCCCTGGTTATCCTGACCTGCAGGAATATCCACTATACCATTTGAATAGTGTATCGGGATTGCAACAACATAAAACCCGGTAAGCTTATGAAAGCTCGTATGAGTAAAAGAAAATATTGTTGTTTAATTTAATCATAATCAATTCTACTCAAGTCAACACTGAACCATTTCCACAACCACGAAGTACTAACAATCTCAATCAAATACCAAATCAATAAATCAAGACAACCCCAACTCACATCTTTCTTCACAAACCTCAACATTGTATTTATAAAAATACGGTACATGACAGACTAGAGCTCTAACTGAATCGTAGACCGTCACCTGGTCTAGGTTATGGCATCCGACATATTTATCATTATCGTATTTCATCAATATGTATATTTATATACATATTTAGAACGTCTGACAATTTCACATACTCAATCAATCGTATCCCATCATCTACCCAGGATTAGAGCGTCCGATTACCCCACACCGGTCACTACGTCGACCCTAAACCCATAAATGAGCACATCATATAATATCACATACTGAAATCAACCTAACCAAGAAACACCATATTATTATGAATTACACAATTGAAATATAATCAATTCATCAATTCAACTCAATCATATCATCACTCAACAATCCACTCATCAATATATATTTTTCACGTAAATATATATATATATATATATATGTAATCATCCACTCAGGAATGACCATTAATACCATCTATAGTTCACACAAGAAAATCGTAAAATTCATTTGTATAATTAAAATTCATTTTACTTACCTATGGACCGTGGTTATTCAAGTCCATGAAATTTTAAAACAAATATTTAATCCGCAAATATTTTTCACACAATTACCAAAAATAAATAAATTTAAAATGCTCGGTTCGTAATATGAACCACGTGAGTTTTACTCACGTCAAAATTCCCGCTGCGTCTTCAATACAAATATAATTAACGCCGAAATAGCCTACTCAAATACAATCCGTCAATCACCTAATCAAATGTGATTCGAATTTAGCCAATAATTCCAAAACCTAATTGAACTACCATTTAACGGCCGGATTCTAATTTACAATGAAATCCGACTAGCGGATTCTCACGAATCACTCCCCTAATTACTGTCTTGCACATATACGAAGATCCAACGGTCGGATCTTCGCCCACGACCACACAAAGCCTCTGGGACAGTCATATGATCATCATATCAAATTTACAAGTTCATCAGATGGTCCTAATTTCACAGATCAAAAATCTAACGATCGAAATCTCAAAATTCTTAACTAATTCATACGATATCCGAAAAATACGTATAATATGCTGAAATGATCGTATTGAAACATAGAATCATAAAATAGACAGAAACCAAATTTTAGACCTTCGGAGGTGGCCGGAAAGGGCCGCCGGATTTAGGGACAGAGCCGCCGCCGACCACCACCAATGGTGTCGGGGCTGAGCTTGTCCCCTTCGTTTCATCATTCTGAGCAACTTTCATAACTAGCACAAGACCAAAAAATGACGGGAAGGGATCAAAAAGTACCAATTACAGTCGGCGGCGGAAATTTTCCAGAAACTGGCGAGCTTGAAACCCGACGTGAAAACTGTAACCTCATGCATCGATCCCTTTTGGAAACTTGTTCAGAACTTCCTTGCGAACTCAACAAGCCAAGAATCACAAGAAACGATCGTGTATAGCTCGAGATATTTGGATTGAAAGTTGGTTTTTCGATCCGCACGGGGTCGAGCTCCGACGAACATGAAAACGTTCGACCCAGTTCCGGTACTTCTAGGTGCTTGTAGAAGAAGTTGAGGCGAGTTCAATGAGCCAAGAATCAAGTGAAATGGTGATCTGTAGCTCGGGATATCGAGATCGAACCGAAAACGAACATTTTCGGTTCGGGCAGTGCCGCCGCCTCTGCAGGCCACGCCGCCTTGTAAAACTGCTTCTGGGAGCTTTAGGAGGTTGAGTCAATGTAGAGGAACGAGTTTCACTTGGTTTGGTGAACGCAAGGAGCTTGTTTTAGTTTGTTTTCGGGTCCGACTGTTTCGGACGGTTTCGCCGGAGCTGGAGGCCTTGTCGGTGGAAGCGACGCCATCCAGGTGGTAGAGTAGCTCGAGACGAATGCCTAGGACTTGGTTTGAGGTCGAGAGGTGGTCTGTGGAGGGAGAACGATTATGGTGAACTTTGCTCTCTCTCTCTCTCTCTCGGTCAACGTGTTCCGGACAATGTGTTCCGCATACGCACGGACTCATATCGATGAGCTCTACAACTTTTACGAAGGAACTTTCCCCAAATTTTGCACGTAGAAAAAGTCGATTTCTCAAACCGAGCATTTCGAGCTTTTCGTTAAAAATAATCATTTCAAAACTTCGATAATTCTAAAAGTGAATTATTATCGAATAATATTCGTGAAATCGTATAATAATCGTTCAACACAATTACTCGAATTTAAAATGAAAATTGCGGGTATTACAGGTGTGAAGCTGCTTGAGTGAACTAAGACATGGAACAATTCCTTGATCTTACAAGAAGGAATTCCAAGAGATGACCTAGTGTCCCGAAGTCGGTTCAGCCAGAATGGAAACTGCGAGGTGGTTGAGTGGCTGTTTGGACTGCTTGGAGGATGGTGTGGGGAAGCGCAGCGGTGGTTGGAAGGCTGGTGGGTGGGGCAGTTGTCACTCTATCCTAGATGGAAGCGTGGACAGCCTGGAGCAGGGACGGCGAGGCTCTAGTCTGCTGGGCTCAGATCTGATCAGACCATTTCGATCTGGTTTGGTTTGGGTGGATCTAATTGGGCAAGTGGATTGATTGGGAGGGGCTGCCTATCTGATGTTTGGGTGGAGAGACGGCCTGCATCCAACAAGCGAAGGGTTCGTGGCAGTAAAGGCGTTGTTGGCGGTAGGACGACGAGAGAAATGCAACCGAGATGGAAACTTCGACGCCTGTGTAGTCTGCTACTTCAGCTTGGGCGTGATGATGTTTGGGCTTTGGCTCTGGGTCCATATTGCCTTTATATTTTTGTTATCGATTATTGCTTTTTAATTTTAGTTATACGTGGATTTTTGCCAAAAATAAGTCTCTACCACTATTTGGTAGGGCGACGTGGGCGTTGTCCCGGTATGCACACTCAATGTGCCTTGTCTGGTCTAACGAGGCGGTGAGCTATTTACTTGATTAAATGGAGTGTCATCGAATTTTTTCTGTGCGGCAACATAGTGAGAAAGCTGTTTATTTGTAATGATGCTTCTTCGTGATAGAGTTATCTTTTCGGTATGTCACCGATATGCCAAAGCAAATAGAGTAGTCATTCATGTATTCTTTGCTAATTGGTGCTTGTTAGAATACATAGATTTTGTAGGAACTTCTGGTATTAATTCAGGATGTTTCCTCTATGCTTATTGTAATCTGGGGTTCAGGTTCTGCATCCCCTTTTGTATTCTGCTATTTCATTAATCAAGGCTTGACGGCAACCGCATCAGCCCATTTCAAAAAAAATTATATACGGAATATGCCTATAGTAATGAAATCGCCCAATGCGTGGAGATGAAGAAAACACAGCATTCACAATTGTGTGCAATGTCACGACTCACGAGTGATAAGACTCATGAGAGGGCTTATGACCAATAAGGTCGGAATCTTTGTCTTCCCAGAAAACATAAAAAAGTATTTAGTGGTGGTTGGTCGGGTTTCTTTTTCATCAATTCAAGACTGGGTAACTTTTCCATAACAGTGTCACTAAGTTGTATATTCTTTGTACTTGTTTATTATTCTTTTCAGCTTGTCATTTGACTCATTTCTCCTGGCAAGGTATTTGTTTAGTCCCCTTGCTTCGTATATTTTTTATTTGATTAATAATAAAATTTCAGAAAATTCATCCAAACAGTGTCTGAACTTTTCCAGACTATTAATTTTCATACCTATATTTTAAAAAAACATCAACATGGTACCTGACAATTTAAGTCCGATCCAACTTCCGTACCTAGCTACAGTAAAATTGTTAACTTTGTTAACTTTTGAAGGGTATTTTTGTCATTTTACTATTCATCCTGCTGTCTCTCTACAACTTTCACCCTTTGTTCTCTCTTTTAGTTTCACTTCTCTGCACCTTTCATGCCGTCAATCATAGTATTCCAAGTAGCTGTACACCTTTCTATCATCTCATCGAACAATGTCCTCGCCAAAATGATATTCCCTACACGATTAAGAGAAGAAAACATTGTAGTCCATGCAAAACATCTCCCACAGGCATTTGATCGAACACCTTCTGGGCTTCACCAATTCGTCCCAAGCAGTCTGAACAATATTGGTTTGTTTTGGATACAAATTTGGGAATCCTCCAATTTTCCCTCAATTTCTATTACCCTATTTTTCTGGGTTCGACGATTCGCCATGGAAGGTGTTTGGCTCAACCAAGAAGCCCAAAAGGTGCAATCTTGGTGCATGCTCTGACCTCTCCTCTTTCACCGATCTTAGTGCAATCTTGATCGCCTTCGACCGCATCGGCGATCTCCTCCGCCAGGGGAAGCTCGATACTTATGGGAGAAAGGGAATACATAGCAAGCTCGATTCTCATCATGTTATTGATCTCGCCATTGATGGCGTCGACGAGGTGAACCCAATCTGGGTACCTCTTCTTTCTGGGTTTTTGGTTATTTGTGATTACATGATGATGTATGTGCTGAATCTGGTATGAATATGCAAAGAAGAACCTGAATTTTGTCCTATATTGTTCTTCTACTTCGTCTTCGTTTTAATCAGAGCTTTGTATTTTGAATTTCATGGCTTCTAAACCAAACCCATTTCTTGCTGGGAGCAGTGGCGTTGTTCCATCGCGGGAATCAGACCTTCGTGAGTGGGCTGTTTTGGAGCTAGTTATGGGCAGGGTTTGGGTTCACCAGAGGCGCAAAAATGGGGCACCAAATCGAGAGAGATAGAGACAGCGCTTTGTCCTTGGTTTGATGAAGCAGCAATCGAGAAAGAGAGAAAGAAAGAAATAAAGAAAGAAAGAAGAAAGAAGGTGTTTGGCTCCAGTTTTTCTTGAGCTGGTCAACTGTCTCTTTTCTTGCGTGGGCGTACCAGCACCGTTCAAGTGCGGTCATCGGGGGTGTCCCTTGACTTGACTTCTTCTGAGCGATTGTGGACGAGGAGAGCTCCAACCTCGTCGTGGGATTCTTTATGCCTCGTGGCGAGGACTTTTGCTGAGCTTCTTCAAAATCATAATCGATACTCAATGTTGTAGATCGAGCAAAGCGAAAACCATTGGGAAGTGAGGAGAACTTGCTAAAGCGTGACTTTAGCTTGGCTGGTTTGCGAGGGCGTTACCCTTGCTTGGCTGGTTCTGTAACCGTTGTGGTCATGGTACTATAGTCGGCTCCCGAGGAGACTAGGACCAAAGCACTTTGACAGAGGGTTTGGTGGTACTGAAAGTTGGCTCCTAAGGAGACTAGAACTTTGAGTGTGATCACCGATAAGAGAGAGAAGGAGAGGAGTTGCCCTTAGAGAGGTTGCTCTAGAGAGAATTTAGATCATCTTATTGATGTTTTGATGAATGAATTGGTCTGATGATACTTGTTGTAGCCTCTATATATAGGCTTCCAAGCAACAATATTTGGCCTTTAAACAAATCATAATGGGTTAGGTTTGAGCACTTAAAACACTTCATGGATTTTGGAGTGGTTTGAGCACTTTCTGCTCCTTTATTCCTTTAATTTTTATCTCTACTAAGAACTCATATTTAGCCTTTGACTTCTGCATATGAAATGATCCACAGTGAATTTAGATTATTGTGATAAAATTTCAGAATTTATTTCCATGTGGTTGGGCCGGAAATGCTGCTGGACTCCTTACAGGTCCAGTTTTCCAGTTTTGCTTATGCAGAAAATTGGACTAATTGTTTGAAGGTTTTTCACTCCGAACGAGCTCTTGCACTCTTCATAAGAAATAATCCTTGGGATGTCTAGAATGAATCTGAAAAGTTTCAACTCATTTGGAGTTCGGATGGCTAGTCTGCCACCCCTCCTTCCTTGTTTAGCTCAGTTTCTCCTAGCTGAAGTAGGAAAATGTGATAAAGTTGACTTTTCATTTCCATGCTTCCATCATTTTCTTTTCTTGCAATTCGCATAATCTTCCATAGTAGGCTTTATTTAGCCTGTAAATAATATATTTCAAACTTGTCAACAATATATAGCTTGAGCCACTGGCATTGGCTCAATTTCTCCAAGACACTCATTGTCAGGCCAAAATGCTCATTTTGGGTCCAAACATTACCCCCAGACCTCGAAGTCAAAGGTCTTCGTCTTGATTGAAGAGGTCTTGAATCAATACTACTCTTATAATATCGTTGCTCCGAAGCCACTTGTATTGGCTTGACTGAAATTACTTGATTGATTCCATATAGGCCTCTAAATAGGCCATAAAACTTGGATGCCACAATCTGAATTGCCTTTGTCATGAACTGATGCTTTCTTTACCAACTTTATTGCCCCCCCCCCCCCCCCCCCGCTGTATCTGAATTCTGGTATGCAGTGAATTGGCGAAACTTAGGCAGGTTGTAGGAGATCAGAACTTTAGCGTGCCCCCTATACGAAGGAGACTGCTTTTGGTTGCGAATGAGGATCATTCTCTTCCTTGGTGGTAGCTTCGCCATATGTATAGCAGCAAGTATCTGCCTTGATCACTGGCTCTCTGTTGATGTTCTCAAATGTAGGTATTTGGAGCCTCTTTGCTGGCTAGATCAAGTTTGATCAAGGCCTACAGTACTTGGCGAAATAAGATGTTGAATCGCAAACTGTTTGCTGCCATTTAATTCTTCGCGAATCTTATGTTGAAGAGGATGATTGAATCATGGCTATCGTCATCATGACATGTGACCAAGTTAACCCACCATACTTGCTGCAACTTTAACATCTAAACCTGCATGGGTTTTAATCAACTACCTATGTTTTTTATTGGTGCATTGATACTCTAACTGAAAAGAGTATGAAAATTGATCTCCGGACGGGTTTTCCAGCGCAATGCCTACTTCGGCCAGGGTATCTGTCCTTGAACCATCGAAGTACAATATCCAAGGTTGCAGCATAACAGCTGCCAATGAATTCTTGTAGATCACCCGGCTGGGTGTTCCATACAAGTCTTCCAAAGAATTCGCGGCGACTTCAAGTTCGCGAATTTCCCTAGTATCCAGCATTGGATGATGCGCTACAAAGTCCACGATGACTTGGCCTTTCACAGCTTTTTGGGGAAATTCTGCAAAGAGAACTCTGAAAGAGCCAAAACCCATTTGCCAATCCGGCCCCTAAGAATTGGCCGCGACAACATGTATTTGACCAGGTCGGTCTGGGCAATTATGCATGTAGTGAACGACAACATGTAGTAGCGAAGTTTACATGCAAAGAAATACAACGTTAGGCAAAACTTTTCCATTGGTGTGTACCTGGTTTCGCAATCCGTTACGGTCTACTTAGGTAAAAAATGGCATGTTCCACTCCCGCTTCATCGTTCTATGCTAATAAGCTACCAATTGAAGCCTCTACCGCTGAAATGTAGAGCTTTAGTGGGTAGCCGTGCTTTGGAGGAATAAGAACCGGTGGATATACCTTTATGCTGTTAAAGGCCTCTTGATGTTTTGTCTCCCACACATATTCTGTCTGCCTTTGTAGCTTTAAGGGGGAGGGGAAATGCTCAATCTTGCCTGCGGAGTTGGAGATAAACCGCCGCAAGAAATTGATTTGCCTTAACAGCCTTTGCAGCTCCTTCTTCGTCCTCGGGGGTGAAGCATTGATCACTGCTTTAGCTTTATCCTCCGATACTTCGATGCCCCTCTGATGTATAATAAATCCTAGGAAGTCGCCTGCTTGGACTCCAAATACACATTTCGCAGGGTTCATCTTCAGCTTGTGTATTCGCATGCGCTCGAAAACCTTTCACAGATCCACAATGTAGTTTCCCAGCTGCCTAGATTTGACGACCACGTCATCAATGTAATCCTCTAAAATCTTTCCCAAGATATCATGGAAGATTAGGTTCATTGTTCGCTGGTATGTGGCCCCTGCATTTTTCAAACTGAAAGGCATAACTACGTATTCAAAAATTCCCATGAAGCCTGGGCATTTGAACCCAGTTTTGGGTCTATCCTCTTCTACCACTGGAATCTGATGACCAGCTACTGCATCTACCAACATATCTGCGACCGGCATGGGGTAAACATCTTTGGGAGGGCATTATTGAGGTCGCGGTAATCGACGCACACCCTTATTTTGCCATTCTTCTTTTGAACTGGGACGACATTAGATAGTCACTGATTGTACTTGGCGACCCTGATGATTCCTGACTTATGCATCTTCTTGACTTCTTCCTTAACCAAAACCTGAGTTTCCGAATTCATCCGCCTAGATTCCTGTCTCACCGGAATTTGATCTGGGAAAGTTGGCAGTTTATGGCAGACCAAGTCAGGAGATAAACCTGGCATATCTTCATATCTCTCAGCGAAACAGTCTTTATACTCCTGCAGTAAGTCGATGAACCCCTGTTTTTCTTCGGGCTCTAAGTTTGCACTAATTGCCACTTCCATTGGCTCGGTTTCAGTCCCCAAGTTCACCTCCTCTGTAGGATCCCTAACCTTTGGAGGAGTATCGTCTAACGATGCTGGGGCCAGTCGAATAGGCTCTTCTTCCTCCTCATGATCGGAGAGAGCCTCATCAACATATTCTATTTTTGCCACTTGTGCGTAGGCCTCTTTTTCGATTAAATATGAAGATAATCTATCATATAAAGAACGAAAGGCCTGTACCTCTTCCTTTGAGAGGTCTTGATCCATCAATTAGGACTTGGAGTTGGCACAGCATGTCCAGGCCTTTCGAGGTCGCCTTTCACAACTGCGAGCCCCCATTGTGCGAGTTCGGAGATCGTCACCCCTGTGGGGCGGCCCTTGTTGTTAATTTCACGGACCTGTAATAGAGAGATATGTTCTAAATAGTACCTTGCGTCTATGTAGACTGCGGAGACTGAGAAAGGTCACGGATCTGCTTTGACTATTACCGCCTTATCTGCGACTCTATCCCAAATGATCAGCTCCTGATGAAGGTTGGATGGGACACAATAACTTCGGTGGATCCAGTCGCGGCCTAGAATTGTGCTATATGCCGCATGACAGTCTGTGATAAAGAAGGCGTAAACCCCTTCTGCTAGACCCACCTTGACTTGTAGGAAGATCAAACCCAATGTTTTGGTCACAGTCCCTGCGAAGTTCTTCAGTGTCAGGGACGTGGATTGGATCTTCTCTTTCTTGATTCCTAGCAATTGCATGGTTATGGTGGTCAAGACGTTGACTGCGGCGCCCCTGTCTACCATGATTTTTCCAACCTTAGTGTTGTTCATATTGGCGGTGATATATAATGGCCTCATGTGTTGCGCCATTGTTGGTGTTGGCTTGCTGAAACCCATATCCTGATCTCTCGAGTCGATGTCTACAACCTCAGCTGCTTCAGCCTCCTTCAGTGTAGGTTTCTTCATGAAGGATGATGCCGCTGAGGTGATCTCGAGCAACGGTTTGTCAGATGATTCGCCTTCCCCCTCTTGACATTCCTGAGCTGCCACCGGTAAGGCATATCTTGATGGCAGGACATATACGATGTTACAAGCAACGTTCAACATGTCCGCCTCTTCTGATTCTGCCACTGAGGAGCTCAGGTCATCTTCCTCTGCGAACTTGCTTGCGATGTACGCCGCTAGCGATCCTTGTTCTTGGACCATGACCTGCTCCTGCTGATCCGCTGTGAAAGGATATCCCCTCTTCGGTGGCCCCTACTTTGCTGATAAAGCCTCTTCGGATCTCGCAACCACTATGCTTTGAACTTTCTTAGGCCTCCAATGCACAGTCGTGGACCGATTGTCTTTACTCCCCAGCTTGTCAAAGATTGAAGGCTTGCTCTCTCTTCCTTTGAAAGATATTCTCCGCCAAATGCTAGGTTTGCGGGTTGGCGGTGATTCTTACTTTGCAGGAGCTAGGGACTTCTCCTAACTGTCCTTTCGGCGAGCGCTGGTTTTTGAAGCTTGTTGCGACATCTTAGGACGCCGTTGGAGAACCCGCTGGGCGATGAACCTTTTGGAGGTCAGTGCCTCCACCTGTCTCTGGTATTCTTATGGAGATCTCACCAACTGCGATGGTTTAATCAACCCCTGATCCAGCGCTTCCAAGGTTCGCTTTGCTTCTCCAAACCTCCGCTAGAGTTTTCTCTTCCTTGAAGAGCTCATTTCCACTGCCTTGCCATTCTTTTGGGTATACCATCTCCCTTCCTTAATAGTGGACGTCGGTGCCGGATGAATATACGGTCTGGTCATAACGTTTGACTGCTCGTTTGCTCTTTCTTCTTCCCTCGCAACCTTCAATTTCTTGAACAAATTAGAGTCCCTTAGAGAAGAAGTTCCTGACCCAGCGTGCATTCTCGGACTACCTGGTTAGAAGCTTTTAGAATCTGCTGATAACTTTATTGGTGGTAAAGTACCAAAGCGAACAGTATGCTCTTCCTCTTTGTGCAACACCTGGATATCACATTCCTCCTTGCATTTTGAACATAGCACGACTAGTGAAGCCGGATTTGATCTCCGCTTCACGGACCGCTCCATCACCTTTTCTAAGCCCCCAGTGGTATGATCTGGGCTCAGCATCTGCTGATCCTTCGTGTCCCAAACTACTTCAACCATGTTGACTCCAGTGTCTGGGAAATGATCCAAATCTACCAGCGCCGCCGCTATTGCTGGCGCTTCAACCTGTAAGCTACCATTATTCAACCAGATCTGAATCTGATCCTTCACCCTGACACAATCGGCTGTGTTGTGATTCCACAAATTGTGGAGCTTACAGTATTTCTTCCCCCATAACTGCTCCAGTTTGGGGAATGGTCCGAAGTCGGTCTTCACCATCTTCGCATCTATCATCTCATCTAAGATCTCTACCGACTTGAGTTTCATTGGCTCTTTAAGCAACTTCAGTTGCTTTACGTTGACGCCTTCTTCCCGGTAAGCTTAAGCGCTGCTACCTCGTCTTCTTCGGACTCTTCAGCCTCTGCCAGGATGGATTTCTCACTCTTATAGTAAGGATCAAAGGAACCTGAGTAGTGGTTCACTGCTGCCACAGTCCTCCATTTCCTCGGAATGTATGTTCCTTTGGAGGAGTTCTTCACAGTGTCCATTTCTCTAAGCAAATACTCAAAGCTTCCTACTTCTGTGATCAGTTCCCCCATAGAGTTGAACATGCTTCCATGTTGCTTCTTGCATTGATGAGGCTCTAAGCCTTTGATTGCCAACTTCACTAGCTCTTTCTCCTGAAGAATCACGTTCAGCTTCCCTTTTTGGATCTGGAAACGTTGAAGGTATGCAACAGCGGATTCAGTTGGCTGTTGAGCCATCTGAGTAAGTGAAGGCATATCTACCTCTAGCTCGATGGTCCCGAAGGTTTCCTTGAACAGCTTTTCCATCGCAGGCCAACTCACGACAGATCCTGGTTCCAACTTAGTAAACCAGGTGAAGGCAGACCCTGACAAAGAAGTGGCAAAGATATTACACTTCAGATTGTCATCATTCTGGTACTGGCCACACTGTACTCGAAACCTGACCAAATGGGCCGCTGCATTTTCGACCTCTTCTCCCGAGAAAGTAGAGAACATAATGCTCTTGTATCCTCTAGGATAAGGTGCCTGCGTAATATGCGGTGGGAAAGGCCCCTGATAAGCCTCCTCTACATTAGGCCTCTGATTTGCGACCCTGATCATTGCTTCTACCTCCTCTCGCCTTACATATCCCAAATTAGGAGGAGGAGGTGGATGAATCATTGTGTCATTAGCTGGCCAGGTTAGAGGTGGCACTTGTGTTAGCGGTGGCGCATGTGATGCCTGGTTAACAAAAGATATACCGTCTCCAAGGGTTGTTTTGGGTGGGGTCGACATCTGTAATGTAAAACCCACTGTTGTTGACCCTTCATGCCTACGGTGATCTTTGTTGGACTTCTAGCTTGTTGGCACATTGGAGGCTGGTCATGATGCACGTATTCAACTCCATCGCTGTCGTACTGGGGAGACGGGATATTGTCAACAAAGGCTCCCTCATTGATTTTCAAACTCCTGGTCCCTTGCTTGATGGACGGCGTGGCGCTATTCTTTCCACCCGTTGTGGGAATAGTCTCCTTACCCCTAGCTGATGCGGCAATTGCAGTTAGAGTGGATGTGGCCATGCTGCCGCCGCTAGCTTTTTCTCGAGCATTTGGCTGTATGTACTTGGATGACCCTGCAAGCTGGCTGAGGGACCCTAGAATAGCATTGGGATCCCCTAACACCTTATTTAGGACCTCTCTTGCTTGATCCATCTCAGCTTTTTGCATGGCAACTTGGATCGCGGTATTGGATCCATCACTGTAAATAGCTGCGAGTTCTGTGAGAACGACCTTAGTCTGTGCAGCTTGGGCATTTATCAAGGTCACGAGCTGTTCATGTTGCTCATGCGCTTGTCGTGACGTGTGGTCTGTATGCCCTTGCAACAGCTCCGTATTGCGCTCCATCTCCAGTCTGACTTTCATTATCATATTGTTGGACATTCATCGCTGCTCCTCAAATCTTTTAGCTGTTTTTGTCCAAAATTTACTATTGTTTTTTCGCATGATGTTAAGTTGCGCTTCCAGGCTGGCGTTTTCTGGGATATGGATGGATATAAAAACATCTGCTTTTACCTCGTCCTCAGTTACCCTGGTGGTATCAGACGCTCCTTCGGCCTCATTAGGCTGGGCGGTGAGAACTACCTCACCCTCAGTAGCGGGCAGTTGACTTTCTCCCTGTTCGGTCGTCATCTCTGTTGATGGCGTGTAGAGAGAAAATCTTTGAATTACTAATTCTTCCGTAAGGCCACGACAGTCTGCACGCGAGTGCGGTCTGTAACTGGAGGTCTTGTGTTTCAGGCAGTTGACATAAACCTTTTGGTAAGGGTTCTCGTCTGACTTCCCAATGGTGAATATATAGCAGTATGCTATATTGTATGTCTGAATTGAAAACGTAGCTGAATTCAATAAGACATTGTGAATCAAGGTTTAGACATGCGGCCCAAGTATAGTCGCCTAGACACAAATTTTCTTTCAAATCCTTTGGGCAACCTTACTGAAATGGCCAGGTGGGGGAGGGCGAACAAGAAAGGCAGAATCTATTTTGGCATGCGCTAATCCCACTTAGTGGTTTAGGCCCATTTGCACGCACTTCTGAATTCAAGAACCTGTCATGAACGTTGTCCCCTTTCTAGACACCATTTCACATAGGCTATACTTACTAAGATGAGAAAGGTCATAAGTGTGAAGACAGTTCAACAAGTGTTAATAAAAGCCGCCCTTAACCTTAAGGGACCTGAACTAGGCAAGTATAAGGAGTTTAGGCTAATATTAACAAAAGAGACTTCACATATTCCGTTATGATTCACAACCCCTTACAAAGCTACTGTCCCACTAGGCGTGCCAAAATGTTTGGCTCCAGTTTTTTTTGAGCTGGTCAATAGTCTCTTTTCTTGCGTGGGCGTGCCAGCACGGTTCAGGTGCTGTCATCGGGGTGTCCCTTGACCTGACTTCTTCTAAGCGATTGTGGACGAGGAGAGCACCAACCTTGTCGTGGGATTCTTTGTGCCTCGTGGCGAGAACTTTTGCTGAGCTTCTTCAAAATCACAATCGATACTCAATGTTGTAGATTGAGCAAAGAGAAAACCACTGGGAAGTGAGGAGAACTTGCTAAAGCGTGACTTTAGCTTGGTTGGTTTGCGAGGGTGTTACCCTTGCTTGGCTGGTTCCATAACCGTTGTGGTCGTGGTACTACAGTCGGCTCCCGAGGAGACTATAACCAAAGCACTTTGACAAAGGGTTTGGTGGTACTGAAACTTGGCTCCTAAGGAGACTAGAACTTGGAGTGTGATCACCGATAAGAGAAAGAAAAGGAGAAGAGTTGCTCTTAGAGATGTTGCTCAAGAGAGAACTTAGATCATCTTATAGATGTTTTGATGAATGAATTGGTCTGATGATATTTGTTATAGCCTCTATATGTAGGCTTCCAAGCAACATTATTTGGCCTTTAAACAAATCATAATGGGTTAGGTTTGAGCACTTAAACAGTTAATGGATTTATTAGGTGAGAGTACTTAAACACTTAATGGATTTTGGAGTGGTTTGAGCACTTTCTGCTCCTTTATTCCTTTAATTTTTATCTCCACTAAGAACTCATATTTCGCCTTCGACTTCTTCATATGAAATTATCCACCATGAATGTAGATTATTGTGATAAAATTTCAGAATTTATTTCCATGTTGTTGGGCCGGAAATGCTGCTAGACTCCTTACAGGTCCAGTTTTCCAGTTTTGCTTCTGCAGAAAATTGGACTGATTGTTTGAAGGTTTTTCATTCCGAACGAGCTCTGGCACATTTCATAAGAAATGATCCTTGGGATGTCTAGAATGAATCTGGAAAGTTTCAACTCATTTGGAGTTCAGATGGTTAGTCTGCCACCCCTCCTTCCTTGTTTAGCTCAGTTTCTCCTAGCCGAAGTAGGAAAATGTGTTAAAGTTGACTTTTCATTTCCATGCTTCCATCATTTTCTTTTTTTGCAACTCGCATAATCTTCCATAGTAGGTTTTATTTAGCCTCTAAATAATATATTTCAAACTTGTCAACAATATATAGCTTGAGCCACTGACATTGGCTCAATTTCTCTAAGACACGCCTTGTCAGGCCAAAATGCTCATATTTGGTCCAAACAGAAGGAGAAAGAAAGAATCAGTTATCAATAGATCTAAAAAGTCTGCTTTGGTGATGGTTTCGGTGGAGGAGGAGAAGAGGATGGAGGTGAGGATGGTTTCAGCTGAGATGAATAATAAAATGACGAAAATACCCTTCAAAAGTTAACAGAGTTAACGATTTTACTATTACTAGGTATGGAAGTTGGGTCGGGTTTAAATCGTCAGGTACCATTTTGATGTTTTTTGAAATATAGGTATGAAAATTAATAGTCTAGAAAAGTTCAGACACTGTTTAGATGAATTTCCCTAAAATAGTAAGAATGCGAATTACTTGAAAAAAAATAATAATTAAAGAGTGGCAACTGGATATTCAGGTTGAAATGCATTTGTTGTTCTTCGTTTTTTTCATAAGTCATTTGTTGTTCTTTGTTTCTAACTGGAAAACAATTTTTGGATTAGTCTAAGGGAGAGGATCCTCTCCTGAGCTCTTATCTAGCTGAGCTTCCTAAGCTTTCTACCACAAACTGACACGTGTCTGTTGTTAGATGTACGGCTCTTATTGACTCTCTCTCACAACTAACAGTTCTAATATTTTATTTTTTCAATCCTTCCTCCGACCACATACCGTTCCTTCGTCAGTCAATGAAGAACTGGAAATAGAAAAGCTCTGGTACTCTTCTGAGTTTTATCTCAGTAAACATCTCGCATCTCTCCTTCTCTGAAATCAAACCACAAGGATGTCTGGCCATTCGTCCTTGTTAATAAATTAATAATCACCATGCTCCTCCTCATCTCCTCCGCAACCCACAACTTCTCTCTTCCCGGCGTTGCTCCCCGCGATTTCCACACTGGATATCCACTTTGATACAAAGTGACAAATTGTCATCTATAAAGACACAACACCCAGTACACCCATATGACTACTACACGAGATCATGGGTGTAAACTTTCCATCATGGTTATTCCTAGCCACAGTTTGAGAGAGATTGAATTATTATTATTTTTTTCTGAAAGAGAGATTGAATTGTTGGGCTGCAACAGAGTGAAAGAGTCCCATTTCTTGAGCATCTGCCCAATTAATCTTAGACGGGATATGAGTTTATATAGGATAAGATTAGAGCAAGTTTACCCGTTGGGTCACCGGGTCACGGTCACCAGGGCAGGAAACTGTTCACTGTCACTAGACTTTTGCTTTCACCCGTTGGGTCAAGGTCACCAGTCAGTTACTATTTATTAAATATTTTATTAATTTATTCAGTGTAAATGAGAAATATATTATGTAAATAAATAGTATTGATGAACATTTTGAAAATGCAACGAAAGAAAATTTGATGGGTAGACAAATTATATGTCCACCAACAATTTTTTTTTTTTGTAACTCCACCGACACTTTTATCATATTCAAATAAATCTGGCTCGTACACTCATATTGAAAACAAAAATTTCGGAAGATGAAAGCTACGAGGAGGAGGAACAAAAAAATCTGAGGAAGTAAAAATGATATAATGATATATTTTTTTGTGTGAGAGGTAAAATAGGAGGTGAGCAAATTTTATAATAATTTTTTTTTATTACCGTTGTAATCTAACCTTTGCCTCTTAATTGATTTTTTTTCACCTCAAACTCCTTAATTATTCACCGTAGGATCCATTTTCATGTTCAAAAGCCATGGTCCGGATCAATACCACTACAGGACAAAAACTTGGCCACCACGCCCTTGCAAGGTTGTTCCCACTAGAGGACAAGCAACTGAAAAGCAACTCCTTGCCAAAGCGCGTCTCCCTCTCCTCTTCTTTTTGGGCCAGCGTGGCATCCTGGGTCACGGGCTCAGTCACCCTCCTGCCCGAGCTGGTGTCCTGGGCCTCCCACTGTGCTCTTGCCCCAAATCCGGTGGAAGCAGGAATAGTGAAAATATGGTGACCCAAGCCTCAAAATGACGTGGTGCCCGGGCATAAGAGAGGCCGGTGAACTTGCTCTTAGGAGAAGGAGAATCTAATTTTTATATGATATGAGTTTTATGGTGATAACCATGTCATTATGGAAATGGATCAAGTAAGAAGGCGCGCCTCTGTTCCCTGCCTTGAAAAAATAATTGCATATTGAGTAGGCACAGAACCTGATTGAATGGAAGAACAGAAGAGAGAGAAATGGATGGAAAAGAGAAGGAAAATGAAAGGAGGAATTATGGACCATAAGATCAAACTATGAACACGTGTCAACTTGTGGTAGGAAGCTTAGGAAGCCCAGCTACATAAGGAGCTCAGGAGAGGATCCTCTCCCGGAGGTCAGACCTTAGAATTATGATAAAAAAGAGTTTGAATCTGTTTAATGTAACACATGCAACTTAGAGAATGAGTTAACACTTTTTATATGAGAAAAGCTAACCTTACGGGGGGACCTCATTATGTCTAATTAATGTTGTTGGTTTGTGAGGTTTGATCGAAACCAAGTTTTTGATGGAGAAGAGGTTGAAAGTAAGATTGTGCGTTTCTGGTATTACTAAACAAAAAAATAAAGATAGAGGTCATTCAAAAGCAAATGATTTCTTTTAGGTAAAATTAGAACAAATGAATTGCTTCTCGAGTAGGTAAGCAGATGATACCACCAAATCATGATTTATATCAAAGAAGAAATTCATTAATAGGAGGTGATAAAAAAAGGACCGTCTTCCGTTTCAAGCAACAGTCGAGGATGTGCATAGATACCTCTACTTCAGTTACATACATCTAACGTCCCTCTGAATTCTCTTGCCACTACTTGCGCAATCCATATCTACTACTCCACAAATTCATGATAAGACAAACACAATGTTGTTAGAAAATATGGACTTAACATTATCTGATTTATATTAAGAATAAAACCAATTGATTTATCTTTACATGAATAACAAGAAGTATATAATCATAACTCTAATTCCGGTTATCTGCATGGGTGTATATCTCCTAGTAGAAGTAGGGAATTCATTGGCTAATTTACCTGGTTAGCATTAAGTGTTGTGATAGAATTAAGCCTCTCTAAGTAATAGACACGCAGTCGATATTAGACTCCTTATGGGATGAGTCTAACTCTCCTTGTGGGATGAGTCTAACTCGTGCTTTGGCCAATATATATAGGGAGCAAAGTCCCTATATTCATCACCAGTTTTTAGCGTTTAGTTCAGCCCCATTCTGAAGTTTTTGGTGTTGACATATAGAAGGCTTCTTGTTCCAAGTTCTGCTGCTATTCATCCTCGTTCCAGTTGCTCATAATGTCTAATCTTGGTCAAGTTGTTTCTGCAGGGATCCAAAGTGCCACTGATCCAGGGGAAGTTCTAGTTCTACTAGGAAAGCTTTTCTGCAGTTTCTGTGTGGATGTTATGCAGCTGGTTTAATTGTTCTTGTATATGTGTTATATGTGTTGATCTTGGTTATTGATGTTTTGGTATTGTTGCATCATGCAGTTTAACAAATGTGACAGGTTCCACTTCTCTTCATATCCATTCTCAGTCTGCAACAGGTTCTACTGCATCACCTGCTTCTGATCCTCAATGTGACAATTAATACTGAGTTACTTGTCCGTACTCCTGGACAATCGGTGGCTATTTTTACCTAATACCTATCCAACACTCAAGCTCAACTAGGGTTCATGCGACTATAGAATACACCGCAAATGTGCAGAATGTTCAACCTGTGTTATCACATCATTCTGCTAATGCAAAAACATACCATATGATCACCAGGTCCAAAGCTGGGATCGTCAAGAATAAACCTTTTTGATACTTCCATATGCTACTTTGCTATAGCGTCCAGCAAATTCTATGATCACTATGCATTCTACTCTGGCTTTACATGTGTAGCTGATATCTGTGATGATATTGAATATGCATCCCCTGTTTAATAACACAACACTATTGTTTGCTCATTGACAGGTCCGAAAGAAAAGGAATTAAATCATTCTCCTGATGAAATATCGGTACTTCTGCCGAGCCAAATGAGAATTATATGTCAAAAAAGTTTTTCCAAGTAACAAAATTAAATGAATGAAAAATTAAGACAAGGCTACTCACAGGTTGCAACAGATCCTCTATTATGAGCATCAGATGGTACGTGGCACATTCACGGTATTTCGGAGAGTGTCAGTGTCCGAACGAGATCTTCAACGTCCTCCTTAAATACTAGACGAAGGGCACAACTATAGACTCTTAAGCATGGGCTAGAAGATGAAAAAGTAACCCTGGCAAGGTTGAATTGTCTCCAAAACTTTAAATATTTAACACGAGGTATATAGAAGAAAAATGTGATATCGGTTTCAAATTCCCATGGCTTGAGTTTCCCAAAAAGTTTCTGTAATTTGACATCAAATAAGCCGTCCGAACCGACATCAGAGTCCAGACACAAATTGAGTACATTATACTCTGTGTCAGGACTACCGTTTGGTATAATGTTTGAATCTTCGTGGGACACCCAACATAAACCACATACAGCAATCCCCATCCAATTAGCATCATAGAACAAATTAGGAGGCAGTTGGATTTTTGCAGTGTTTCCCTCATTGAAGTGCATGAACCAATTCCACTTGGAAATTTCAGCTCCAAAGAAGACGCAAATATAAGGAGGAGACATAGCCCAGTCCTGCAAATAAAAACTCAAAATGTAAGTATATGATTCTTCATGTGACTTGTGTCTAGTGAAAAAAAAATGGTGAAGTGTATGTTAGAGAGACCCGATTTCTATATTTCTGAGAGAGCAATTCAAACTTCCTTTCCCGTCCTGTTATGGAATTGCATTTGTTTGGAGTACATAAATGACCCCCTTGCAATCCTATCAAGTCTATCCAATCTTCTACCACCCATTTATCATAAAGTTCAAGAGTATCTTCTCTTTGCATGCACCGGACGATTGTTTCAACAAACCCTTCTAAATCTTCCTGGTAAACAATACGGCCGCAACTTCTTTGAACTTCTGCACCAGGAGTATTGACTCTGAAGGAAATGTGCATTTCAGTTGTTGATGTCCGAGCGAGCAAGACTTCGGGAATCAATGCCCGCGGTATGTACACAACCAAAAGTTGATAACAATTTGCTTGTGACGACATTGCCACAATGTACTCAAGTTCTCGGGACAGATCCTCATTGTATTCACCCGTTTTGAGTTTAAAATAAAGATGATAGTCCTCTTGCTGTTCCTCTGCAATTGATGCGCATATTGCAAACGCCATCCACTTCTTACTCTTGTGTAGATTTTGAGGCAGCTTAATTGACACTAGAGTCGACCCTGACCTTGTATCAGTGAGAAAGGATTCAAACCACGCCGGGCTTCCTCTGAGATTAAATTTGTATGTTGCAGGATAATGGTTCAATGCCTTAAATTGAAAAATTGGAAATTAGTAATGTCTTTGATTTTAAAGACAGAAAGTTCATATAAATGATAGTGACAGACGGACAAACCTCAAGGTATCGAGGAAGAACAGACTCGATGTTCTTCCTTAGCAGAACTGTACTGGAGTCTTCTTCGATGGGGGGAATAATTTTCTCCCTGCAATCACACATGAGAATGAACAATTTCATTATAAATATCAAATGTATACAGAAACCTATTGGTAAGTTTTAATACAAAGTGGCATTTAGAGTAGTTATCAGAAAATTAAATTTTACCATTTCAAATATTGATCCACTTGACTAAGCCAGCCAGTTTTCAGCATAGCATCCATCACTTCATTTAGACAAATCGCATTAACCCCAGGGAATAGTTTGGTATACCATCCAGCATCTTGCTCATAAACTAGACGAATCGCACATTTCTGGACCTCCATGAATGGATTGTTGGTTTCAAATTTAGCCGCCACCATGGTTGATTTATTTAACTCCCACTTTGGAAACTGCCATCTAGCTACATAGGAAATCAAAACCAGATGAGAACTTGATCGAAGGTGGCGGATTTCTTCCCCGTCAAAGATGAATGGTTTCATACGAAAAACATCTGTTTCCATTGTGCACTGATAGAAGTAGTTTGAAAGTTCTAAATCCGATTCAATAACAGAGAGAACAGTATGTCCCTTGACTGCAAAAACAGCACACATTGTAACCCCCTTCCACTTGTCATCATCTGTCAGATCTGGAGGTATAGAGATTGATATAGGATTGCTGGTAGATATAGTGCTGAACCACTCTGGAATTTCATTATCAAAATAAATGATATCACTGGGTTTTGATGATGGATCAGAAAGCTGCAACATAAAACAGAAAGCTAGCATTATAAGTAAGAAAGTAGGACAACAGATAAATACACCATACATGCTCTGTTTTTGTTATGAGAGAGAAGGCATACTTCAATGTCTTTCATAAGCATTGGAAGTGGCAGTGACACTTGATCAACTCGTTTCCACTCTGTATGCTCATGTGTCAAAAGCACCTCAGAAGGTTGGGCATTTGCTGAAGATTTCCAGGTACTGAAACCATGTGAGTCTCTAAGTGTTGAACTACTTGCAGAACTGAGTGAATTGATAGTAGTCATCCCAGACTCAATTGAAGGCAATAATTTGATTTGATTTGGGAAATCTATCAGTGAAGTACAATCTTCTGCAAGCACCAGTCGAGCACTTGATGGAAGCTTGGGCACCAACTGAAGCTGTTTACAATTGCTCAACTCTAATTTCTCGAGCTTTGAGAGTTGAGAGATACTTTCAGGTAATCGAACAAAACTATTACCACCTAAACCTAATTCTCTTAAAGAGATTAAGCTGCTAAGATCATTGGGAATGGCTCCATCCATCAGATTGCAATCCCTTAAATCTAGCTCTACCAAAGAAGTCAAACTGGATAATAGAGCAGGAAACAACAAACTTTCAGAATGACCTTTCCACAATCCTAAAGCTAGACCTTTACATCCTCGGCAGTATAGACCATTCAAATTCTTCATACCTACAAGGAACGATAAATCTCTTATTGCAGTTCCGCCTATATTAAGCTTCTCCAGGCATTCCACATGATTCAGATTCTCAGTTATCTCATCAAGTTTTGAACAACCTGTTAGAATGAGACTTTTCAAAGATGTCAAGGACTGAATGGTACTGGGGAGACGCAAAAGGTTGTTACAATCTGTTAAATTTAATGTGGTCAGACCAGTCAAACCTTCAACTGATAGAGGCAATTCCTCAATACTAGTCCCATCTAAATGAAGCTCCAGCAAGCTTTTCATATTTCCTTCAATTTCAGGAAACTTCTTGAGTTTTGAACAGAGTGAAAGATTCAAAGTTTTAAGGGACTCCAAACTAATGAAAGGTGGAATGCTCTCAACTGACTTGCAATTTCTCATATTTAAAGAGACAAGTTTCTTGAGGACTCCAAGAGAAGGGTGAACCTCAACCAACCTCGTACAATCTTGAAGCACCAATATCTCAAGAAATGGAACCTCAGTGAAGTCTGGAGTCGACATCAAGTATTCTGAACTACTCATATCGATAAGCCGTAGCATTCTCCATCCCTGGTACAATTTGAAAGACGATCATTATGAAAATTGAAACAATACAATATAGAATGTTAGGTGCATTATGAGAAAATTTAAAGTGCATGGAATGTCCAACTTTAGAAGGAGGATAACATAGTCATTTGTTCTTGTATGGTTGTTTAAATGAGCACAACTAGGAACTGTTTAGTTCAAAAAAGACCACTTCATTTTCCTAATAAATCTTGTGACAAAAGACTAAAAATTTTCAGCTTAATTTACATTAACAATTGAAAATATGAACATGTATAATTAAGATTTATTAAGATCTATTATGAGCGTACCTTTTTTCCTCTCCATAAGTGTTTGAGGCAGCTTGAATGCATCTGAAGTTCAACAAGGTTATCCGGTTCAAAGTCTGACGGGAAAGAATCTAAAGGACATTCGTCCCATTCCAGAAACTGTAACTTCTTTGAAAGATATTTGATGTTTCCAGCAAACTTCACATTCCAAATTTTGAGCAATCTTAGTCTGTCCATTTTTGAGAATGAGTCATTAACTGAGTGAACCACATCGTCTTTTGTTCGACGTTGGAGGAGTATGCTTTGAACTGCAGTGGTTGCCTAGCAAGTAGCAACAACAAGCAAATAATTAGTTATTCAACAAGATAAAGAGTTTGATACAAAACAAAAGATAACTTGGAACAGTGCTTTATATTTTTGCACTATTTCATTACCTTATTCTGATCAAGAACATCAATGATCTCATTTGGAAGCCACAATCGACTACGTTTTCCAGGCTCTTCAGGACATTCTCGACGGACAACTTCCCAACCTAACTGTTGTATCAAATCATGCATCCACAATCTTTTTCCAAATAGAGTTACCATAGATTTGTCCAGGAGAACTTGTACATCAAAGTCCGGACAGTGGGCATCACTACCTTGTAATATTCTTCTTACACGATCTATGCTCTCCCCTTTAAAGAAACATGCAATGTCCAAAAAAATCTTCTTTTCTCTTGGTTCTAATCCATCAAAACTAACTTTGAGAACATTAATAATTTTTTTTTCAGGATTTTCTTTAAGTCTATCCAATGCACTTAACCATAAGTCTACACTTCTACCCTTAACAGAAGAACCCAAAACTTTAATAGCTAGTGGAAGGCCATTAGCATATTTCAAAAATTCTTTGGATATCTTCAGAATTTCTTCTCCAACCAGCTGGTCTTTCTTGAAGGCTTTCATACTGAAAAGCTGAAGAGCTTCAGCATCAGTTAATGGATTCACCTTATATACTTTATCTCCTTCAACTGCACTGAGCAAATGTTCATCTCTAGAAGTTATGATGATTCTACTCCCTGGACCAAATGATTCCCTATCACAGAATGCTTCCAACTGTTCTTCTTGGTCTACATCATCAAGAATGAGAAGAACCATTTTAGTACGTAGCCGCTGCCTCATTATATTTTTTCCCATTTTAGTGTTCTGTACATTTACACTACATCTCAGCAAATTCGAAAGAAGTTGCTCTTGTAAATGAACTGCACCTTGCTTTTCAATTACCTCTCTAACATTCTCAAGGAAGCTGCAACCTTCAAACTGAGCTTGAACCCTCTCAAAAACCACTTGTGCAATAGTTGTCTTACCGATACCACCCATCCCACAAATCCCTATGATACGAACATCCGGACATCCAATGTCTAAGTATGGAAGCATTTCATTCAGGTGAGAATCCATGCCAACTAAACCCTCAGATATTGAGATTATTTGATTTAACTCTGTGAAAATCTTTTCAACAATTTCTTGAATAACTTTGGATTCGTACCTGTAAAGTAATGAAATATTCTTACATATATTATGTGTATAAGTATAAAACAACAATTAGATAAAGATAGTGGAACATTATATAATGCCAATCTATTTCTTCATTGAGAATTTCTAATTAGAGCCTTAGAGGAATTAGAAATTTAATTTGATTTTGTTCTACACCAAGGTTTCTCGCCACATTTATAAGTTTTTGAGACTTGTAATACGGACTAGCTCTGCATTTTGATTAACGAATTCTCAATTACATTCGTATGAAATAAGAACTGGCGTAATAAAAAGGTTCATCTAAAAAATTATCGAACTGTAGTATAGATACATGCAAAGCTTACCCATCTTGCAGATGCCATCCAGAGAGATTGCCTACTTGAAAAAGAGCGTCTTTCCACCTCTTTACTTTGTCTGGTTCCGCTTTATACCGCCTCTGATGCTTCTCAAATGCTTTCCCAAAGTGATCCCCAGTTTGTCTTCGTACCTCAGATGGATCAACATGGTAGAACACTGGGAGGACTTTTTGTCCCATGGCTTTCATGCAATCGGCGATCTTGGCAATCTCATCCAAACACCATGCAGAACCGGCGTAGTTTCGTGAGAAAACAGCAATTACATATCTTGATTCTTCGATTGCTTTCAAGAGATTTGGACCAATCGATTCCCCCCTCTCGAGTTCTTCATCGTCTCTAAAAGTGAATATACCTTTCTGTTTGAGAGCAGTATAAAGATGGTCCGTGAAATTTTTGCGGGTATCTGTACCTCTGAAACTGAGGAACACATCGTACGTGAGTTTGCCGGATGGTGGAGAAGAAGACGACGAAGAAGAAGAAGGAATTATATCTGTATTGGTGGTAACTGAAGAAGTGTGGATCAGTAGTGTTGCTGGTCTCTGTTTATGGCGAAGATTGAAAGCCAAAAGGCAACAACAAATAGAAACAGTGGAGAAGAAGAACAACAGGTACAACCCTAAAGAGATAAAGCCACAGAAAAACAGAGCAGAGAAAAAAAGTAGCGGGCAGATGGAAGACAAGAGGATAAGCCGGACAGGGAAACCCATCACTCTTCTTAGAATGAGAATGTACAACTTGGGCTTGTTTTAGAAGAATGGGAGTAACACTGCATAATCAATCAATGGAAACCAATACCCCAAAGCAGATTCCAGCCTGTATATTGTATAATGCATTATTATTTATTATTACTATCTTTTATTGCCTTCAGAAAGTAATGCTGAGAGATTACGGTAGGTTTAGAAATTAAGGCCGCACAGAGTGTCGCTGGTTAAAGCGAAAAGGAGTGGTTGAGAATTTTTGGAATGTGGTATTGTATTGTATGCTATCAGTGTTCCGATCATTTTGAAATAGCTACATATACAGTATAATATTTCTCTTGCACCAGTATCGTATGTATGCTTGTTCAGCCTTCACGTCATAATTAAATTCTTTGTGCTCTTTTCATGGTGATGCGAGACATCTCAGTCTCTGTTTCTGGTCTCCTTTATGGCGTCCACTCTGAACTGTTCACGTTAAACTATTCATAAATAATGTATTTTTAGTGTTGGAAATTGCTTTGAACTTCCGTAACCCAAGGCGTACATCTAGAAGTGACGCTGGTGTGTCTTCGCCAAAGAAGAAAAGAAAATGGAGGTCGGAAATGGGGAGGAGGCTGGAATGCGCAGGCCGTAAGTTACAGCCGGTCAAACCAGTCTACGTGGAGCAAGGATATTCACATGTTTTTTCAAACTTGGGGCATGGTGTAATTTCACACTAACGAAACGTTATTGTAAAACTTTGAGCCGTTATGGTAAAAGAGGCGAGGGAGTTTGTAGACTATTCACTACGTGTCACAAAATCAACACCAGGGGGCTGTTCCTTTGCAGAACCCGTATGAAGATTCAAGAGTGAAGGTCACCACCGTGACTCCACCTCCACCATCACGGACCTCACCGACCTCCGACGAGTTTAACGCAGCCTCCTTGACTTCCGGCAACAACCCACGCGCCGACACTGCTTACTTCCACTGTCAAGCATGGCCTCCCTCCACTCCATCGGCTTAGCCGACCCAGATTGCTCGCCTCCAGCGTCAAGCACCGCCTCCCTCCAGTCCATCCTTCCCTCTTCTCTGTGCCGGCGTCTCTTCCTCCGCCTCTGCCGCCGCCCAGGAAATTGGCCGGCACCGACATGCTTCTGTTCTTCTCTCTTCACTTTTTGTTTTGTTTAACACTGTTCTGTTTTGCAGGATCTTTTCCCTTTTGTGTTGTGTTGTACTTGTCTTTTTTATAACTGTTGTGGGTTTTCATTATCATGGTTGCAGGAGCTAAGAGCAAATTTCATCAATCGGAGATTTCAGAAGCTGCCGAAGGCTTAGCCTTTGCAGAAACCATAGCAATATCGATGGTGTAAGATATCTGATATTGCTATGACAATTATTTTCTGGTAGAGGACGGTTACTGGGGCTGGTCTTTAATTGAAACTTGAAAGGCATCGGGTTGAACTGGTATATGCTAATCAACTAGGTTAATTGGGTTTCTATGAATGGAGTATGCATGAATTTTTTTCCTTCAATTTATTAAAGTTTAAGAAGTTGTACTACAGTTCACTTGCAAGTAGCCAAAAACCAAATTTGAAATTGATCATTGATTCGTTGTTGTTGTTAGTAGATGTGACTGGTGTTAAGTAAGATCCTAGTAATGCAACGAAAATTAGTCCTGGAAAGTAAACAGGAATGAAAGCAACAAAATATTTTTCTTGTCATCAACTCCCAATTTGTTGTTGTACAAGATTGTCTCATTCACTATCCAAAACCCAAACTAAGACGATTGTGTGACCAAATCAGATTGACACCGAATATAAACACAATGAAAGCATGTATAAACTATTAATTTGTACATAACAGTATGATAACTCATTTGATCTGTAGTGCATCTTAATAGGAAATGTTTATGCTTTTCTTATCTTTTGCTGCTCTTTTATAACAATGCTAGTTAATACTTCTGTCATTCTTATTCTGATGCAGGAGCATCCAGGGGCTTTCCAATTTAGTTTAGGGTTGCATCAGTAGTTCTTTTCAGGGTTTTGTTTCCTTTCCCAGTTATGAGGGCTACGGTATAATATTTGGGCAGTTCTGGTTGGATGGGAGGTGGTATAGATGTGCTTGCTAGAAAAATTCTCAGTTAGTTTTGATTGGATTGGGGAATGTGTACCTACTAGACTAGGTTTGTTGAACCTTCAACTGTTATGCTATATTTTCCGAACGAAGTTATTGTATGTATATGCATATATTCAAGTATATTGTTTATTTAAGTCTAGCAGATTCCAAATTGATGCGGTTTAGATTATGTGTTTATTCGATGTTATGGTTGTGATGATTTGATGAAGTATTACGCTATTAGAATATATGAAGTGTTAATGACCGAAAATAGAAAGGGAAAACTACAAAAAAATATCCGAAAATAGAAATCGATCAATCTGAAAATTTACATATGTTTATACAACAATGGAAGCGGCACCATATCAAAAAAATTACATAGGTTCTATTTTGGGTTTTGAGTTGACCGGTAGATCGAGATCCAACCGAAGGCATAAATTGCTGAAATTTCTACCACTACTATATATTCGTATGCGGACATCATCCAACAGTTAAATTTTAAAAATTCCATTTTGTTCCCCATTTTGTTCATGGAGGGTGACATTCCTAATAAACAAGTTATACTACATTAATAAGCATATATAGATTATGTGCGATCCAAAAATTCTGAAATAGAAATCAATCAATCCAAAAATTTCCATATGTTTATACAATAATTGGAGGTATTGTGTCCAAAAAATTAGACTGATCTACCGTGAATGAAGCACCCAATAAAGCGGTCAACGCTTTGTACAAGCAAACTCCCTTAAAGGGAGCGGCACCATGCGAGGACAAGCGACTAAAAAATCTTGAAAAACTGAATAGATGGGAATTGGGGTTTAAGGCCCAGGTCTGGATTTTTTGAGTTTTGTGGCTGTTAGCTTCTTAGCTTAGATGAGGTTTAATTTATCAAGTCACACTAGATGGGTGCCCTTCTAGTATATATCAAGTTATGAATCAATGGAGTTGGTCTCACATAGGACCCGTATAGGAGGATTGGGGCTGAGCCGCTGAGGAATTGGGGGGAAGAGAGAGAGAGAGAGAGAGAGAGAGAGAGAGAGAGAGAGACCCAAACAGAAGAAAAAAAATCTGACTTTGAGGGTGTTATAGGAAGTGAAAAAATATGTGATATGAAATATTATTAAAAAAATAAGAGGGTGTGTGATTTGCAATTTTGGGTGTGCAAATTTCACTCCCCTTTATGGAATTCTCACCACCACAAACGATAATTAAACATTTCTAATCCCATGTTAGCTCATCGGACTTATGAATTAATATGCATTTATTGTGACTAAGCACAAAATGAAAAAAATAATGGACCTGGAAGTATCAAGAAATCATAGATATACATAAATCTACTGTTAGTAGCAGCAGTATAAATCTTCTCCTCAAACCTAACAGTAATTATCCACTCATCAATGTAATCATAAGCTTCATACTAACTGTTCTCAGCCTCTAATTGTTTTCTACCATTTGTGTACAGATCACATTCATGAATCGTACGCAATAGCAAAACATCGTATAACTTTTGATAGTTCATACATAGTTGAAGAAGGAAAAAAAAGTTACCTTACATAAGCATACAATGCCCAAGAGTTGAGCAATCTTTACAATCCAGCAGTTCTAGGAGCTTTGTATCGCAACTTCCTATTATGAACTTGCTGCAAGGAACACAATTGACAATATCAAGCATTCAAAATCGAAAACACTGCCTTAATCAAATCCGACTCAATTTGGTCAATAATTGAATCAATCGTTATCAAGGTAACGACACAAACCATAAAACTTTATCCCCAAGACAGTAAAGAAATTCAAATTAAAAAAGACCAGTGGCTGTGATGTTTGATTTCTCAACAGGATATCTTGAAATAAAAGAAAAACCCCAAAAAGGGTTTTTATTGCAGAGTTACTAGGATAAAAAGAAAAAGGGTTGAAAAACTTTGGAATGGGCAAGAGCAATATCATAATACTCTATTATTATAGCTGGCAAGAGCTGGCTTTCTTCAGGCCCAGCCTCCCGATTCTTTCTTTTCAAATCCCTCTGTTTCTCTCTGTCCATTTCTCTCTCATTCTCTCTCTATTGGTGTCAAACGTGCTTGGGTTGTGGGGGTTAACAAACCCTTCAATCTGAAAAAAGGGTCTTTGTAGTTCAAGAAGGAAGAGGCAAAATTGGGTGGAGGAGAATAGTGCGTCCTCAACCATTCGAAAAGCATGTCGGGGAATATTTATGTCAATATGATTCTTTTATGATGTCACGTGATGCAAAGAAAATAGACAGGATTGCTAGTAATACCTTGATCCTCTGAGATATCGATAACCCAACATCTTTTAAGTAGCTTGTTTCCTGAAACATCTTGTTGGTTCATGGATTGCAAACTCTCTGAAAGAAGATCTTGTCCTGCTCCCTCAGCAATCGCAAAACCATATGTTCATTTTCTTTGAGTTATTTTTCAATGAATTCAAAAAGATCATATCGTCCTTTGAGAAAGAAGGGGGACTCTGGAATCAAACAACAGTCCACATTTGGCAAGTAGGCCTCGTCAAAGGGCCGGGCCGAGCTTTATTGTAAATCGAAGTATCCAAGTCCGTCCATATAAAGCGGGTCTTGTGGGCTTTTTTGGGTCTGGCCTTGTGGGCTTTATTTATAAATAAATATTTAAAGACATTAATTTTTTTATTTTTTTTTATCAAGTTTTGAAAATTTATTGGATAATGATCAAATACAACCAAAGAGAACAAATCTATATTTGTACCCAAAAAAATCTATATTTATATATAGACACTAATTCATTTATAAATAAATTTTTAAAGACACTAATTTTTTATATATCTATATTTATATATCACACACTTCAAAGAACAACCTCTATCAATTCAAAGAAATTGGGAAAACCGGTCGTTGGATGTGATTATTACAATAAATTATTTTTAGTCAATTTCACCATAGTTTCGAACTCGATCTGATTGGTCAATCGTAGTCGCTTGTACGTTTTCTTGATTGATCGATGGCGTGATGACTGCAAAACTTGCTTATGTTTTTACATCATGTTTGTAAATATTTCATCGATAGATGTGCATGAACATATGATAAAAATTTGAATTTTAATTACAAAATCATTGACCTATATCAATTTGCCTCTTCAAAGTTGTATAACTTATACATTACATTTAAATTGTTGAGGTTCATTTTAAAGCAACCATGAAGTGGAAATTGAATTTGGAAAAATCAACCGTTCGATGGAGAGATTGTAATATTTTATGGTGGTTGTAAAAAATTTGGTTTTCGTTTCTAATTCGATCAACTAGGTCAAACCTGGATACTCTTATAAACCTATATTTATATATTATACACTACAAGGAGTAACCTCTATCAATTCAAAGAAAATAGGAAAACCAATCGTTGGATTTGATTATTACAATAAATAAGGAGTGTGGTAAAAAATTTAGCCAATTTTCCCCGTATTTTCATAACCGATCATATTGATCAACCGTCTTCACTTGTATGTTTTCTTGGTTGACCGATGACTTGATGAACGCAAAACATGCTTATTGTTTCACATCATGTCTGTAAATATTCTATCGATGGATGTGTATGTACATAAGATAAAAAATTCAATTTTATTACAAAGACGTTGACCTATATCAATTTGCTATCAAAGTTATATGACTTGTACATTGCATTTAAATTATTGATGTTCATTCTAAAGCAACCATGAAATGAAAGATGAATTTAGAGAAACCAACCCTCGATGGAGAGATTGTACTGTTTTATGGTGACTGTGAAAAATCCAGCCAATTTAGTTTTCGTTTCGAATTAGATCAACTAGGTCAAACTTAGTTATTCTTATAAACCTATATTTATATATCATACACTCCAAAGAGCAACCTCTATAAAGTCAAATAAAATGAAAAAATAGATTGTTGGATGTGATTATTACAATGAATTATGAGTGTGGTAAAAAAATTAACTAATTTCACCATATTTTCGAATCCGATCAAATTGGTCGACCGTTGTCACTTGTTTTTTAGAATATATAGGCGCGCGCGCGCGCGCGCGCACACACACACACACGTGTATATATATAAATACACAGAGACATATATATATATATATATATAAACACACACACACATATATATATATATATATATATATATATCTATATATTTATATTTATAAACACACGTAATCACACACGTGTATATATATAAATACACAGAGACATATATATATATATATATATAAACACACACACACACACATATATATATATATATATATATATATCTATATATTTATATTTATAAACACACACACACATATATAAAATAGTTTTTGGGCTTTTACGGGTCGGGCCTTGCCGGCTTTTGGTGGGCCGGTCTGGATTTTTGCGGGCCTCCATCGGCCCACTTGATCCGCGGGCTTTTTAATGAGGCCTAATGGCAAGTGTAGCATACATAGCCATGAAATCTGTATTAGGAATTGCAGTTCAAGATGAAAGCTGTATAAGGAATCAGAACATAACTGTTACAAAAATTAAGTATCAGGATCCATTCTTGCACGACACTAAAGAAGAGTACGAAAATATGGACATGAAATGAGAACTATTACCACTGTAGTGTCCCATTAGCTTCACAACCCCAATACCATTCTCAATACTTTCAGCTTCCACATAAGCATTGCCTTGAAAGGTTCAGTTCATAGAGACATGCCCACAAAAAGCAATTCCAACTACAAATCTTGTGAGATAGTTTTCTGACATAAAAAAGAGCATCAGGAAGAGCAAAACAGTATAAAATACTCGGATCAAATTCTTTTATTTTCTGACCATAATCAGAATCATATAGAAAAACCAAAATTTCCCGCTGTATCATATATGGCATCCCAAGTTCCCAACCCATTAATCAACTTGATCTTAGAGAAAGCATCAGCACAAAGTAACACAGCTTTATGATACGATTACTAATAGAGCAAATTGTTAATATAAATGCTGAAAGTAATTATCAAACCTCGTGAGAAACAAGCAACCAAAACAATGGCACATATCATCCTTTGTGAAAGGCTTAACCATGTTGATCAGCACTCTATGACCAGTTGACCACCAAAAAGTTAAACTCCAACCAAAACTCCTGAATTAATAAATACTATCAAATTGAAGCTTAAACAACAAAAAGCTTAATGTTCTATGAAGCAACCACGCCAAAAAAAAATTGCAGAAACCAAACAATACCTGGAGTGACTTCATGTAGCACAGGGAGAGATAGAAACCGAGGAGGACTAAACTCAGGTTGCCCAACATCAGTATCCAAGTACCCAACTTTCCTATACCTGTAAAGGAAAATAATACTAAAATGGTTATCAACATCTCCCATCCTAAACCACCAATAAATAGTAAGAGACCACTGAGAACAATATTCCAGTTCATAAAAAGAAAATCACCAAAAAAAAAAAAGGACCGATTTTTTTCCCATCAAAATTTCCTATACTTGCAGGACACAAAGCAAATCCCTAAACCCAATCACCAATATTTTGAACCCAAATCAAGAACGAAAACCATTACCTGGTCGGATTGACCAATGAAGGAAGCAAAGAGATTCTCCGGTACCCGTAGATGGTGAAATTTCGTACTCGTTTTCAACCCAACCTCTGTATCTCAGAGCCTGATCGATGCGGTCCAGCTTGATGGCGATGGCTGTATATCAGAGCTTGACTACACTTGATGTCTCCCGAACAAACAACACCACCGACCCTTTCCTATCTACATAAACTCTCGGGGGGCAAAACCGTCATTCCACTACTGATATGAACAATGTAATAAACAGTAAAGGAGCTTTATTATATAGGTAATACAAGGACAAAATCGCCAATCCACTATTCATTACGTCTGTGTTTTGCGGAATGAACAGCAACAATGTAGTTTATCTTTCGTATATTTAGAATAAGTTGTTGTGTAATTACAATACTTAGCTTAAGTGATTATGATCAGTGAAGATTAGTGTGAAGAGAGTTGTTCTCTAAGAGATAACTGTATGATTACTGTTGTAAGTGATTTTCTACAAACTGGATGCTTATTTTATCATAAGAAAAATTAATCATGAGTATCATTTTCCTTATGAGTGCCTCTATTTATACCTCTAAAATCATCATTTGGACCTCACTACTTATTAGACCTCCCAATTATTTTTACATATACCTAATATGCTAATTACACCTCCCTAATTTTTCCAAAATGCCCATTTCTCAATATGTAATCACTTTTAAGTTATCATTCCGTTGTTCAACTTCTATTCTCTGTGTTTAGTTGGGGTAAAACCAAAAAAGCTAAAGGGACCGAAAATTATAGCGTATCACTCCATAGCTAACAAGAATATTACAGGATCATAATTGTCGAGTGTGTGATTTCAAGTATAAAACACATACACAGCCAAACAAATGTAACCATGGTAAAGTAACTATCATCCATTCATAGAATCATTGTCCGTGTAAATTACCCATTACCAGAACAAAAGACAAAAGAAAATGGATCAAGAGAATCGAATGGCAGTCAAGGGCGATTGAAAGCAAATATGCTTAATTTAATAACTCGGGAACTAGAAAGGTATTTGAAGGTGTTGAAGAGGTCAATCAATACCATCAACTTCTTTATGCCAAATAAATTTAAAGGAAGAAAAATAACAATTTATCACCTGAAGATTTTTTAGGATGATTCTTTAGAGAAAAATTCCAAAAGAGTTCTCAGAATTCCATAACAGTTTGCAAAATTTAGATTCCACAATCATGGTTTGGTTCTCAATTATCAATTTGTCACTCTTGTTTGCCTCCAAAACCGGTCTGGCATGCAAATGGTCTCTTTTTAGTGCACAGGTGTGCTAGCACCATGGGGTGCAGTCGTCGGGGCATCCCTTGACCTGACTTCTTCTCAAACACTGTGGACGAGGAGAGTACCAACTTCGTCTCCAGATTCTTTTCTATGCCTTTCAGGAAAGGACTTTTTGCCTGACGGGTAAGGATTTGTGGTGTGATCTCTTGAGTCACGGAGTCGATACTTAGTGTTGTAGACTAAGCAGAGCAATCACCGAGAAGTAGGAGAAAGCACGGGTCTGCTAAAGTGTGACTTTAGTTTCGCTAGGTTGCGAAGGCGTTACCCTTGCTTCACTGGTTTTCAACTAGGTTGAAGGTAAGTTGCTCTGGAGAGGCTTTGATAATCGTTGAGATTGATTGGAGAGTTGTTTTTCGTTGTGTCCTTGAACCCCAGTATTTATACCTTAGGGTTTCGACTGTTCCTTGACATAAAAGGATTATTGATTGAAGATTCCTAATTGGTCTCCGCTACTTGACTCATATAAGGGCTCGCTTTTCTCATGGATCTCGGAATGGGCGAAACTGTAACCCAAACCCAATTAGACTTAATTTTGGGTTGCAGGTATCGACCCACCACACTAAACCCTTTCAGGGGATCTTGCCAAAAATACTTTTTGGTTCAAACATTGCCCCCAGGCCTTGAGATCAGGCCCGCGAAATGTAACTGATCGAAGGGGACTTAAGCTACACGACTTATGACAGAAACGGGGCTATAAATGTGGGTTTGCGTCTGCTCAATTGCTAAACGTCTTTTCATTGCATCGTTCCCCTCACAAAATCCTTTATTTAAATCTTGTCGCCAATTCGGATCTGTCACATCAGAAACTCCAGTCTCTTAAACCAGAAAACACTTTTTTTTCCACAATAGCTTCTTCTGAGAAACCCATAAATGGCTCCATCCAAGAAAATCATCATCGATCAAGAGGAGGAAATCACCGAGGAGGCTGCCCATGCCTGGGGAACCGACATTGGTGGCCGCTGCTTCGCTCACACTACCATTCAAAGACCTCTACTACTTAGTTTTCCTAATTCCCAAGCTAGACTGGGTCCTACCCCACGAGAATCTATTCCAGAAGACGCCATCGCCTTATATGGTTTACCCATTCGTAGACCTATTCCAGTCCTCTGAAGGACTCTTGGAGATTTCAACAGCTGGGGCACGCGCCAATACAGAGCCAAGATAGGGTTTTGGCCTACAATCAGCGCAATAGAACTCACTTGGTATCGTGAAGTTCAAGCAAGGGATTTGGCTCGCTGGGATGCAGCGGGTATCACCCACACCATCGATCTATGTTTCCAACTCCCTAGCGGTGGCAATCATTAGCCACTGGCCGCCATTATTTGTTTCTGGAACACTGCCAGCAACACCTTTGATTTCCGGGTCAGCCATATGAGCATAACATTGCTAGACGTCCTCACCATCACGGGGCTACCTATAGACGACGAACCCTATGTGCATGGTCAATTTGATGCCGTCAAATTCTCTTCGCAAATGATTCAAGCCGGTTGTGGCCACCACAGTCGCTCTTATCCTCTATAGTGAACCCACTACTGCGAAGAACGCAATGCGACTGGTGGCATCACCTTCTTGGAATACTGGCTCTACAAATTCATTTTCTGCACCTCCTCTAACAAGCCCACTGGTCCTTGGGCTTCTCTAGCAACGACCCTCTACAACGGCCGCCGTGTAGGCCTCGGACAACCTGTACTAGGCGCGCTATATCGCACCCTTGACCATGCCACTATGCATCCCTTTGAGGTTGGCATTTCTGGCCTATTCAGGATCCTAGACTTCTGGATACAAGTCTACTTCCCTCACTTCCGTCGGTTAGACATCCCAAAGTTTCCACCGGCTGACGTACTTTTAGGCCAATGGCTCTATCGTGGGGACAGGTTCCCCTCCATATTCTGAATGCTTTTCATATCTATACCCCTTGGACGAGATACCAGATTCAGACCTAGTTCTTAGTAGAAGATTCCCGCCTCCCTTCGAACAAGGGTTCTTTCCTGGGGATCCTAAATATAGCGATCGCATGCGCTTGCCCTTTCGCAGCGCGATCTCCAGCTCAGATATCAGACTCGCGGCTGATAAGATTAGTTACGAGCTTTATGCTCCTAATCATTTCACTCGCTAACTCGGGCTAGCCCAGTTAGTGCCTTTTCCTCTTTATGATTCATGGAACTACAACACTTCCTAGCACAGAATTGGCCCCACAATTGGGCCTCCACTAGCCCAAAGCATGCTCTCCTTGATCAACCTTCCGAACTGGGCCGACGACCTTATCCCCGTCGACGGAGTCGCCGAGGACTTCGACCACTGGTGGTCCTAAGTCTCTGTTAACTGCTGGAATCAACGGGATGACGAGCTTTTCGCCTACGATACTGATTCTGAATTGCTCGCACGCTTCCCTGAGAATAGAGCCCAACCTCAATGACATGTGCAGGCTCCTCGACCTGCGCGAGCCCCGCGCCTTGCTCAAGCCGGAATCATAATCCGCGAACCAGCACAAGAGGTAATTTTCTTTGCGTGTTCACCATTTTACTCCTTTTGCTTTCACTTCCTTAACTCATATCTTACTTCAGAGGAGAAATCTTGAGGTGCCATTGCCTGGCGGTTAACTGGTCAATGTTCCCCCGGCCACAGGCCAGGCTGCAAAGCAAAAGGCTGTGGCGACATAACCTGAAGTCACAGAATCCTCTGATGATGAAGACCCACAGGAAGTAAGTAGTCCTTCATAGGCCTTATAATCGTGATACTTTCTTTTAAAGTTCAATCTGACCACCTTAATCCTATTAGGTCGCTGCCGCTCTGGCCCGCAAACACAATCGTTCCTACCCTTAGGCCGACCCTTGGGAAGATGATGAACCAATCGCTGACCGACTGGTATTACATGATTAAGATAAGAAATGAAGTTATCGCTTTATTCGAACTTTCACCTTGTAACACTCCTCACTTACAGGTTCATCATAGGACTATGGGTTCTTCTAGATACAGTGGGGAAGGCCCATCCACAGCCGGCGGTGAAGCAACCTCTTCGCAGGTCTAGGTGCCACCGGACTCAACCACCTCTCTGCCTCTAGTCAGTGTCGCAGATGATCCACACTCATCCCTGGTGCCGATTCAGATATCAGATGACAGCTCGCCTGAGGCTGAGGAGAGAATATTCCCTTCTGACACTCCCCATGAGGAACCAACAACGACTAACATGCTGAAACAAGTAGCACCTGATTCTGCCCCAGATGTTGTTATGGGTGATCAAGAGCAAACCACGACGATGGCGGATACGTCCACTCTTCCAGTAGTCACCTAAAATGCTCTAGACGCTGCCCGCGAGCATCCTATTGAAGAGGTATTTCCCCTTCTCAAAGCATCTCCTACTCTAATATGTTTCATCTTGATTTCTCTTTGACACTCCGACCTCCCTTCTTAGGGTCAGAGCCCTGTTTGCACCGAGGAGGTGGTAGTCACCGCCGAGGAGACTGCTTGCGAGAATCCCGCTGAACTAAGTACTACAGATGAAGCTGATAGCAAACTTGCCCCACATGCCTCCCCCAAGTGCTCGAATCAGAAGAAGAAGTGAACCCTCAAACTGTGCCTGATGTGGCAGCTCCTATCGCGGAGCCTCTCGAGGTCTTATTTGCTGCTGCTCCTGCCCCACCGCAAGCACCTCCTTCCAGACTAGAGCGAATATCCTGGGTGCTTGAAGTAACCCCTCCTGGAGTCGTGGATGATGCTAGGGAAGGTCTTCGCGACTCTTGGGCCCTGACATATTGACTCTTGGTGCGTCCGCAAGAGCTTTAGAGTATCTCAGAGTACTCCGCCATGAGGCTGCCATCACCGAAGCTCAGTTCCTTGATATAGACAAACTACTGGAGGATCTCCCTAAGTGGTGCAACTAGAAAACGGCCGCGATGGCACTGGCTGGAAAGGTCCATACACATCATCAGGCCCTTGCTCAACAGATGGGCGCCTTACGAGATTCCCTAGGTGAACGGGCCTCTTATATCAGAGAGATGGAGCTCGCGGAGAGTTACCTTCCATCCCAGATCAAGGATCTTTAGGCCTAACTATCTTTTGTGAGGGCCAGGATTGCCCATGCGGAAGCCCAACTAGAGCAACCCTTGGCCGCTTTAGAGGCACTATCTCAAAACCTGGCCCAGGCTCGCAGAGCAGCCTAATAGAACGAACAAGCAACCATTGAGGCTGGCTTCCATCTGGATGAACATTTTCTCTACTTGTCTTATACAGGCTGGGGGCTTTAGGCCTCTAGTACAAGGCCCATTATTTTGTAATTATGTAATATGAATACTATTAACCCAATAATAACATGTTTATTTTAGTCCGCTTACTAGCCCAAACGCGTCTTTAATTTTATAGCCACAAGATCGTTCAAATTTGCCTTAATTGCAAATTAAAACAGTTCAGAGTAGATAATCTCGAAACTAAGCGGTTACCTCCTTGAAGACCATTCTGTTGCCCACGCGTATTTAATTTTCCTCTATTTCCAAGATTATGGAATCTACTCTCATTGATGGCATTGATCCTCTTCCAACTTTCTATCCAAGGGCTGAGGCCACTCACACTGACCCTATATATATATATATATATATATATATATGTATATATATATATATATATGCACTCTGGGGATGAGAAGATTAGAAACATGGCTTACCCAGAAATGACCTTGCAAGCCATACATCTCTTCCTTCTTTTCCAGAAATCATCTCCTCACGATCTCACTTTCAGCCTCTATTCCTTAGCCCTTATGGCGAAATCTCAATCCTGAGATAGGCCTTATGGCTTAATCTCAGGCAACATCATGTCTTTGGCCTCTGAAAGCCTGGATGGAACATACTAGGCTTCAGATAGGTTAAAAAACATGATGAGCTCTTAGCACAGGATACCACCTTCTGAGGAGTCTCCCTTCTTATGTTCCCATGTGCGGAGCAAACCGATGAAGGGTGGGAGGCCACGCAAGGCCGTACGTTCTTCCTCGGGCCCTTTCTTTCTGGATGTGGCCCGAATTGTGTCCTCCGGATGGAAGGGGGCTTTGGCGATCACCTCTTTCTCATGCTCTCTCTTTAATGACAGAATCTTGGAGGGATGATGAAGGATGGACTCGCGGAAGGAATGGTAGTGGGTTATGGCGTTCCCACACTTCACATCCTAAAAATGGTGGCTGCCAAAGTTGAAAAAAGGTTTCAGCAGGGGTTCAAGCTGATGTTGAGTTCCTTCACTGTCTGTGCACCTCTTGGAGATGAAGATAGATTCAGAGGATTCCATTACTTGTATTTTAGCCACTTCAGGCTTTGTAACTTCTCAAATGTAACAAATGTATTGCTTCTGGCCGCAAAGCCACTTTATGAGTGCAATAATATGCTGAATTCCTAATAAAGCCTCTGGTATAAGCCTTATTCTATTTATTCATGCTTTAACACTTGATTGTCAAAAACAGAGTGCGAAAACAAAGATTAGAAATTCTAAATTTTCTAAATTTTTACTCATATATATAGCACAAGTCAAGAGGCCACTGACACAAGGTCCAGAACATATATAGTGTATTGCCCCTAGTCTTGCTAGGTGAATCAAGTACATAAGTGTGGGGCCACTGAGTAGGCCCATATGTAGAAGAGGACACAAACCAAGTAAGACTATGTTTACCCCCTGTCTCATAGACTGGAGTAGCTAGCAGGTCTTTAAACTCCCAAACACTGGGGTAATATTTCTTCAAGAATCTGCTGTTGGTAGGGTTGCAATGAATATCACCGTCCAATTCTTTTAGGTGAAAGGCCCATTTGTCGCGGCCACCCAACTTCTCACCCAGCGGAAGCACTGCCTTCGAGACAAGTTCACCCTCCTTGTAGCTACGACAGCGCGTACGCTTGTCATAAGCGTGAGCGACGAGATGCTTTTCCATGACTAAGCTATCCAAAGCCTGTAAGCATCGTTTGCTAAGATTTTCATTCTTTTGCCACATGGCCTAGACATAATCTTCACCAATCAGATGATGTTGGTCTTGGACGTGTAGAGATTGAACATTGATCTCCAGGGATACGTAAAACCATGTTATGACCAAACATGAGAGCATAGGGTGTTGCGGCGGTGGGGCTATGCTTAGAAGTGCAATAAGCCCAGAGAGTCTCATACAGCGTCTCGTGCCACTGGCGAGGATTCTTTGCAAGCATCTTCATTAGGAGGGTAATGACAATCTTGTTACTGGCCTCTGCTTGACCGTTGGATTGGGCATAATATGGGGTGGAATGAATGAACTGTATTCCCAAGTCAGCTACGAGCTGCTTCACTTCGCAACCCATGAATGCTGCCCTTCTGTCGGAGACTAAAACCTCTGGGATGCCAAACCTGCAAATAATATGATTAAAGATAAATTGTCGGATTGTGGCACTGGAAACCTCCTTTAAAGGCTCAGCCTCTACCCATTCAGTAAAGAAGTCTGTAGCGACGAGAGAAGAGTGAGGGTGAATCATTCCAATCAGGTCCAATGCCTAACCCCGCGCTGGTCATGGCTTAATGGTAGGCTGCATGGGTATATTTGGAATGTGCTGGATCGGCCCATGTGCCTGGCGATCTTGGCAACCTTTCGCGAACATGATACAGTCCTTCAAAATACTCGTCCAATAATATCCATGTCTCCTGATGAGCCAGTGCATTTTTGAGCCTGCCTGATGTGCTCCACACACGCCCGCATGTTCTTCTCGTATCAAGCGTTTGGCTTCACGACCATAAACACAACGAAAATCTATGCCACCTTTGCCTCGCCGTCGTAGTTCGTCGTTCCTGAGAAAGTAGTTAAGCGCAAGGAAGCGGGTTTTCTTATCGACGGAGAAATCAGGCTGCTTAAGGTATGCAATCAAGGGGATGCGCCAGTCCACATCAATAGGATCCAACATAGCCACTACTAGCTCGTCAGGTGGGTCGGTCCTCTTGAGCCACAAAGGCAGCGAGCAACGGTTTACTTTTAAAATTCTCTGTCAAACACTATACTTTAAGGTTATACCTGTGGCTAATTGGGCGAGCTCGTTGGTGGAAAATTACGCTCGCGAGGGATATGCTTGAGGTCCACGTCATCAAATTGGGTCAGAAGTTCAAGCGCGCGTTCCAAACAAGGGACAAGTAAAAAGCTAGTGCACCTGAACTTTTTGCGAAGCTGATTAATGACGAGTAAAGAATCTCCGTGAACCTAGATGTCAATGACCCCTAATTCCAGCAATACTTCTAGGCTTATGATGAGGGCTTCATACTCTACTTGGTTGTTCGTACAGCAGAATTTCAAATGAAAAGGTAAGAAAAGTGATCGCCAGCCGAGCTTTCCAGGACCACTCCTGCCCCTACCATTGTCTCCATCCTAGAGCCATCAAAGTATAGTACCCAGGGCTGTAACGAGACCGTGGAATGATAAAGTGATGCATACTCAAGAAGGACAACCAAGTCTGGTCTAGCGATCATCTCTATAGCGACCTCCAGATCGCAGACTGCTGGGATGTCCAACATTAGGATGATGTGCCAAGAAGTCGGCGATAGCTTGGCCTTTAACTGCCTTATGTGGAACATACTGCAAAGATAACTTTGATAAAGCGAGCACCCACTTACCAATATGGCATCTGAGAATAGGCCGAGAAAGCATATATTTGACTAGATCGGTCTGGGCTACAATGCAAGTAGTAAAGGATAACATGTAATGTCGCAACTTCCACACCGGAAAGTAAAGCGTGAGACATAACTTCTCTATTGGAGTGTACCTTGTCTCACAATCCGTCAGTGTTCTGCTAAGGTAAAAGATAGCGTGTTTGGCACCATCCTCATCGTCCTGGGTGAGCAAGCTCGTAATGAAGGTCTTAGCCACCAAGATATAAAGCTTCAGTGGAAAGGCCGGTCTAGGAGGAACAAGTACTGGTGGACTCGCGAGATAGGCCTTGATTTTGTCAAAAGCCTCTTGGTGTTTAGGCTCCCAAACAAACTCACTACGCCCTTGCAACTTCAACAGCGGGGAAAAAGCCTAAATTTTGCCTGCAGAGTTGGAGATGAACCGCCGCAGGAAGTTGATCTTACCCAATAATCTTTGTAGCTCCTTCTTTGTTCGCGGGGGAGATGCTCTGATGACCACGTTTGCCTTATCCTCAGGAACCTTAATGCCCCTTTGGCGGACTATTAAACCCAGAAAATCACCGGTATGAACTCCGAACACGCACTTGGCCGGATTCATTTTCAGTTTGTGTAGCTGCATGCTCTCAAAAACCTTCCTGAGGTCTGCAATGTGGTCCCCTCGCTTTTTGGATTTCACGACCACGACATCTATGTAAAACCCTAAGATCTTTCCAAGTATATCATGGAAGATCAGGTTCGTGGCTCTCTGATAGGTAGCCCCAGCATTCTTCAAACCAAAGGGCATAACTACATATTCAAAAACTCCCGTGAAACTAGGACAACGGAACACGATCTTGTGCCTATGCTCCTCTGCGACTGAAATTTGGTGATATCCTGCGGTCCCGTCCATAAAGGACAACAGTTCATGCCCCGCTACTGCATCTACCAACATATCCGCCACCGGCATGAGATAGACATCTTTGGGGGTGCCCATATTAAGGTCTCTATAATCCACGCAGACCCTCATCTTGCCATTCTTCTTGTGAACATACACTATATTGGATAGCCACTGGTTATATTTGGCCACCCGGATGATACCTGATTTGTGCATCTTTTCAACTTCTTCTTTGACCAACACTTGGGTCTCCGAGTTCATTCTTCGGGGTTCTTGCTGCACGGGCCTCTTACCAGGTAACGTTGGCGCGCATCTGGTGGGAAACTATCACGCCCCGAATTTTGAATAACAAATTCAAATCCGAAATATGAATAATAACAAATACAAATAACGTTTTGAATTTTTTTTTCTCAGAAACCAACACGCCTCACACCACTCCATATTACATAAACCAAATCCCCAAGTTACTTATTACAGCACACTCTCACCAATTAAAATAATAAAGCTCAATGAGCACAATAAACATCACCATACAATGCTGTAAAACAATACTATCACTCTAAACAGCACGATCACCACTCCTGGACAAATCTATGGTAATTGTATTTGGAAAAAATTTGTGGATGCATGATTTGATACAAATATTGGGTTGGGAACTTGTTCGTCAAGAATGTCGGGAAGAGCCTGGAAAACGTAGCAGGTCGTGGCTTCCCAACGAGATCCTCCATGTATTTGATCGGAATAAGGTTAAAAAATGTACAAAGCTGAAACAAACTTTCTTTTTTTGTATTATGCTTCATCTTATGCAATACTAATTATTTTTCTCTTTATTACTAGGGGACGAGTGCAGTTCAAAGCATATTCCTCCAACGTCCAACAAAAGACAATGCAGTTCACTCGATCGATGATGCGTTTTCTAATATGGACAGATTGAGATTGCTCAAAATTTGGATTGTGAAGTTTTCTGGCAATATCAAATATCTGTCTAATGAGTTACAGTTTCAGGATTGGCATGAATGCCCTTTAATTTCTTTACCGTCAGACTTTCAACCAGAGAACCTTGTCGAACCTCACATGTACTCAAGCCGCATCGAACAATTATGGAGGGGTGGAAAAGTAAGATCTTAATAAATGTTTTGAATAGTCATATTATTGAATGTCCATCATAAACCTGTAATTAGATTCTAGTCTCTCGTCTACTTAAATGTTGAAAAAGGAAGAGCTTTTTCATAAATATGCAGGGTCCTAGTTGTGCTCATTGTCATACTAAAATTGGATTACTTGCACATCAAGAATGTAGTTTACATTTTACATTGTTCTTTTCTATAATTTCTGTAATTTGGAAATTAAGCATTTGTGTCAAGTTCTATCAAGCAATTAAGACTCGTGATAAATATGCACTATATAGTTAATATTGAAAATTTGTACTGAATTCATATATTTTCCACTGTCCAGATATATATCCTATGTTTCTCATCTTTAGAATGTAGGTACATATGTGTAGGAATGCCTTGATACAAGAGATAATGCAATTTTCACATGATTATAATGTATCTTTCGTACTCGGACTCAATAATAATAGAGGCAAACACCAATAACTACAATAGTTACTGATATTTTACCATGCGCAAGATCTAAATCATTTAGCCCATGCGGTCTGCTAAAACTAACGAGCCATCAACCACTATCAGGCCCAGTGACAGAAAGGGCAATATAATTTTCAACAAATTACGCCAAATGTCATCGACGCTGGTTTGACCCATTTCAATTCACCTTGTTTCATTTCAATTTCAATCACAAGGAAGCTAGGGCTTGGTCATGGCAGCGAAGCAAGAGCGCGACCCCGGCGGCGAAGAAAGAGTGCGACTTCGACAGCGAAGCAAGAGAGCGACCCAATTAGAGTGGTTGAGTCGGATCATAGTACTCCTTGAACTTTTCATTCTAACGCCTCATGAACCAAGGGCTCTGATACCACTATGGGGAAAAATAATATAATAGAAACAACAACTTCAACCACAAATTAAAGGATAAATATGCAAAGAAAACAAATGAGTAAAGGAAAGAGAACACTGGATATAATGTGGTTCGGCAAGGTGCCTACTTCCACGGGGCACAACAACGAGAACTTCCACTATGATAAGGTGGATACAAGAGATACACAACTTCAAGAATACTACTTGAAGAAAACACTCTCTCAAACTTGTTTTGCTACCTAACAACTACAACACTCTCAACTTGGAGTGGACACTCTTCACTCTCTACTTGGATGAAGATGCTTCTCTTAGAGGAGATTGGATGAGAGATGGATGCTAAGAATGAGCAAATGACCTCTCCTTATATAGGCCAAGGAGGAAACCTCATCATGACAAGTTATAGTGGAAGTCTTAAATTCCTCCATAATTTAAGTTCCATGTTTTCTTCCACTATGTCTCTTCTTTATTAAAGAAGGCAACACCCTAAATTAAGGAAATACTTTTCATCATGGTTTCTCTTCATCATAGAGTCAACACCCTTCAATTAAGGAGGGACTCACCTAATAGGAAACTGATACTACAACTCAACAAAGATTTGGAGTTCTTTTCAGCTGTTTGGTAAGACCATTCATTTGAAAGAGCCTATTGAAGGTATTGATGTTGTTGGTTGAACTGGGTAAGGTGGCGGAAATATAGGGTGCAATGAAACTGAACTTCTGAACAACTAACTGGATCTTTCTTATACCAAGCTGCTTGAAAGGATTGATGTTTGAGTCTCAGCTTGTACTTTGTAAACTACTTGTGGTAGTTATGTCATGCATATAAGTTGATGTACATCATTTGATGTGATATGCGGACAACTGGAATTTCGAAGTTCTCCTCTCCATCAAGTAGCGAATACACAGTTGCATGTGCATCCGTCTCTAATTCCAGAGTAAGAAAACTCTGTTCTAATGCTAATTGTAGCCCATGAGATCACCAAACTCTCGGTATGTCCAGGAGAGGTAACTCCATGAAGAGGAATGATTTTTTCTAGTGCTATTTACCCTTTGTCATTATGTATAACGACACAGCCACCACCTTCTCACTTGTCAGCTACAAAAGCACCATCAGTGTTCATTTTCAAGATACCATTGAAAGGAGGCTTCCACTTGTTAGGCTTCTCTTTCACTCCTCTTCCCCTGCTGCATAATTGTTTTGTACTAATTGTAATTATGACAATTCAAATTTCGTGAAGCATTTGTCACCAAACTTTGACTTACGTAAAGATAGAGATAAGTAAATAAATAGATACAAGTGTTAATCGGTAATATGGGTAACTTGAAGCATATCTACAGGGAATCTAATATGGTAGCTGATTCTTTGGCTAAAAAGAGCATTAATCATGAGTTATGGTTTGATGGTTTTTTACCTTCCTCCTAGTCATGCTGCTAGTGCTTTTCTTGAAGACCTTGAGGAAACTATTAGAGCCTTCAGGCTGCCACATGTATATCTCTTCCTCTAGGTCACCATTGAGAAAGCCTGTCATCTGATGCAGTTCCATGTCAAAATGAGTAACTAAGAACATGATCAGCCTAAATGCATCCTTGGTTGATACAGGTGAGAATGTCTCATTGAAATTAACTCCTTCTGTGTTAAGCCATTGGAAGCTAATCTTGCCTTATATCTCTCTATTGAGCCATCTGCACCTCTTTGTCTTGAAAACCTATTTGCACCCTATTGGCTTCTGCTTTTTAGTTGCTTCAATTAGCTCCCATACATTATTGTCACTCACGGATTTCAGTTATGCCTCTATGGCTTCACCCCATTTTTGTGCATTTTCACCTTCCACAGCTTACTTGTAGCTCAGGGGATCATCTTCTTCACCAAAAGCAGTTTCAACCTCTTTCAAATAAACTTCAAACTCATCTGCATTTATTGCAGGTTTTGTCATTCTTCCAGACCTCCTCAACTCTTATGGTTGTGCTGCATGCTGTGCTTGGATTTCAAGCTGGTTATGTGGTACTTGTTGAACTTATGGTTCAGGTTCATCTTGGGATCCAGGTTCTGGCAACGGTTCTACAGCCTCTTCTATGTTATTTTCATGTTCAAACTGGTTTTCTTGCAAAACAATGGGTAAAGCTAGTATTAAGGGCAAAACAGCATCTGATGGGACAGGGGATATGATTGGCATGTTGCTGATTTCTAAGCCTTCTTCACCCTAAAAAACATAATCTTCAAGGGACTGGTTTTGCTGCATTTCATCATAAAATACAACTCTATTGGTTTCAATAACTCTGGTGCTGTCTGAAGGGCAATAAAATTTAAAGCCCTTGGACTTTTTAGGGTAACCAATAAAAAATGCACTCACAGTTCTACTGTCAAGTTTTCCAAGCTAAGGAATATAAGGTTTTACTTCTGCTTTACAACCCTAGACATGTAAGTGATGAAAGCTTGGCTTTCTGCTATTCCATAGTTCAAAAGGTTTACTGGTTATGGCCTTTTTGGATGCTCTACTGGTGAGGTAATTGGTTGCCTTCAATGCTTCACCCCATAAGAATTTTGGGAGGCCAGAAGCACACATCATGCTTCTAATCATGTTTTTGTAACCTCTATTTCTTCTTTCAACCACCCCATTCTATTGAGGTGTGCCAGGTGTGGTGTATTGGGCTGCAATCCCATTCTCTTGCAAGTATCTTGCAAAGCCCCATGTGTTGGCCAGATTCATCAAATTTCTCAAAGTACTCTCCCCCTCTATCAGACGTTATTACCTTAATCACTTTCTCCAACTGTTTTTCTACTTCTGCTCTATAAAATCTTGAACTTCTCTAGAGACTGGCATTTATCACTCATGAGGAAAATATTTATTTCCACAGATAGTTGTATCCCTGAAAGGTCCACTAATGTCTGTATGGATGATTTCTAAAAGACTTGAGCTTCTAGTTGAACCCTTTCTTCTGTTGGAAATTAATTTTCCTTTTATGCATTCAACACATGTTTCAAAGTATGTATAATCCAAGCTAGGTAGGAGGTTTTGTTTTTCCAAAATTTTCATTCTTTCAATGGAGATGTGCCAAGTCTTTTGTGCCACAGAAAAGAAGAGTTTTCTGAAAATTTTCTTTTAACTCCAACTGTTTTATCGACATTTTCAACAAATTCTAAAAGCAGTACATGCTTAACGGTTGGATAAGAGCAAAGTAATTGAATGTAATCACCAATAAGAATACCATAACCAATATAATTGGAATGCAGAGAGATTTTATTTCAGAAATACTAAGCCAAAAACAATAATTTGTTCTCATTAAAAGACTAACAAAAACAAGATTCCTTTTCAAAGAAGGAATATAAAAAACATTGTTTAAATCCAAAAAGTTTCCATATCCTAACTCTAAAAGAACTATTCCAACTGCTTTCACAGCTACTCTCTGACCATTCCCAACACAGACCCTTTGTTCACTCTTTCTTGGTTCCTTCCACCTTAGAAACCCCTGCATGGAATTTGAAACATGTATTAGTAAACCACTATCAAGCTACCAGGAATCTGGTGAAACATCTATTAAATTAATTTCAATAGATACGACTATGTAATTACCTCTTTTCTTAAGCCAGTCCCTATACTTAGAGCAATCCCTCTTGATGTGGCCCTCTCTCTTGCAGAAATAACACTTAAAGACAGTGTTTTTCTTAGGTTTCAAAGGCAATGACTGTTTTGGTGCCTGAGGTGCTAGGTTTGGATGTGTCACTAGTACTAACAGCTTTCTTCCCTTTGGGCCTCCAAGCTTTGCCCTGATTTTTCCCTACAAGGTTCACAATCACCTCCTTCCTATGGAATTCCTCCTCCTGAACACTGAAAGCAATAAGCTCATTGAGAGACCACTTGTCTTTCTAAGCATGGATGACAGTCTTTAGCTGGCTAAACTTTGAGGATAGTGAGTTTAGTGCAATATGCACAATGAACTGGTCATCAATGGAAATATGCAAATCTCTTCGCTTTGCAGCAGTCTCAATCATCTTCATGATGTGCTCCCTCACTCCAGTTGATCCACTATATTTCATAGTGATCAAAGAATCCAAAGCTATTCAGTCTCAGCTTTTTCACTTTCCTGATACATGTGAGCTATGTCGTTCAGGTAATCTTTGGCTGTTCCCTCATCTGGGACACTTCCTTTCACTGTTTCACTCATGGTTCTCTTCATAATGAGCTTAGTCATTCTATTAGCCTTTATCCACTCTTGTGCCTTCACTTTCTCAAGATCAAGTGTTTCATCAATAATAGGCTTAGGTGCATCTTCAATCAGGCAAAACATCTATGTTCAGCAGTCCTAGCTATATCTCAATGTCTACCTTCCATTTCTTGAAGTTTGAACCAGTCAATAGTTCAACGGTAGTAAGGCTAATGCCTGAGGATCCCAAAGCTGAAAATAAAAGAAAAGTTTCTTAAGTTCTTTTGTTTTGCTCAAGTCTTATGGGGTTATGTCAAAACAGCAAATATAAGACTGAAAGCAAACAGAAAACAAGCAAAATGATCAAGCAGTCATTCATAATTCACAGAATTAGTCCATATACATTTAATGCCATGTAATAACCGCAGTGGCAAAATAACATGGCATCCCTTATTTTCTGTATCACAAAACCAAGTTACATAAAAATGCCTTTTGCTAAGGTCAATGAACATCTGTAATGGCAAGAAGAAAAGACCTTGGCAACTTAATGCATTTAAACTTAATTTGTAGTGTGCTGTTTATGCCATTTAAAACATAAAAGTTTAAACCTTATGTGTAAGATACAGTCATGCATTAAAAAACATAAACACAATTTTCCTAGTTCTTGTATCCACAAGGTTAATGAAAAGTTCATAAGCAGTTTGTTGTGTGTAACATGTGCCTCTGAAAGTCTCATTAACTCAAACCAGTTGTTGGATTTTCTGTATGATTATCATAAAATTGATAATCTACCAACTGTACTTGTGAGAAATCAATCTTTTCAAATAGAGTGCAAAACTTTCAATCTGGGAGACAAGCCTTACATACACACACACACACACATCCTTAATCAATCATCACAGATAACAAAATCAATCAACAACAATGGTCGATCCACAAAATTCCCACAATTCATAAGATATGAACAAGATACCAAGAGCATAAGATATATTTGTAATCCTGAAAATAAAGAACTAATTTGTCATCACATCATCCCACAAGTGCTAAAATATAATGATCAATTGTTGCAGAATTGGAAAAAATTAAAAAACATTTAGGGCATCAAGAGAAATGACCCGATCATCCCGCGCTGCATAAAACATGTTAGCAGAAGCAAAAAATATATTGCAGCATATAATCAAAGCAATCTGAAGCCATAAAACATACCAATTCAATTCAAAAGTCAATTGATTCAAAAAGCCCTTTCTTAAGAGATACGAACCCTAAGCCCCGATGTTTTCTAGAAAAATTTGATTGTTGGCTTGCAACGGCTATAAAAGAGAGATTGGCTCTCTTAACTGTCTTTTGAGCTTTTGGGCTTATTGGGCCCGTATGAGTGTACTCAGTGCTAAACGATAAGGCACGCCTCGACAAAAGGTGTCTTGGCATGTTTATAAAAAAATAATTTAACGTATTTATTTTGTTACAAAATAAAAGCCCGAGAAATTTTAAATACACCCCCTCAATTACTTAATACACATCCCTTATATTTTTTTGTCTCATTTTTTTATCAAACTTCCATCTATGCCCCTCTTCATTAAATAAATAAATATGAAAAACATTTTAAAAAATTAGGTCGGCTATGTATCACAAATTTTTATTTAATACATTCTTACTATAATTTTTTGATTTATTGTGGAATTAATTGCTAATGAATTCCGACACATATCAATATGGTAATAATTAATTATATTTCTTCTTTCTCACATCAATAAGGTTGGTATATCGACAGAAGATTGAATAATTTAATTTTCTTACCTTTATTGTTCTTCAAGTTGAAAAATTTCATGCCTCTAAGATTTTTAAAAAGTCAATATATGTCAATATCTTCATGATCCATATAGTCATGGTCAACAGTAAAATCGGTAAAGAATGAATCATGCTGGTTGTTTTGTAAACGAAGTGATTGATGATAATGTATTCATGTATCCAAGATATATTTGATGGTTTTATAACCTTTTTCAATATGTTTCAACCAATTCGGTTGCTTGCCAATTATTCATATGGACTACAATTATTTCATCTACCATTAACGTTCACGTATGATCTTGAAGAGAGGTCGATTATATCACAATAAGACGAGAAGAAAATTTAACCTATAAGAGCATCTTTAGCAGACTCTCTATTTTTGCTCTTTAGCTATTTTGGAGAGCATCTTTAGCTTTTTATCTATTTTAGCAGCTACACCAGACTCTTAAGTGGTTCTCCATTATAACTTTTAACTATCTTGCTCCTAAATATAGAGAGCGGGATGAGACTCTCTATAATTTAAAACATCCCTTTTAAGCTATTTTATGTAATTTATACATATATTTAAACTATTTAATCTTCATTTAAAAATAATATAAATTTGAAACTAGCTAAAATAAAGAACATTGATGCAGACATATTTCTAAAGTGACTAGCTAAAATGACTTTTTAGCTACTTTAACTAAAATTTGACTAAAAAATGGCAAGCATTGCTAAAGATGCTCTAAGAAAATATCTAATTAATATTTAGTTATATAAAGCATTTAATTCTTATTTTATTTTTGTGGATTCTTATTTGTTTTTATTTTTATTTATTTATTTATTAATGAGGATGGATAAAGATGGAAGTTTGATGACAACAAAATATAGGCGTGTGCATTAAGTAATTAGGGGTGTGTGTGTATAAAACTTCTCATTATTCAGAGAATATACGGGAAAAAAGAAAAAGGATTCTGCAAAGACCATATTTGATCCAAGTCCTTGTGTGTGGCTCTGATACTACATGTAAACTAAAACAATTGCATTATAGTAAAGCAACACACAAAGAACATAGATATAATCTCTTTAACGTAAAGCACTCAAACACAAATGCAGTAACATAAAACATATGAAGTGTTCTTGAAGAGTCAACAAACCTGAAGAAGCCGTTGAACTTCAAACACTAATCTTCTACACTACTCACTACTATATCTCTCTACGGGACGAGTTACTGAATGTCTGGTGAGCAGTGAGAGTGTAGGGACCAGGTGTATATATGATCAGACATAGGGTTAGGCCTCCCCCCATAAAGGAAGCTAATCAGTACAAACCATATATTGCTAGATGCATATTGTTAATGTATAATTCATTTTCTATATTATATCAGATTTCCTACCTTAGTCATTTGATACACAATAACTAGGTGATCTGAAATTCAAGTTTATTGATTCCCCCTTGCTTAGTCTGCAAGTAAATGACAAGTTGTCGAGATCTTTATAAAACTTAATGATAATGTCCATTTTAATCTTACAAGACAGAGAAGAGATTAAGAGGGTGGTGGAAATCAAAGGAAGGAAAGTGGGGGAGAAGGAAGGAAAGGAGGGCAGCAGCAATGGAAGCAAGAGACTATGAAGACCAAAACAGAGCAAACAAAGGAGCACAACAGAACAACACAAAAGGGAAAATTGCCAAAAATTAAGCACTAGATATGATTTAGCTTAAGAAAATATCACACAACGTTTTATCTCATTCTCCATTAGGAAACTGTTGCTTGCAGACCTTGCCTCCTGTCAGTGCAAATACATACATACATACATACATACATACATACTTATATATATATATATATATATATATATATATATCGGAACTTTAGCAAAGCCAAATGAGAAGTTATTAATCAAAGTCAAAAGTCTACTCACAAGTTACCTTCTTCATGATTGAGCAATAGATGCTTGATTGAGCAGTAGATGCTGGAGGATGTTCAAGGTAATTCGGCGAGGGTCAGTGTTTCTACAAGATGTTCAACATCCTCCTTAAATACTAGGCGAAGGCCACAACTATGCACTGCTATGCATGGGCTAGAGCATGACATAGTTACCCTAGCTAATTTGCATTGCCTCCACATCTTACTAAGACAATTACTACGTGGTATATAAAAGAACAAAGTCGCATCGTATTCCAATGGCTCGAGTATCCTAAAATAAGCCTTCATGGTGAGACCAAATAAGCCGTGCCAAGCAGCATCAGAGTATAGACGAAGACAATGCATAACATTCTCTGAATCAGGGGCAGTACTGCCAAGACTAATGTTTGGATATTGATCGTGGGACAACCCAGAACATACGGCAAACCCCAACCAATTATTATCATCGAACACATTCAGAGGCAGTTGGATTTCTGCATAGTTGCCTTGGTTGATGAAAGGCATGAACCATTTTGAATTGAAAATTTTAGCTCCATCGATGTGACAAGAAACAGGACGAGGGTCAGACCAGTCCTGAAATATAAGTTCAAATGTCAATAAAAAGGCCAAAAAAAAAAATAATAGTAATAGTAATAATAAAAATTATGTATGTGCGCCTTGCGAGAGAGAGACCCAATTTCTATATTTTTGTGAGTGCAATTCAAATTGTTTTTCCCATGGGGTTCTGGAATCTTGTTCTTTCATTCTCTCTAAATGGGCGCCTTGCAATTGTATCAACTCTATCCATTCTTCTACCACCAACTTATCGTGAAATTCAAGAGAATCTTCCCTCTGCATGCACCAGATAATTGTATCAGCAAACCCTTGTATATCTTCCTGGTACACAATACGGAACCCACATCTTTGAACCTTTACATGAGGGCTATCACTGATATGTATGTAAAAGTCTGTTGTAGTTGTTAATGTCTCAGTGAACAATGCTTCGGAAATCTGTGACCGCGGTATGTAAATAACCAATAGTTGATGATGTTCTTCTGACAATGGCTTGACGTGCTTAAGTTCTCGGGACATACTCTTGAGAGATTTATCCCCAGTTATTAGACTAACATATACCCGATAATTTTCCTCTTTCATTGTCTGCCCCACTTCCTCTACAAGTGATGCATATATTGCAAATCCCATCCACTTCTTGCTCTTGTGTAGATTTCGAGGCAGCTTGATTGACCCTCCAGTCAAAATTGACCTTGTATCACACGCAAACGACTCGTGAAACCACCCTGGGCTTCCGCTGAGGTTAAATTTGTACGTTGCAGAATAACGGTTTAGTGCCTGGAATATTGAAAATGTGAAATTTAATTAATTAGTAAACTCTTTTATTTCAAAGATATAGAGTAGAGAGATATCATATAAGTAAGCTACAGAGAAACACGGACGGATCGACCTCAAGGTATCTTGGAAGGACAGACTCGAGGTTCTTTCTCAGTACAAGTGTGGATTCTTCCTCCAAGGGTGGAATGAATTTTTCCCTGCAATCACGTATATTCTTAATTGGAAATACATTAAAGTACGCAGATAGAAATACAAAAGCGGCATTTAACTAGTTGTGGATCAGAAAATTAAATATATTCTACCATTTCGAAGATTGACCAAGCCAGGCAGACTCCCGTACATAGGCGGGGTCCTCAACTTTATTCAGACAAATCGGTTGATCCCCATCGACTATTCTGGAATACATTCTAGCATCTTGCTCATAGACTAGACCAATTCCACATTTCTGGACCACCATGGATGGATTGGTGGTTTCAAACGTAGCACTCACCACAGTTGATTCGTCTAATTCCCATTGTGGATACTTCTTTGAACTAGATATATAGAAAATCATAAGCAGATGAGAACTTGATCCAAGAGGGGGAAGAAGGTCTTTCCTATCCAACACATATGGTTTCAGACGCCCAGCATCGGTTTCCAATGTCATCTGATACGAGTAATTAGAAAATTCAGGATCCGGTTCAATAACAGAGAGAGCAGCATGCCCCTTGACTGAGAATATAGCACACGCCGCAAATCCGTTCCACTTGTTATCATCGGTCAGATTTTGAGGCATCGAGATTGATATGGGATTTCTGGTAGATATAGTGCTGAACCACCCTGGAATTTCATCTGTAGGAAGTACGACAGCGAAATTTGACCAGGAAGACACCTGCAACGTAGAACACAAAAGCATCGTTAACTACTAGTTGAGAAAAAGGATAGATTTATAGATATATGCTCTGTTTTTGTTCTGAGAGAGAGAGAGAGAGAGAGATACTTCTTCTCTTTGATGCGCTACACTTCTCAGTGGCAAATAATGATCAACTTGTTTCCCCTCTGTATTCTCATGTGTCAAAAGCAGCTCTGTAGATTCCCCCTCATTTCTTGGATAAATGACCGCTCTAGATTCTGAGACTTTAAGTGCTGAAGAATTGAGGGAATTGACAATAGTCACTCCCGAATCCGATGAATTCAATACTTTGATTTGATTTGGGTAATCCGTCAGTGAAGTACAATCTTGTGCATAGACGTTTCGAAGACTTAACGGAAGCTTCTTGGGTAGCAATTGAAGCTGTCTGCAATTATTCAAGCGGAGAGTCTCGAGCTTTGAGAGTTGAGAGATACTATCAGGTAACCGTACAAAGCAATTACCACTTAAATCTAAAATTCTTAAGGAGATTAGGCTGCCAAGATCATTGAGAATTGCTCCATCCATCAGATTGCAATCACTCAAGTCTAGCTCTATCAAACTCGATAACGAAGCCAGAACATTAAATGATTCTGAAACTAGACATTTATATCCTCGGAAGCATAGATACTGTAGATTCTTCATGCCTACGATGAAAGATAACTCCCTTATGGATGTTCCACCAATTGTAAGCATCTCCAGACGTTCCATACCATTCAGATTCCCAGGTATCCCCTCAATTTTGGAGCAACCTGTTAGACGGAGACTTTTCAAAGATGTCAAGCACCCGATGGTACTGGGAAGATGCAAAAGGTTTTTACAGTCTGTTAGATTCAACATGGTAAGACCAGTCAAACGTTCAATTGATGGAGGCAATTCCTCAATGCTGGTCCCATCCAAATAAAGCTCCAGCAAGCTTTTCATATTTCCTTCAATTTCTGGAAACTTTTTCAGTCCGGAACAGAGTGAAAGCCTCAATATTTGAAGGGATTCCAAGGTAGTGAAAGGTGGAATGCTCTCAACAGACTTGCAATTTTTCATATCCAAATAACCTAGTTTCTTCAGAAATCCGAGTGATGGGTGAATCTCCACCAAACTTGTGCAATTTTGAAGCACCAACACTTCAAGATCAGGAACCTCAGTGAAGTCTGGAGTCGACATCAAGTATTGTGAACCACTCATATCAATAAGCCGCAGCATGCTCCATCCCTGGCATAATTTCAAAGATGATCATCACGTGATTTAAAATAGGTATTACACATTCCTTTGTGATTCCAAATTACAGAAATTAGTAGAATTACAGACACATTGACGTGAAAATAATGTCCAATCTTAGTATGAGAATGCCATATTAAATTTTATGGATGCGTGTAACTGAGGACGACTAGGGACCTTATTATATTAGTTATGTAATTCAAAAAAGATACTTCATCTTCCAAATAAATGAAACTAGAATCTAAACTATCAGTTTTATGAACATGCATAACATTAATTATGATCTTACTTTTTTTCCCCTCCATAGTTGTTTGATGCGGCTACGATACATGCGAACTATAGTAAGTTTATCCGGTTGAAAGTCGGACGGGAAAAAATCCAAAGGATATTTATGCCATTCAAGATACTGCAACTCATTCGAAAGATATCTGATGTTTCCAGAGAAATTCAAATTACAAATCTTGAGCAATCTCAATCTGTCCATATTTGAAAAGGCATCATCACTTGAGTGGACAACATCGTCTTCTGTTCGACATTGGAGGAATATGCTTTGAACTGCACTCGTAGCCTAATAACAAAGAGTAAAGAATTAGTTACTGCACAAGATAGACCATAATAATAAAAAAAAAACAATAAATGAGTTTCAGCACTTGGCTACTTCATTACCTTATTCCGACCAAGTACATGGATGATTTCATTGGCAAGCCACAACCTGCTACGTTTTCCAGGCTCTTCACGACATTCTTGACGAACAATTTCCCAACCCAATTCTTGTACCAAGTCATGCATCCCCAATCTTCTTCCAAACAGAGTTACCAAAGATTTATCTACAAGAACTTCTATATCAATGTCCGGACAGTGGTCACTACCTTGTAGTACTCTTGTTACATGATCTATGTACCCTCCTTTAAAGAAACATGCGATGTCCAAAAATATATTTTTTTCGGTTTCTTCTAATCCATCAAAACTAACTTTAAGAACATCGATAATTTTTTTTTTAGGATTGTTTTTTAGTCTATCCAATGCACTAGACCATAATTTTACATTTTTACCACGAACAGAGGAACCCAAAACTTTAATAGCTAATGGAAGGCCATTAGCATATTTCAAAAATTCCTTGGATAGCTCGAGAAAATCTTCCCCAACCAGCTGGTTTTTCTTAAAGGCTTTCATTCGGAAGAGCTCAAGAGCTTCAGCATCAGTTAATGAATTCACCTTATATACTTTATCTCCTTCAACTGCACTGAGCAAATGTTCATCTCTAGAAGTTATGATGATTCTACTCCCTGGACCAAACGATTCCCTATCACACAATGCTTCCAATTGTTCTTCTTGGTCCACATCATCAAGAATGATAAGAACCATTTTAGTACGTAGTCTCTGCCTCATTATACTTTTTCCCATTTTAGTGTTCTCTACATTTACACTACATTTCAATAAATTCGAAAGAAAGTGCTGTTGTAAATGAGCTGCACCGTGCTTTTCAGTTACTTCTCTCACATTCTCAAGAAAGCTGCAACATTCAAAATGAGATTTTAGCGTTTCAAATACCACATGTGCAATAGTTGTCTTACCGATACCGCCCATCCCACAAATCCCTATGATACGAACATCGGGACACCCAATGTCTAAGTACGAAAGCATTTCATTCAGGTGAGAATCCATCCCAACTAAACCCTCAGATATTGTGATTGTTTGATTTAATTCGGTGAAAATCTTTTCAACAATTTCTTGAATAACTTTGGATTCGTACCTGTAAAGTAATGAAATAATCATTCGTACATATATTATGTGTATAAAATATAAAGTTGCCATTAGATAGAGATAGTGGGAACATTATATAATGCCAATCTATTTCTTCATTTTGAATTACTGATTAGAAGAATTAGAAATTTAATTTGATTTTGTTCTACACCAAGGTTCCTCGCAACCTTGATAGTTTTTGAGACAGATGTAACACGGTGTAGCTCTGCTTTTGATTAACGAATTCTCAATTACATTAGTATGAAATCACAACTAACGTAATAAAAAGATTCCCCAAAGATTATCGACTGAGTTAGATGCATGGAAAGCTTACCCATCTTGCAGATGCCATCCAGAGAGATTGCCTACTTCAGCAAGAGCATCTTTCCACCTCTGCAATTTATCTGGATTGCCTCCAAACCGCTCTTGATGCTTCTCAAATGCTTTACCAAAGTGATCGCCTTTTTGTCTTCGTACCTCAAACGGGTCAACATCGTAGAACACAGGGAGCACTGTTTGTCCCATGACTCTCCTGCATTCAGCGACTTCTGCAAGCTCATTCAAACACCACACAGAATCGGCGTAGTTTTGAGAAAAAACCACAATAACGTATCTTGATTCTTCAATTGCTTTCAAGAGATTTAGATCAATTGACTCCCCACTGTTAAGTTCCTCATCATCTCTAAATGTGTTTATTCCTCTCTGTTTGAGAGCAGTATAAAGATGGTCTGTGAAATTTTTGCGGGTGTCTTTACCTCTGAAACTGAGGAACACATCATATGTTAACTTACGAAATGGAGAAAGAGGAGGACAAGAAGAAGAAGTAGAAGGAAGATCTATTTTGGCTGTCATTGAGGGAGTTTACAATGCTGCTCGTCTCTGTTTATGGCGAAGACTACGAATGAGAATAACACTTTCTTTTATAGGGATGCGGGTAACACCTCATAGCAATTTCTTGCTGTAAAATACATTATTTCCGACATTGTAAAGCTTCATAAAAAATATAATTGAGGTATTTCTCCCACTCCTGAATTTTTTAAACCCAAAATTAAACTGACAGGAGCTTGCATAAGGAGTTTAATATTCTTGTAAGGACAAATATTATGGATATATTAGTTAAATTTTCCAAAGCGTGGAAATTCTGAAGCCCGCCATCGACGACCGTATTCAAATTATAATTAACAGCTGTTGAGCAGTAAGATTAAATATAATCGATGGATGATTATCTCCTCAGAAAAATAAAAAGATGTTTGGTAGAGGTTGGTTTTATTGATTAACCAAGGTCTTTTTTTCTTAGTCAATTCTTCTTTTCTTTTGAGTAGTCCTTTTTAATCAGTCCGCGTGATAAAGCAAATGAGGACCACATTCTCTGTGCTCTGTGTAAAGGGAAAACATCACAAATTATGTATGAAGTTTAGGTCATTCTACACTTTATTATATCAACTTTCATAACTATCATAATAGTATATCAAGTTTGCTCTAATCTTTCATTTTAGTATACGCCGTTAAATTTTCCGTTATCTTTAAAAAAAAAAAAAAACTGACAAAGCTAAAGGAAAGATAACAGAATTTTTTTTTCTGGCAAAGATAACTGAAAATTTAACAGCGTACACTAAAATGAAAGATTGGAGTAAACTTGATACATTATTATGATAGTTATGAAAGTTGGTACATCAAAATGTAGAATGACCTAAAGTTCATACACCATTTGTGAAGATATCCCTTATGTAAATGGTATGATACGAAACCAACCTTTCCATGGAGTATCTTCTTCTCTGAGACTCTGACTAATGGGGATGAAATCATCTATCCCCATTTGCCCAATCCTTATTCTGTCCCTTAATTTGAAGTGGTTCATTAAGATTAAAAAATGAAACAAAGTTTAAGATAATGTTTTTTTAATCGTTGTTGACCAATTAGCACCAATTAGCAAAGAGTGCACGAATGACTACTCCATTTGCTTTGACATAGCGGTGACATACCGGAAAGATAACTCTATCATGAAGAAGCATCATTACAAATAGCACAGTTTTCCAACTATATTACCGCACGAAAAGAAATCCGGCGACACTCAATTTCATCACGCTACTAAGAGGTTGCGTCCATTTGATCAAACAAATAGTTCGACGCCTCATTAGGCCAGACAAGGCACACATAGTGTGCATACCGGGACCAAGCCCACATCGCCTTATCATAGAGTGATAGGAATTTATTACCGGCATAAAGCCGCAATCTAATAAAAACAATGATAAAAGCAAGCAATAAAAATAAGAGTTAATTAGCTTAAAGTCCAAAATTTAGACCCTATATTGATTGTAGTCCGGATGAATTTTTTTGTTAATCGCGATCTTATGACTTAGCTGCCATATTGGATTTATTTCATTTTCTATCTTGCTGACTCAACACCTAAATTTTTCATTCCTATTATACCCTTATTTAATATCTTTCGCACAAAAAATAGTAAAAATCATTATATTACTGTAATCCTAAATGAGGAATGCTAGTAACCTTCCCCTCCAACCTTTCTCTTTCTACCTTCCCCACTTATCTCGTGCCATGTAGATTCATTTATGATTACAATCTATGTATTTACTACCTTGAAAAAACAACTAATTTCATTACATGTTTTACCCTTATTTATGTTTAACCTTATTAAATGCCCTCTATTAATATTTTTTTTTTGGCGGGGGGGGGGGGGGGGGGGGGAGGGGGGTGTGGGAATGGGGGGAGGAACTCTTGACTCTTTTGTTTTTCTAACTTTTTTTCATTTCTTACATGTAATACCCGCAAATTTCATTTTAAATTCGAGTAATTGTATCGAACGATTATTGTGCGATTTCACGATTATGTTCGATAATAATTCATTTTTACAAGTATCGAAGTTTCAAAACAATTATTTTTAACGAAAAGCTCGAAATACTCGGTTTGAGAAATCGACTTTTTCTACGTACGAAATTTGGAGAAACTTCCTTCATGAAAGTTGTAGAGCTCGTCGATACGAGTCCGTACACGTGCGGAACACGAAGATCGGATTTTTTCTGAATTAGTTATCGAATTTCGAAGTTTTCCGAAACATGTATATATAGAAAAAATTTTGGAAACCCTAATTTTTTTTCTACCGGTTCTTCTTCTTCCTTTTGTTTTGGGAAAAAGAAAAAAAAAAAAAAAAACTGGTTCTCTCTCAGCTCTCTCACCGTCGCTCTCGACCGAAAAGGGGAGAAAATTTCTCCTTAATTGTTCTCCCTCCACAGACCACCTCTCGACCACAAACCAAGTTCCAGGCGTTCGTCTCGAGCTTCTCTAGCTCCCGGAGGCAGTTTCACAAGGCGGCGCAGCCTGTGGCGGCGGCGGCGGCACGGCCCGAACCGAAAACGACCATTTTCGGTTCGATCTCGATATCTCGAGCTACACTCCACCATTTCACTTGATTCTTGTCTCATTGAGCTCGCCTCAACTTCCTCTACAAGCACCAAGAAGGACCGGAACTGGATCGAACGTTTTCACCTTCGTCGGAGCTCGACCCGAACGGATCGAAATACCGAAACTTTCGATTAAGATATCTCGAGCTATACACGATCGTTTCTTGTGATTCTTGGCTTGTTGAGTTCGCAAGGAAGTTCTGAACAAGTTTCCAGAAGGGATCGGGGCCTGAGGTTGCAGTTTTCACGTCGGTTTTCAAGCTCACCGGTTTCTGCATTTTTTCCGACCGCCGACTGTAAATCGGTAATTTCGATGCCTTCCCGTCATTTTTAGGTCTTGTGCTAGTTATGAAAGTTGCTCAGAATGATGAAACGAAGGGGACAAGCTCGGCCCTGACACCATTGGTGGTGGTCGGTGGCGGCTCTGTCCCTAACTCCGGCGGCCTTTTCCGGCCACCTCCGGAGGTCTAAAATTTGGTTTCTATCCATTTTATGATTCTATGTTTCGATACGATCATTTTGGCGTATTATATGTATTTTTCGGATATCGTATGAATTAGTTATGAATTTTGTGATTTCGATCGATTTCGATCGTTAGATTTGTGATCTGTGAAATTATGACCGTCGGATGAACTTGTAAATTTGTTATGATGATCATATGACTGTCCCAGAGGCTTTTTGTGGTCATGGGCAAAGATCCGACCGTTGGATCTTCGTATATGTGAAAAACGGTAATTAGGGGAGCGATTCGTGAGAAACCGCTCTTCGGATTTTAATGTAAATTAGAATCTGGCCGTTAATTAGTAGTTAAATTATGTATTGAAATTGTTGGCTAAATTCGAATCACATTTGATTAGGTGATTGACGGATTTTATTTGAGTGGGCTATTCGGCGTTAATTATAAATTATAATTATAATGAAGACGCAGCGGGAGTTTCGAGGTGAGTAAAACTTACGTGGTTCATATTACGAACCGAGCATTGTAATTTATTTATTTGTGGTAATTGTGTGAAAAATATTTGCGGATTAAATATTTGTTTTAAAATTTCATGGACTTGAATCACCACGGTCCATAGGTAAGTAAAATGAATTTTAACTATACAAATGAATTTCATAATTTTCTTGTGTGAACTATAGATGGTATTAGTGGTCATTCCTGAGTGGATGATTACGTATATATATATTCACGTGGAAAATATATATTGATGAGTGGATTGTTTGATTGATGATATGATTGAGTTGAATTGATGAGTTGATTATATTACACTTGTGTAATTCCATAATAATATGATGTATCTTGGTTGGGTTGATTTCAGTATGTGATATTATATGTTGGGTTCATTTATGGGTTTAGGGTTAACGTAATGACCGGTGTGGGAAATCGGACGCTCTAATCCTAGTGTGGATGATGGGATACGATCGGTTGAGTATGTGGAATTATTGGACGTTCTAAATATGTATATAGGTATACATATTGATGAAATACAATAATTGATAAATGTGTCGGATGCCATAACCTAGGCCAGGTGACGGGCTACGATTCAGTTAGAGCTCTAGTCTGTCAAGTACCGTATTTTTATAAATACGATGATGAGAGTTGTGGGGAAAGTTGTGAGTGGGGTTGTCTTGATATATTGAATTGGTATTGATTGAGATCGTTATTATTTACATATGTGGAAATAATTGAGTGTTGCTGTGTGTGGAAATAAATGAGATTAAATTAAGTAACAGTTCATTCTTTTACTCATACAAGCTTTCATAAGCTTACCGGGTTTTGTGTTGTTGCAATCCCGGTACACTATTCAATGGTGTAGCCGATATTCCTGCAGGTCAGGATAACCAGGGAGGTGACCGAGCTGCTTAGGTGTTACAGCGGTTTTGTTATTTATCTGGTTGTGAGGTGTGTGTATGCTCATTTAGAGCTTTACATTACAGTTTGGATTTGAGTTGTAATAATTAACCTAGACTAAATTTGGTTTGATTTTATTTCATGTGGTGAGTATGTTAAGAAAAGAAAAATTTTTAGGATGATTATTTTGTGTTTGTAGTATTTTCATGTTTCGGATTTTGAATTGTTATTTTGAAATTCGAGGCGTGACATTACATTTCCTAAGTTTTTCAACAAAAAATTTTCTTTCATTTATTTGGTCATGTTCCATAATAGTGAGGATCTTTTTTTATATAAAACCCACAAAAAAAAAAAACAAAAAAAAAAAGGGTAAACCTCACTGACATGGCAGCTGCAAACCTTTTTTTTTTTTTCTTTTCATTAGAACACATGCTAGATTAGATGATTATATAAATTTTCTCTTTCTCTTTTTTTTTAACATTCTCTTTGATTCATGTAAAGCAAACGTTTGGCCATTTTTTTTTTCAATTCTGTGTTTTTTTTTTTTTGGGAAAAAATTTGAAGTATGTTGTTAAACATATATGTACGTACTTCTTATGTAAATACGTATGTATGCCCACACGAGTAATATAAATTGCAAATAAAAATAATTTCACAAATTTTTTTTTTTGAGAAGCTAAAATTAATTACTAATTAACTGCATGTGAAATTAAATAAGGATAAAGAAGGGAAGTGAAAACTTGTCTTTTAATTGTATTAATTATTTGAAATTATTAGATAGTGGAATACACATAGCATGCAATGAATGAGGAAGGTAGAAAGGGAAAGATTTGAGAGGAAGGTTGCTAGCATTCCTCATCCTAAATTATTGCAATCTATTTAATGTAATATGAGCAAATTTAATATGTTGACATTAATTTATATTATTGGTTTCTTGATTGAATTCAAAAGAAAACTATATATATAGTAAGACATTATTCTTCCTTGATCTTGCCGAGAAATTTTTTTGTCCTACAGTAGAACCATGTCAGCTGCTGACATGGTTTGCCTTACCAATGATATTTTAACACATAGCCTTGTATTTAGGTTAATTGAAATTCCTTTGTTTCGTTATTTTGGGAAAAGACCTTTTTACGTTCCCTTCATCTTCTTACAATAACCACGTCTAGAGGAGACAACAGCATGATGCTTCAAATAGTCTCTCTAAAGGTGGAACTTGCTCTTACGAGGGACGTATTTCTAGAGAGCATCAATGGGGTTGACGTAGAAGACCAATTGGTCCTGGAAGATGTTCAGGACGATCACGATGAAGCCGGCAATGCGGCTGAAGGTGAAGTCGTAGGTCCAAAGGCGGTGGGAGGAGGTGAAGAGGAAGGGGAGAGTGAAGATCAGAGAGTGTGTGGGACTGCGTATGGCTAGTTCGACGTCAAAGATTTGTGTTCATCGATGAGATAAACAAAATAATCAAACTTGATTCAATCAATAAGATTCAAATTCCGTAGACTTACCTCTTGCTCTTAACCCAGAAATGTCACCATCTCAATAATACAGTCTATGAATTTATTAAACAATTTAAAGCCCAAACTTGAAACTACGTCCATAAAATTGCCCAAACTACCCGATCAAAAGAACTACATAAAAATATCAATTAATGGTTTTAGATTTGGGAATGCTTTACATGTTCACAACACCCTGCATAATCTCAGTATAAAGAGTTGCAGAAGAGGACAATATTGAGATGGTGGGGATTGTGAAGAGGTGCAGATCTGAGAGGTAGAAGCCAATACCAAAAGACCCAAAAAGGTATTTTCCTAACATAACAAAACAATTGTATTTTAATTATATTAAATACGAATCTAGGTGTCAATTTTTTACTGGTAAGTCATACCATGTCAGCATGCTGACATGGTTCTATTGTAGGATAGAAAATTTCTCGATCTTGCCTAATACATATTGCCTCGTTCTCTTTCTTATTCTCCTTCTTCTTCTTCTTCTTCTTCTTCTTTCTCTCATCTCCTGTCAACATTGTCTTGTCTTTCTTATCACCACCATTGAGGTAAATATTATTATTCCATGTGTGTGTGTGTGTTTGTACTGAAATATTTGACTTAATTTGTCTTCACTACTCTCTTACATGAACCATTTCTCTCTTATCAATGGATTGATGATTTGTTATCCAGTAAATATAATTTTTATTTATGTATCTTCATATTAGGTATAGTACGTGATTAAACTTTTACCCTTGTTTTAGACATATATAGTGAAAAACATACCTCTTTATGAGGTGAAAATAATTATACCTCTATATGAGGTCTAGATTTGCGTATTATTTTTTATGTTGATTTTGTGTTCTTTAATTATATGTACCTTATAGGTAGGTTTATTTAATGTTCTTCACTTTCTACCTTTTAGTTAGGTTTATACTAGAATACCATATTTTCTCTTTGCGAGGTGAAAATATATGCCTCTGTATGAGGTAAAACACTCATGCTTGCATACTTTTTGGTTAAATTGATTTCAAGTTCTTTAATTGTTTAGTTATGTTCATTTTATATTTATTCATAATTTTTGGAATGATTATGTATAATTCATAATTTCAATTTCAACTTTTGAAAAATTAAAAATAATAATAATGAAAATTTCACAAAATCAGGTAATTTAAATTTGTTTCCTTTCTTGACTTGGAGGGGGAAATTGGATAGAACAAATAGTTAATGGACCGCAATTAACAAAGAAAAATTGACCGGACTGTATCCACTATTGAACTACGAAATTGGACCTTGATTTAAATTTTTCTAAAAATAATAGCAGGCCAATAAAGGCCCAGAGACTTATTCTAAGCCCAATCTCTGTCCCAGCCAACAGAAATTGCAGCAGCCCATCAGCCCAACCCAGTATCGCCTATGACCTTCTGCCATCGTCACATCATCATCACCTCTGCACGACCACCGCCGTCTCACCTCCGTATTCTCACCACCACCCTCTTCGCTCCAAGCAGATCTGCCCCCCCCCCCCCCCCCCAACACCGTCCCGCCTAGGTGAGGTATTTGAGCCGATATCTCATTTTCTACTTTTTATGCTAAGTGATTGTTTGTATGGTCCTCTTTTTTAAGTTTGTAAGCACTTATTTCACCTCTTCTTTTCCACCTTTAGTCTTTTACTTTCTCCAACCAAACATTAAGTCCAGGTCTAAAAAATGAGTCCCGGGTGAGGCATGAGCGGATGCGACATGAGCAGAGAAGAAAGATGTCTAGTCTAAGGTAAAAAATTAAGGTTTTTACAGTCTTCCAAACTTAATATTTTGTCCCAGCAAATCCAGTCACTTTTCATCATAAGTAGATTATTTAGATCCAACTCAGTTACCTCTAGTTCGTCTAGATCTTCCCTAAATAGGATCCCTGACATAGTTAATGAAGAACAAATCGAATATCAGTCAAACGATAATATCGACCTGAACGATTGGAATATACGCAGAGTCCCTAGTAACGAAATTTATAAGAAAAAATGGTCTATTTCTTCATTCAAAAGTAAACATCATATTAAAACAGTAGAACAAGTTTATGCTCTTAGTAAACAAAATGAAAATTGTCAGCTATTTAGCCCTGAGTCAATCAAAAAACACAAAAAAATGGTCACAATTTCTTACACATAGGTTTAGTCCAAATCGGCGTTAAACCTTTATCCCGAAGAGGTCTAATGCCTCTATACTTTGATGCCTCAGAGATGCAAGATTCATCAACTTCAGTGACAGTACCCTAAGAGTCATTGAGTCAAGCTTATTCAACAGCCCAATCCATTTTGATTGTTATCCAGATTTTACAATTAGTCTCAGTGATCCTCACATCTTAAAATCATTAACCTTTTTTCAAAAAAAAAAAATCATTAACCTTAAATATTAAAACTTCAGGTTATAATGTCCTCGAATGAATCCAACCATTAGCCTTAATTTATAGAATCCACTATAAAGTCACCGGTACAAATATGAATTTTCAAGCCATCAGTAAAAGCCCAAAAGATCAAACTCTTTTTAATTCAAAGTAGTAGAGACAATGCTAATATTAGAGTTTCACACACAATCAGCTGTTCGGATGTTAATCTACCATCTGAATGGTCTCTCACTAGTGAAAATCAACCTATCAACATACAGCATAATCTCTCTGATTTGAATTGTATCCAACAATATAATGATGGTACAGTAAGAATCAACTTTCATAACCCTAGACTAAGTCAAAATCTTAGGATTCAAGAATTAGGGCAATCATCAAGACATTCTTTCTCAACTCTAAGGCATTCTTTTGCTGGTTCCACCTCTGCTGAAACTATGTCACGACAAGACTATGACTTAGATAAAGAAATAAAAAAATATTAGAATCAAGGAATTAGAGGAAGAATTACAAAAACTAAAAATTAAAAATATTCAAACCAACTCACAAGTCAGTTACCCTAGTTATGCAGAAACCCAACCAGTAGATGAGGAGCAACAAACATCTCCCACAACTACTGATTTTGAGGTCCTCCCTCTCATAAATCCTCAATTAAGTACACTTAGTTGACCATTTACAATAAATTATTCAAAATTAAATAAAGATCTTGAATCCCCAAAAAATATTCATAGACGAAACCTTTATAGGAAACAGTATCCCTTAATCGAACAACGAAAACAATTGTTTCAAAATTGGCAAGCTTTTATGCTCGAAACCCAGTCTGAAATTTTTTTCCTTGATTTCATTGACCAACAAAGCCAAAAAAATATTCAAAGCCTCACAAAAGCGAAATGGAAAACACCCACTAACTCCATTGTTGCTTCCAGTCATTCCCCTATTGAAATCATTGTTATTGATCACCTCAACACACCTATAACGATATCACCCTTTAAGATTGCTGGCAATGATCCCGAACTTAAGAAAACCATTGAACAAAATAATTACACAAACCAAAGTCTAGTCACTATAGGAAGCCAACTAGACAAAATAGAAACAAAAGTAGATACCATTTTCTCAAAAGTAAGCATTCTACCTCAGCAACAATCAAAAACACCAGCTTTACTCCACTTTAGTGAAATAAATAAAACTAATCTCAAGCTCATCTCCACTGCACAAAAAATTGAACGAATACTCAAAGAACTCAAAGCTGAACCCAGTAGAATTGCAGTCATCCATAACCACGGATCTCCCTCAGACTCCTCCTCTGATAGTGATTCTAGTAAATAAATTACATCACATGTCCATGGCGGCCAATAGTTATGTCACCAATCATAATTTCAACCAGCTTGAAATTACTGATATCTTTTCCACAGGATTCACCAGAATGCTTCATTCTTGGTGGGAAAAACATCTCACTCCTAATTCCAGGACAGCCATTAAACAAGCAGTAAAACATGACGAAGATGGAATTCCAATTTTCAATGAAAACATCGGAATAGGAATTTCTGATGCTGTCAACACTTTATTTTACACAATTATTCAATATTTCATAGGTACACCTAGTCACATTGCTTCTAAACTTCATGATCAACTTAGCAATCTCAGATGTTCTACCTTAAGCGGTTTTAAATGCTATAACGACGTTTTCATCTCTAGAGTTATGCTTAGAGATGATAGTAACCAACCCTTCTGGAAAGAAAAATTCATCAATGGTTTGCCCAACTATTTGCTCACAAAATTAGACAAGTCTTAAGTAATGAAACATGACACATTAACTATGATACTCTTACATATGGAAATATTATTACAGTTATTCAAAAAGAAGGATTAAAAATGTGCATAGATATGAAATTAAATTTTCAAATCAAATTAGATAAGAAAACAGCCAAATGTGAATTAGGCAACTTTTGTAAACAATATGGCCTACCATCTTTACCTCCTTCACAATAGCATAAAAAGAAAAACAATGAATTTGACTATCATCATACAAGAAGAAAATTTACCCGCAATAAATTTTACTCAAAAAATAAAAATGATTTCGAACCAAACAAATTTTAATCTAAAATCAAATTTAGAAAATCTTGGCCCGGAAAAGCAAATCACCAGTCCAAACGAAAGTGTTTTGACAAAACCAAAACCAAATGTTACAAATGCAACAAAACCGGTCACTTCGCCAATACTTGCCCAATAAAAAATACTATCAAACAATTAAAAATCAGTAAAGCAGAACAAGAAAACCTTATTCAACTTTTAGAATTACAAAACACTGACTCAAAAAATGCACAGTGAAAATGATTTAACGCCAATAGCATCTTCCACCTCAACTGATTCTGATGAAAACTCTTCACCAGATATCACTTTTGGGTGCAAAGATACCTGTCGCAAAATAATAAATGTTCTTTCTAAATAAGAAGAACAAGAAGAATTACTAATGGACCTCATCGGCAAAATTGATAACCAAGAATTAAAATAAGAATATCTTAAGAAGTTGAAAAAGTTAATCACGCAAGAAAACATTGTTCACACCCCTCCAAAGAAAATTTGTCTTACTTCAACTTTTGATAAATTCAAAACTAGTAAAAAAGAAACAACAATCCAAGATTTACAACAAGAAATAAAAACAATTAAAATACATATACAATCATTACAAACCACAAATTTAGACATCAAACATGACTTAAATATTCTTAAAATAGATAATCAGTTCCTTAAAATACAGCATCCTCACGACCACCCCATTCCCGATGACCCTCTTAAGCACAACGATGTAGCATCATCTGAGCAACACACTATTAGTATTATTCGTCAAATCCAACTTAAAAAAATGGTATACCACAGTATAACTTAAAATCAAAGACTTCATATTAGTAACAACAGTCCTCATTGATTCAGGTGCAGATCTCAACTGCATACAAGAATGCCTGATACCTTCCAAATACTTTGAAAAAACACAAAAAACATTATGGTCAGCTAATGGAACTAAAATGGATATGAAATATGCCAAAGCACATATCTGTCAAAACAACGTATGCTTCAAAACACCATTTGTCATAGTCAAAAACTAAACCGACAAAGTAATTATCGGCCTTCCTTTCATTACCTTAATTTACCCTTTTACAACAGAATATGATGGAATCATCACCTATTCATTTGGTGAACTAGTCAAATTTACCTTTTTATCCAACCCTGAGATTCACACACTAAAGGCTTTCTAAGAAAATTCTATTTCCAAAACTCTCAACTGTATTCAAGCAAAATATAAGCAGATCACCTTTCTTAAAGAAGAAATCAATTTCAAACAAATCGATATCCAACTACAAGAACCTTTCCTTCAACAAAAAATCAAAACATTTGAAGAAAAAATCATTAACGAATTATGTTTCAATATCCCTACAGCCTTTTGGCATAGAAAACAACATATTGTTACTCTCCCTTATATTAAGGGATTCAATGAGAAAAATATTCCTACCAAGGCTTGCCTAATTCAAATGAATCAAGAAGTCATGGAATTTTGCAAAATAGAAATCAAAGATTTACTCCATAAAGGAATCATTACACAAAGTAAATCTCTTTAGTCGTATCATGCTTTCTATGTGCAAAAAAAATGCTGAATTAGAAAGAGGAACTCCACGCTTAGTCATCAATTATAAACCTCTCAATACAGTGCTAGAATGGATTCGATACCTCATCCCCAATAAACGAGATCTCATTAACATATTAAATAATTCTATCATTTTCTCCAAATTTGATATGAAATCAGGCTTCTGGCAAATACAAATTAGTGAGGAAGACAAATACAAAACCGCTTTTGTCACACCTTTTGGTCATTATGAATGGAATGTAATGTCATTCGGTCTCAAAAATGCCCCCAGTGAATTCCAGAATATTATGAATGATATTTTTAATCCATTTTTACATAGTCTACATTGATGATGTCCTTATTTTCTCTCAATCCATTGATCAACACTGGAAACATTTGCACCAATTCTTCACCATCATAAAAAACAATGGTCTAGTACTCTCCGCTTCAAAAATAAAACTTTTTCAAACTAATATTCGATTTCTAGGATTCAATATCCATCATCTCCAAATTAGTCCAATAGATCGAGTAATCCAATTTGCTGACAAATTTTCGGATGTAATCCTGGACAAAAATCAATTACATAGATTCTTAGGCTCATTAAATTATGTGGCAGATTTTTACCAAAATCTACGAAAAAAATGCAAACATTTATTCGATAGGCTACAAACCAACCTCCCTCTTGGTCATCAGTCCATATTGCTTTAGTCAAAGAAATCAAAAGTCATGTCAAAACTCTTCCATGTCTAGGCATTCCTTTAGCCAATTCCTTCAAAATCGTAGAAACTGATGCTTCAGAAGTAGGCTATAGTGGTGTCTTAAAACAACAAATCTCTCCTACCCATCCTGAACAAATTGTTAGATACTACTCTTGTGTCTGGACACAATCACAAAGCAATTACAGTACTATTAAAAAAGAAATTTTATCTATTATTCTATGTATCAGTAAATTCCAAGATGATTTATTAAATCAAAAAATTTTAGTCAGAGTTGATTGCAAAAGTGCTAAAGATGTTTTAGAAAAAGATGTTCAAAATATTGCAAGTAAACAAATCTTTGCTCGATGGCAGGCAATTTTAAGTATTTTTTATATCGAAATTGCATTCATTAAAGGCAGTGACAATCATATTCCAGACTTTCTAACCCGAGAATTTCTACAGGATTCCAAACAGTAGTCCAAATCATCCAAAGGGAGAAATCTCTCAAATCCACTAAAAGAAGACCCTTTTGATATTTGCCCAAGTGCTCCTAAAAATACAGTCAAAATAGAGTCATCCACACCAGTCAAACAAGAGTCATCCTCTAGTCTTGTCCATATGCTAGACATCCACCACTACCACTACCACCCAATAATAGATTCAATATCATTGGTAGCACCCTTGGTTCTAATCATCCTAATTGCCAGTCAGCCATAGTTAACCAATATGACCCATTCAAATCTGATTCTCAAACCAATTACAAAAAAACCTTTCCCTATTTTCAGCGAACTAGTCACAATCTTTTCTATGTCGAACCAAGTATGAGTCATCTCAAAAATCTAATGTCCTTAGCTAAAGTTTATTACCCTCTTGGTTTTCACTTCCTTCCTAGTCATCCTACCAAGTCATTAAAATTTTATAGAGATATTCTCTTTGAAACTAAATCAGTCACCATTAAGCCTATTCCTGACACAAAAGATCCAACGAAAATTCTATATCATTCTCTATATATAGTCCGCATCATTTCTCTTTCACAATTGGGTGATCCTCCTTACACCTACCACAAATTAGGAGACCTTTCATTTAATTATTATGATTATGAAGAAGCCTGGAATACAATCTTTTTTCACTAAACTGATGATTTCAGTCATTCCTGATTCTTAAATTTTGATAAAATACGACAATTCCTAATGTGGTCCCTTGGATGGTGGAGGGCACATGGATGCCCATTTGATATCTTTCCACAACAAATACAAAAAACAATCATTTGTTTTTCAACAGTCATGAATTTCAAAAATTATGAGTTAAATTTCCCCATCACACTGCATTTCATGTCCAAATACAAGCTCCATTGGATCTTCAAATGACATTATGAACTAAATGACCATGTGGTGACAAGACATTTACAAGTCAAATGGTGGGATAAATTCAAATTTGAGAGAATTATCTCCCAATTTAATGAAGAATTTCCAGTTACTCCAGCACAACCTTCTCAGTCAAGATCTCCAGTCACTCCAATGCCAACTCAACCGGCATCCACTTTCAGTTAAAGCCACAATCCCTTAAGTTACCTTCCTCTTCAAAATCTAAGGAGGAAGCGAAATCAGATACTTCCTTCAAGTCAGAAGAATTGAAAGAGTTAGCCAAAAAACTCTTAGAACAAGATGCTAATCTCAGTAATGATGAAGATGAAGAAAAAGAATAAGTCTCTCCCCATTCCTCATCCTCATCTCGCAATCATCCAAACATTCCCGGTAAACCAGTCAGATGGGCTGATTATCAAGATAGTCAAGATCCATATGAAGATTTCGAGTAAGCCACTACCAGGCAATTCGCTATCCAAGACAGTTCAATATTCATAAATAGTAACTTTTACTGTTCACTCACCATGCAAAAACACAACTAATCGTGTTGCTTCCTGTTTTTGGCATTTTCCTAGTAAAAGCATATTCTCTACCCGCATTATCCGGATGCCAAGGCCTCTTTAAAGAGCATCCCTCCTTTAGCTAACAGGAAGTTCAGTTTTTTAGAAGTTTCATTTTTCATTTCCTCTCTAGTTTTAGTAGAGCAACTCATGTGTTGAGTAGTCTCTGTCTTAGTTTGTCACGCCCGAATTTTAGAATAACAATTCAAAATCTGAAACATGAGAATTACCACAACTCAAAATAATCATCCTGAAAATTTATTTTCTTAACAACCTCACTACACGAATTAAATTCAAAAACCGAATTTAGTCTCGGTTAATTATTACAACTCACTCACAACATAAATTGTAAAGCTCTAAATGAGCATACAAACCTCCCACTCAAAAGAAATAAAAATAAATGTTGTAACACCTAAGCAGCTCGGTCACCTCCCTGGTTATCCTGACCTGCAGGAATATCCGCTACACCATTTGAATAGTGTACCGGGATTGCAACAACACAAAACCCGGTAAGCTTATGAAAGCTCATATGAGTAAAAAGAAGAACTGTTGTTTAATTAAATCATACTTATTTCCACTCAAATCAACACTAAACAATTTCCACAACCACAAGAAACCAACAATCTCAATCAATCAACAAATCAACACCAAACCCTAACTCACATCTTTCTTCACAAAACCTCAACATCATATTTATAAAAATACGGTATTTGACAGACTAGAGCTCTAACTGAATCGTAGTCCGTCACCTGGCCTAGGTTATGGCATCCGACATATTTATCTTTATCGTATTTCATCAATATGTATACTTATATACATATTTAGAACATCCGATAATCGTATATACTCAACCAATCGTATCCCATCATCCATCTAGGATTAAAGCATCCGATTCCCTCATACCGGTCACTACGTTGACCCTAAATCCATAAAGAGTGCAACAATATATTTTCACACAATTAAATCAAATCATCCAAGATACACAATATTATTATAAAATTTAAGCATTTGAAATATAATCCAAATCATCAATCCAATCTGATCGTATCATCACTCAACAATCCACCAATCAATATATATATTCCACGTAAATATAAATATACGTAATCATCCACTCAGGAATGACCACTAATACCATCTATAATTCACACAAGAAAATCGTGAAATTCATTTGTATAATTAAAAATTCATTTTACTTATCTATGGACCGTAGTGATCAAGTCCATGTGATTTTTAAAAAAAAATATTTTAATCCACAAAAATTTTTCACATAATCGACGAGCTCTACAACTTTCATAAAGGAAGTTTTCCCAAATTTTGCACGTATAAAAAGTCGATTTCTCAAATCGAGCATTTCGAGCTTTTCGTTAAAATAATCGTTTCGAACCTTCAGTAATTAAAAAATATATATATATATATATTATCGAACAACATTCATGAAATCGTACAATAATCGTTTAACACAATTACATGAAATTAAAATGAAAATTGCGGTACTTACAATCTATCCCCCTTAAAGGAATTTCGTCCCGAAATTCAAGTATCCAATTCCCCAAAGAGTTGTGGATACCTCACTCTTATGTCAGATTCTAACTCCCATGACACATCACCCTCGTCATGATGACTCCACAACACCTTCATAAGATCAACCTTCTTCCTACGAAGCTTCTTCGTAGACCTATCTAAGATACGAATAGGTTCAACTACAAATGTCACATCTGTGTTCACTTCGATCAAATCGTGATCAATCACGTGAGACTCGTATCGGACATACTTCCTGAGCATCGACACATGGAAGACATTGTGCACACCCGACATGCTAACAGGTAAAGCAAGTCGATATGCCAAGTTTCTAACCCTTTCCAGAATCTTAAAGGGTCTAACATACCTCGGTGCGAGTTTTCCCTTCTTGCCAAATCTCACCACACCTTTCATAGGTGAGACCTTCAAGAACACATGATCGCCTGTCTCAAACTCTAAAGGTCTCCTCCTCAAGTCAGCATAACTCTTCTGTCTACTCTGAGCGGTTCAGATTCTGTCCCGAATAGTAGTGACCTTTTCTGTAGTCTCCTGTACAATCTCAGGACCGATGAACCCTTTATCCCCTGCTTCAGCCCAACAGATAAGAGTCCTACATGGCCTACCATAAAGAGCCTCATATGGAGCCATACCAATACTGGAGTGATAGCTGTTGTTGTAGGCAAACTCTACCAATGGCAGATGATCCGCCCAACTTCCCTTAAAATCCAGAACATAAGCTCTAAGCATATCCTCCATCACCTTATTCACTCTCTCGATCTGCTCATCTATCTGTGGGTGAAATATAGTGCTCATAGCAAGAGATGTACCAAATGCCTTATGGAACCTACTCCAAAATTCTGAAGTGAAATGAGCATCACGATCAAAGACAATTGTCACAGGCACTCCATGAAGCCTCACTATTTCATTCACATACAACTTACACAACGCATCCTCTGAATACGTTTTTGCCACAGGAAGAAAACGTGCTGACTTTGTCAACCGATCAACAATCACCCAAATCGAGTCATAACTTTGCCTGGACCTAGGCAATCCAATCACAAAGTCCATGGAGATATCTTCCCATTTCCAAACAGGAATCGACAAGGGATTCAACATTCCTGCGGGTCTCTGATGCTCGGCTTTCACCTGTTGACATGTAAGACACTTCGACACATGTTTTTCCACATCCATCTTCATTCCATACCACCAAAACTACCTTCGTAGATCCATATACATTTTAGTACCTCTTCCCTGAGGTTATCAACACTCGGTACATACAATCTCCCTCGAAATCTCAACCCTGCATCTGCCCCAATCATCCACTCGGAAGGACCTTCCACATCCGGGTCAGCAGTCATCTCAGCAATCCTCGCCTGAGCAAACTCGTCAAGTGTCTGACCCTGGGTGATCCTGGAGATCAAGGTGGGCTGTAAGGTGATACACCGAGAAAGATTCCATGTCCTGCTCCTGCGGGCATAAGGTCAAACTCTGATGCAGCTCCTAACATGCGCCACTCTCGCACCATAATAGCTGCCATGATCACTCGAGGTTTCCTACTCAAAGCATCCGCCACTACATTCGCCTTTCCGGGATGATACTCCAAGGTGAAATCATAGTCCTTGATGAGCTTCATCCGTCTTCTCTGCCTCATGTTCAATTCTTTCTGGGAGAATAGATACTTCAAACTCTTATGATCAGAAAAGAGTTCAAATTTCTCACCATAAAGATAGTGTCTCCAAATCTTCAAGGCAAACACTACTACTGCTAGCTCTAGATCATGAGTGGGGTAATTCCGCTCATGTACCTTCAACTGTCTAGAACCATAAGCAACTACACTACCATTCTGCATCAACACACACCCTAAACCCAGATGAGATGCATCGTTGTAAATGACTAACCCACCACCACTAGTAGGAATAGTCAACACCGGAGTTGTAGTCAATCTAGTCTTCAGCTCATTGAAAGCCTTCTCACACTTATCCGACCACACGAACTGAGTGTCTTTCCTTGTCAATTTGGTCAAAGCCGAAGCAATACCAGAAAACCCTTCAATGAAACGCCTGTAATACCCTTCCGATCCAAGGAAGCTACAGATTTCTGTAACCGTAGTAGGGCGACTCCAACTCATCACCGCTTCAACCTTCGAAGGATCCACAGAAACTCCATCCTTCGAGACCACATGACCAAGGAACTTGACTTCACTCTGCCAGAAATCGCACTTCTCAAACTTAGCAAATAATTTCTCCTTTCTCAATGTCTACAACACAATCCGCAAATGCTTCTCATGCTTATCCGACGACCTTGAATAAATCAAGATGTCGTCAACAAACACTACCACAAACTGATCCAAATAAGGACTGAACATGCGGTTCATCAAGTCCATAAATGCTGCAGGTGCATTCGTGAGACCAAAAGGCATGACAAGGAACTCAAAATGTCCATACCTGGTCCTGAACGCCGTCTTTGGAATATCTTCATCCTTCACCCTTAACTGATGATATCCAGATCTCAAATCAATCTTTGAGAACACAGTAGCCTCCCTAAGCTGATTGAACAAGTCATCAATCCTAGGTAAAGGGTACCTATCCTTGATGGTCACCTTGTTCAGCTGTTGATAATCCACATATAACCGAAGTGAATTATCCTTCTTCTTCACGAACAACACTGGTGCGTCCCAAGGAGACACACTAACCTGAATGAACTCTTGTGCAAATAAGCCCTCAATCTGGGCCTTCAACTCCTGAAGTTCAGCTAGAGCCATTCGATAGGGTGCCTTCGATACCGGTGAAGTATCTGGTATCACATCAATAAAGAAGTCAATACTCTTTTCAGAGGTAACCCAGGGATCTCCTGAAACACGTCAGCATACTCTGAAACTACAGGAATCCCTGTAATCTTTGAGGTACTACTCCCTGATTCAATATGGGCCAAAATCCCTGTCCTCATGGTAATGAAACACCGGTTGTCTCGGAACATGAAAGGACACAATCATCCTAAAGCAATCAATAACAACATGGTTCGGGCTCAACCAATCCATACCCAAAATCACATCATATGTATGATCCGGAATCACAATCAAAGATGCAGAGAACTCTCTGCCACCAATCCCAATAGGGCAATCATCACAAAACATGCTAAGCTCAAGAGACACACCGAGAGGTGATGTAACACATAATGATCTAGTCAGAGGCATAGCAATCAAACCCAATACATCCACAACCGAACTAGATATGAAGGAGTGTGAGGCTCCCGTATCAAACAGTACTCTAGTAAGATAGTGATAAACAGATAAGGTACCTTCCACTCCTGTGCCTGCCTAACCGATGGCAAAAAGACTCTAGCAGGTATAGGCGGTAGCTGCCTCTGCTGGTTATCCTGCACACTACCCTGATTCCGGGGACACTCCCTGGCCTGATGCCCTACCCATCCACAACTGTAGCATACCCTGCCCCGTGGTTTCGTGCACGCACAAGAGATGTGGCCCAGCTCGCCACAGATAAAGCACTTCACCGGAGCTACTGGTGCTATCTGTCTAATAGGCATAGCCTGAATGGGAGGAGCTACTGCTGCCCTAGTTGGAGCATGATGCTGGAACTGAGTTCTATGTTTCTTCCAAAAACCACCCCTGAAGTCTCTGGACCTGCTGCTTCCTGCTATGGCCTTTTCCTTGCCCTGGAAGTCTCTCTCAGCAGACTCCTTCTCTCTACGAATCAGGTTCTGCTGCTCAATGATCTGTGCGTTAGCCAAGATCTCTCTCTTGGTCTTCAGCTCTAAGATGGCCACATCACCCTCAATCGAAGGACTCAACCCCCTCTGAAACTTCTTGGCCAAGTCTTCGTCATCCATCTGCTTCACATACTTGTACAGCTTGGAGAACTCCGCATCATACTCGATCACGATCATCTTCCCCTGTACAAGTGCGAGGAATTCTCGCTCCAACCTTTGCTTCACAGCTGGTGGAAAGTACTTCTCCCTGAACAGCCTCTCGAAGCCATCCCATGTCAAAGTAGACACCTCAATACTCCTCTGTGTAACGTTCCACCACACACTAGCCTCATCCTTCAACATGAAAGCGGCTAGTTTCCTCTTATCGATCTCGCTGCAATCAAACAGATCAAAATAGGTCTGCCAATCCTCAATCCATCAATCCGCCACCATATGATCAGTGCCTCTTCCAAACTTGATTGCTCTCAAGAGGGTAATCTCCTTCTCTAGCTCCAGTAAGCGAGCAAGATCATCAACCATGGCCACAGGTAGAATATGCTGATCCTCATAAGGTGCCTCTACCTCTGCCTCATATGCGTCATCGACCGGAGGGGCCCTACCCCTACCTCAACCTCTACCCCTACTACGAGGTCTGCCTCTACCTCGACCTCTAACTTCGTTCCCCTCAATCTCCATCACCTAATAAGCAGGGTATACTTGGTTAATACACGCATAACACTTAAACATGACATAAGTCAAATGCAAGTCAAGTAACTAAGCATACAAGACAACTCCTAAAATTCTTATGACATGCTAACGTTCCTAGTCAACCTAACGCTCTCACATACCCAATGACATTGTCAATACCGAAGAGCACACGATGGGGATCCGCTGCAGACTGGCCATCACTCGGAAAGTATCGACGTATCACAAAATATGTACTTTATGCTCTGATACCAAACTGTCACGCCCCGAATTTTAGAATAACAATTCAAAATCTAAAACATGAGAATTACCATAACTCAAATAATCATCTTGAAAATTTCTTTTCTTAACAACCTCACTACACGAATTAAATTCAAAAACCGAATTTAGTCTCGGTTAATTATTACAACTCACTCACAACATAAATTGTAAAGCTCTAATTGAGCATACAAACCTCCCACTCAAAAGAAATAAAAATAAATGTTGTAACACCTAAGCAGCTCGGTCACCTCCCTGGTTATCCTGACCTGCAGGAATATCCGCTACACCATTTGAATAGTGTACCGGGATTGCAACAACACAAAACCCGGTAAGCTTATGAAAGCTCATATGAGTAAAAAGAAGAACTGTTGTTTAATTAAATCATACTTATTTCCACTCAAATCAACACTAAACAATTTCCACAACCACAAGAAACCAACAATCTCAATCAATCAACAAATCAACACCAAACCCTAACTCACATCTTTCTTCACAAAACCTCAACATCGTATTTATAAAAATACGGTATTTGACAGACTAGAGCTCTAACTGAATCGTAGCCCGTCACATGGCCTAGGTTATGGCATCCGACATATTTATCTTTATCGTATTTCATCAATATGTATACTTATATACATATTTAGAACATCCGATAATTGTACATACTCAACCAATCATATCTCATCATCAACCTATGATTAGAGCATCTGATTCCCTCATACCGGCCACTACGTTGACCCTAAATCCATAAAGAGTACAACAATATGTTTTCACACAATTAAATCAACTCATCCAAGATACACAATATTATTATAAAATTTAAGCATTTGAAATATAATCCAAATCATCAATCCAATCCAATCGTATCATCACTCAACAATCCACCAATCAACATATATATTCCACGTAAATATATATATATATATATATATATATATATATATATATACGTAATCATCCACTCATGAATGATCAAGTCCATGTGATCGTTTGTATAATCATCCACCATTCATTTGTATAATTAAAAATTCATTTTACTTACCTATGGACCGTAGTGATCAAGTCCATGTGATTTTTAAAAACAAATATTTTAATCCACAATATTTTTCACACAATTACAAAAATAAATAATTTAAAGCGCTCGGTTCGTAATATGAACCACGTGAGGTTTACTCACCTCGATACTCCCGTAGCGTCTTCAATAAAAATATAAATCACACCGAAACAGCTCACCCAAGTACAACCCGTTAATCACCTAATCAAATGTGATTTGAATGTAGCCAATAATTCCAAAACATAACTAAACTACTATTTAACGGCCGGATTCTAATTTATAAGAAAATCCGACGGACGGATTCTCACGAATCGCCTCCTTAATCACCATTTTGCACCTATACGAATATCCAACAGTCGGATCTTCGTCCATGACCACACAAAGCCACTAGGACAGTCATATGATCATCATATCAAAACTACAAGTCCATCGGATGGTTCTAATTTCACAGATCATAAATCTAACGATCGAAATCATACGATATCTGAAAAATACGTATAATATGCCGAAATGATCGTATTGAAACGTAGAATCATAAAATGTACAGAAACTATATTTTAGACCTCTGGAGATGGCCGGAAAGGGTCGCCGCCAACCACCACCAATGGTGTCGGGGCTGAGCATCTCTCCTTCGTTTCATCATTCTGAGCAACTTTCATAACTAGCACAAGACCAAAAAATGACGGGAATGGATCGAAAAGTACCAAACACAGTCGGCAGCTGGAATTTTCCCAGAAACCGCGAGCTTGAAACCAACGTAAAAACTGCAACCTCACACCTCGATCTTTTCTGGAAACTTGTTCAGAACTTCATTGCGAACTCACCAGGCTAAGAATCATAAAAAAAGGAGGTCTATAGCATGAGATATTTGGATCGAAAGTTTCGTTCGATCCGATCGGGGATGGCTTCCAGCCACCACCACAAGCCGCGCAGTAGTGCAAAACTGTCGCTTTTCGTTAAAATAATCATTTCGAACCTTCGATAATTCAAAAAAAAATGAAATATTATCGAACAACATTGGTGAAATCGTACAATAATCGTTCAACACAACTACACGAAATTAAAATGAAAATTACCGTTCTTACATAGTTAGCATTTCCCTTCTATAATCACTATAAACACCTTCATGCATTTGAATTAGTAAGTTTTATGTTTTGTGATTTAAATCAGTTTTATTATCAGTAAAAATATACAGTTTTGGATGGCTTAACGATCACCAAATCGGCTGAAATTTTACAGAGGTGATCTATACGTTAGGATCTAAAAACTGAACGGTTAAGATGTGGAAATGTTATCGGAAAGTGGGGTAAAACTGAAAATCCGTACCGAAATTTCTGTACGGACATCCGCACTTGAGAAAATTATATATATATATATATATATATATATATACAGTTCTTCTTGGCTAAGGACCTCCTTAGTTTTTCTTAGGTACGGATTTCCGGTTTTAACCCACTTTCCGATCACATTTTCACATCTTAACCGTTCCGTTTTTAGGTCCTAATGTATAGATCACCTCTGAAAATTTTCAGCTAATTTGGTGATCGTTAAGGTATCAAAAACTGTAATTTACCATTATAAATACGAACGGTTCCGGTTCGACAGATTCGGTCCGTTCGTGTAAATTGCAGTTTTGGATGTCTTAACGATCACCAAATTGGCTGAAATTTTGCAGGGGGGATCTATACATTAGGCTCTAAAAACTGAACGGTTAAGATATGAAAATATGATCGGAAAGTGGGTGAAAATACCAAATCCGCACCTAAGAAAAACTAAGGACATCCTTACCTGAGAAAAATCCTATATATATATATATATGTATACACTTAGAGGTTTTTGGCCCAAAATATTGTCTGGGCTTGAGCCCATATAGCCTTCTACTTGGTTCCGCCCCTAGTTTCCACCATTTTCGAACACCTCCATCTTCTTCTCTTCTTTAGCGAAAAATCACCTACAACTTTTATAGATGTATGGATTGGGTTAACGAAACTTTCACGCAATTTCCAACTTTAAAATTGCATTATTTATAAAAATAATACTTTCATGTGAACATGCTATTTTCAATGTTGACGCCAATCTTGCCATAAAAAAAATCAAATAGAGACCGAGATGTCTCACATCACCATGAAAATAGTACCAAAGAATTAAATTGTAATGTGAAGGTTGAACAACCATACACGTGATACTGGTTGCAACATATTCTAATTTTCGAGAAGTTATCTAGAGCTTCTATAAAGTCTAGGTGAAATTATCAATTTTACAAATTGATATTTATGACTATGACATACTTAATTTCCAAAGCTTGGAATATTTTATAAAGTTAAATTGTCAATCGTTTTTCCCTTATATTGTTATTCTTTGTTATTGTCTTTATCTATAATTTGAATATATGAATTGGTTCTACTATTATCATGTGAGGTCAGACTTATTAATAATATCATAGTTTTATTGGTATTACCTTAACTTTAGTTTGATTGGTATTGCCTTAACTTTTGCAAGAATTGAAATTCATGATGAGTCCTATTTATGCAAAGCACATATGGTTTCATTATGTGACTGACACACCATATCCACTAATCGTGGTACATGTATTTTATCACATATATGATTGAAGCTTGTATCAATTAGGTAAAGATTCTCATTAAAGGGCATTCAAAATTATGTTACCTAGGACATATGAATGTTGCACTCTTTTTATTCTTCAACTAAGGTTGTTTTATCTCACTGGATTTTTGTTACCTGACAAAGTTTTTAACGAGACAACATTAAGCACGTCTAACACTATACCATTCATGGGTGGACATCCAACGAGGAGTGTTGTAAATATTATATATGTGTGTGTGTACTCAAGCCGCCCATAGTTCCTCGATCCGTCCTTGCAAGCGAAACTATTGCTTAACCACAAAGCTAATTAGTATATAAGTTGTTGTGTAATTACAATACTTAGCTTAAGTAATTATGATCAGTGAAGATTAGGGTGAAGAGAGTTAATTCTCCAAGAGATAACTGTATGTGATCAATGTTGTAAGTGATTTTCTGTAGACACTCACTAATGATAGGATGTTTATCTATACTATTATTAAGAGAAGAGACTTAGTCAAAACTGAAAATTTTGACGGATTTAACCTCGAAAGATTAAAAAACTTTGACAATAAATTAAATCATAATGGTAAATAGAACAATTACAAAATATATTTTATTAAGAAAATTGTAAAGAAATGATTTTTTTCTCTCCCACTATTTTCTCTCTGCAATAACTACAAATTGAATCTATCTCTTTTGCAGATAACTTTTTTTAAAAAAAATAATTAAAATTTTTCTTACACATACTGAGCATGTAATTGAAGACTAGTTTTATAATAAGAAAAATCACTCATGAGTCATGACTAGCATTTTCCTCATAAGCCAACAGCAAACCATTTTCGCATTCTAAAATGAACCGAAACCCAAACTCGTCTACCTTAAGCCCATATCCGCTTCCACCGTTCTGTTCGGTCCAAATAAAAAGGACCCGTAACCTGTCTCACTCTTAAGTCAAGCGGAACCGCTGAGCTATCGGCGGAGAAATTAAACCCTTTGTACTCCAGAAACTCCCAGACTCGCCCAGAGTTAGGCTCCTTTTTTCACTTAGAAAAGCTCAAATGGCGAACTCGTTGTTTATCCCAAACAACTACTTCGTCATACCTCCTCCTCGCGTTTCTGCTTCCTTCTCCTCAAAACCCATTAGTCCTTCTCAACCTCTCTTTGGGTTTTCAGTCGCCAACTCTTCCCCCATAGTTTTACATAGCCGCAGCACCAGCAGGCGTGCCTCGTCTTTCAAATCTCATCTGGCTGCTCGAGGCTCTGTTCCCCCAGTATGTACGCTTTGATCAGTCTCTCTCATCTCTAAATTTTTATGCTTTCGATTATTTTCATGAGTTTGTTGCCGTAATTCATCTCCGGATTTTGGGGAAATGGTCGTGGGTTTAAATTTAAGCTTAGTTATGGTGCAACAGATGTGTTCAAGATGCTTGCTTTAGTTGAATCTGTTGGAAAAGTGTGGCTTAGATTAGAGTTTTTTTGAAGAGTCATCCTTGGGTTATAAGAAATGATACCACACATACTATTACCGAGGCCTTTTGTATTAAAACCACATGTCCGTTCTGCACCGGGTGGCTAAAGTGGGGGGGGGGGAGTATCGGCATTATTGGATTCGTGTACAACAGAATCAGCCTGACCCACTTCTTTGTTTCCGGTCATATTCCCGTCGTGTAGATATCGAACTATTTTGGTTACAAAAGAAAGAACCCAATTGCGTTATGGAAATGGTGGCTGATAATTAAGGGTGTAAATGAATGATTTCAAGTCGGAGATGTAAGGCATGTTTTGTAAGGTCTGGTATTGCAGTACGTTAGAATTCTTTTAACTTGAAGGTCGAGCATTCCCTTTGGTTTTGCTAGCTTTAATACCTTGGCAGTTGTAGCTGAAAGAATTATTTGTACCGATCTCAAAGTTTTCACCGAAGTTCCAGACTTTGGTTGGCTAAACACTAAACATAGTATGTAATTCAAACCTTCTTGTAAGATCAAGGAAATGTTCAGTGTTTTAGTTCATTCAAGCGGCTTTGTACCTTCCTGTTTCCAGTTGAACAAAGCCTACTAGGAATTCCTTGAGACGAATGTATCCAAACAATAAGCCTCTCATTTCCCTTCAATCAATAGTGAATAAGTCCAACCAAGTGGCAGACTGTAGTAAGCATTACAATTTCAGACGTGAACTCATTTAGACCCTTGAAAGCCACATGCTGTTTATACTAGGTTAAATCTCAATGCTGTTTCCACACCTTCCATATTTATATCTCAGCAATCTGCGCAATTCATTGGTCGACATTTCAAACTTACATATGTGTACTTCATTTGATCTTTTTTGTTTATACTTCATTTTGATATTTTTCATATGGATTCTCACTTGTACATGAAATACTTATGCATTTTGTTTCTAGGTGAATGCCAAAGAGGATAATGTAGATTCTAGTGGAGCAGATCAACAACATTTGCCCAGTTTGAGGACCCTTCTTAAAGTTTACAAGGATGCTATTTTTAATGAAGATGAAAAGACTGTATCCGAAATTGAGGCAAGGATAGAAGTAATAGAAAATAAGCAGAATGAATTAGTCCACAAAGTATCATCTATATCTGCAGAGGCAACATCAGGGAAGGAAAAGCTTATCCGCTTGCAAGCGGATTTTGATAATTGTAGAAAAAGATTTGAGAAAGAGAGACTTACCGTGAGGAGTGATGCTCAAGGAGAAGTAATTGAGAGCCTTTTGCCCATGGTCGACAATTTTGAGAGAGCAAAACAACAAATTAGACCTGAAACTGAAAAGGAGAAGAAGATTGATACAAGTTACCAAGGTATATACAAGCAATTTGTTGAGATTATGAGGAGCTTGCGTGTGGCCTCTGTACCAACTAAGGGAAAACCCTTTGATCCTTCGGTAAGTGACAGCTTTTGGTTGAACGTATATTCTAGATTTTTGAATTATGCCTCATTGCTTACTTCTTTGCTTGCTTATTCATTTTGGTGAACCAGTTGATGAACACAAAGAAATCTTAAAAACAAATCCTGATTATGTTTACTTTTTGACGATTAAATAATGGATTTTTCTATGATTACCAATTTTTACTTCATGTTTTGGAAGGGTGGATGAGGTAGGATGCATAAGTGAATGCAGAAAGAATGAAACAAAATTTATTAGATATTTCTTCTTACCTCCCCAGTTAACCAGAAGGTGGATTAACTATTGGTTTGCTTGGAGGAGCAATACAGCTCCTTGCATGTCGTCTACCCTTTGAATTGTAGCAATGGAAGGAGAAGCTATCTTCTTCTCTTCACTTTCCCTTCTTTCAAAATTACTGTCTCTGTTTTACTAGGGGTTAAAACATTGTTGCACTGGAACTATTGTGTATGGTGAACATGCTAATGAGGTTCTGCTTAGGAGGTTATGGAGTTGGGTTTTTCTCCGTTTCATAGTTAGTGATTTTAAGTTTGCAGTACCCATTAAAAATCAAATGTTGAAGTTAACTGGGTTACATCAGCCTTTGAAATTGATTTTCCCACCAAGTGATCTGTTCAAATATAGCCTTGACCCTTGTACCCCATATTTATTGGTTTGCTTATTGATTTAGGGTTCAATGGCAGTATATCTTCTCTTGTATTGAGGATATTATGATGTCTGATGACCAACAGACATCAGACAATATGTAGCTTCTTTTTTATGTTTGTGCTTTTGTTCCTGCCACCAATTAATTTGAGCTTCATAAATTTTTTAACCTAATTCAAGTATTCAACTTTTGGTTACAGGTGCATGAAGCTATTGCAAGAGAAGAGTCTCAAGAATTTCCTGAGGGGATTGTCATTCAAGAGATTCGCCGTGGCTTCTTACTTGGAGGTAGACTTCTAAGACCAGCAATGGTTAAAGTCTCTATAGGACCAGGTAGTAAGCAATCCCCTGAGGCCACTGAGAAATCGTCAGGGTCACCTGCAACAGCTGCTTCGGTAGAGAATTGACAGGTTTCCACGCAGAAGCTGAATTAGATGCAAGGATAAGAGTGCTTCAATTCTTTTTTGTGGCATTTCTTGTTTCAAAGTATTGGAGCTGTAAAAGTTCTATCGAGATTGTCACATTGACATTTAGGTACTCTACTTTTTGATTCAGAAGAAGGAAAAGACCACGTTTGTAACTCCGAGAATCTCTTTGGAATGTTGGAAATCAACTAGTCTTAAGTGTAGTGGTATTTATTCTTCAGATTGTTGGATGAGCACCCTCGAATCCCTCCTCCCCTGTTGAAGTGTTGATCAATAGAAAAAAAAAAAACTGAGAATGTTTATGTAATAATAAAGTGTTGCCTATTGATTAGATGATCAGATAACAGTATATGGGGAGAAAATTGTCAAGTAGTCTAGCAGTATCTCTGTTCCATTGAATACCAGTTATTTAAGGAGAAACGACAGTCACACGGGAAGCATAGCCTTTTGAATCTTATTGTAGCACTCGCATATTTTTCCTATCACAAAGTTAGCTTGGTACCATAACTAGACAGAAGATTATAAACTCATTTGTTCAATCATCCTGAGATGACTGGTATTACACTGGAAAGGCCGGTTGGATTTGTTTGGTAAGATGCCAGTTGGATTTGTTTGGTAAGATGCTACTAACCAGCACCCATCCTTTCCAACAAGTGGGACAAGTCGAAACCTAGCAAAAAGGTGCACCGATTTTAAAAAAGAATGTCCACCATCATAGGCATACATATCAGTGTTTTCTGAGGGCAGTTGAAGTTATCGATTAGTTGCTATTGGTGTATTGGTTTATCTCTCCATAACGATGCATGAGATCAAATCCTCTCCTGTTAATCTAAAGGCATAAACTTAAGTTAGGGCATTGTAAACTGTCAAGTTCAGTTAGGTAAAAGGGATTAAGGCATGTATTAAAAGGATCAACAAGCATCAAACTCCCATCATTGGTGTTGAAGCCATACTTATCCAAGAGCTTTCGATATTGGAGAGCCAAGGAACATAGAATCCATGCAACTTGGAATACCAGAAGGATTTTCCATTTGAATTCTAGCAACACCACTTTGTATATATTTTAGGGAGGAAAAACTAGTTTATTGAGGCCGACTTTTATAGTTCCTCGACAACTGCGTGCTGCTTAAGGACAAGGCTTGTGAGTTGGCACCCAAACTTTCTTAGGTATATGAAGCAAACAAACATGGATGAATAATGGAAATACCAACACGTACCGCCTTGCCAAGTAGATTCTTAGGACCCTTCTAGTCTTACTACATTTTCTAAACACAAAACCTTACTAAAGACTGGTGGAGGCATTTGTTTTTTGTAGCAGACAATGCACAGTACTGGCATGCAAAGTAAAAGGCCTTTCTCAGTGACATCTACAGTAGGATTTTCATGCCTGCGCGATTTAATTGCATCAGAAAATGATAATCAAAACCGAAGAGGAATGAGAACCGTGAAGTATGTCAATTGGTTTTTAATGAAATGAATGATAAATTCATGGAGTCATGCACCAAGAAGGTCAACAAATCAAACTTCTTTTACATAATTACATTGATACCCATTCACTTTTAGTTATCGAATATTCTTAGCAATGGTAGTCTATATATACAACAAGTTCAAACATCCCACCTCTGACTCTCTTGATCATGTGCTTCTGAGACTCCAAGTTGATAATGAGTAGCATGAAATCTTGGTTATGTATTTTTCTGGTTTTGCTTTTCCTGCAGGGCAAGGAAGCTTTTGTTCCTGGCTTGATCTCAAACAAGGGCAGTCGTAAAACAATGGAGAGTGCTAGACAAATTCTGAAGGCTAGTATCGAAAGACAGAGTGGAAGGTATATTGAGTCCAAGCGACTAAGTCCCGGTGGACCTGATCCACGCCATCACTAGTACCTGACCATCAACATCAGAGCCACTGATAAATGTAAGCCGAGGTCAATGAGGCATAAATAAGTATTTCGTTAAGCCTACAAATAGGGCTTGGTCATTAGACTTGATGTAGATAGTTCCTAGCAGCTCAACCTGCAAGAGGGAATGTAACTTTTGTTTGGTTAGTAATAAAGTTCCTGTACTTGTGTGCTTGCGTACTATGCTTTAAATGTGATTTTGTGAGGCAAAGATTTATACAATTTTGCTCGATTATAAAAGGATAAGGTTCCTTCAAAAACAGCTCTAATTTGGCATAATTATAGACTTCAATTATCACTAACAGTCTTATTTTTTTCGATTATCTAATCTGCTAAGGTAAAATACCCTCAAAATCAAGCAGATCAAATGAAGAATAAACAAACATTAAAGAGATGTAACATATCTAAACTACATTCTTTTGCATTCATGCTTCTAAAGGACCTCCACGCCCTCCAAACACCGGGAGAAAAGTGGCCACCTGACGCAAATATGCGCTGATAGATAAATGCATAACTACATCCAAAGATCTTCTCAAGAGTGGACCTGGTAGATCATGCTTTTCATAGCTCATTTAGGAGTATCGGTAGCCAAAACTTGCATGTTGTGGAAACTAGCTTTCAAGTTGCCTTTTGCTGTTGCTTTTGAGTTGTGGCACATTTTGCACAATAATTCTCCCTTGATCCAACAGCATCAAAGCTCAACTGGGAATGCCTCTAGTCACTGAAGAATTTCAAGTTTTCAACTGTGCCTTTTAGCTTGGTTTATCTCATAACTCATTGGAAGAAAGCACAATGAAAATCAAATCTCAGGCACAATGCCCACCAACTCCATTTGTCCAACCAAGGCAAGGGCATTGTTGAGCATTCCATTAGTTGAATAAGCAGATAACATGGCATTCCACAGCAAAGCATCTTTTTTAACGTCTAAGTCAAACACTGATTTAGCTTCCTTGATACTACCACACTTAGCATACATGCCTACCAAGGCACTTGCAAGCGTACTATCAGACTGATCAAGCTGACTCTTTATGATATATCCATGTAATTCTCTTCCAAATCTCAGAGCTGTCATATCACCACAAGTGAGGAGAAGTATCATGAGTGTAATTGAGCTTGGTTCAAGACCTTCTTCCAGCATTTCGCAGAAAAGTTCAAGAGCTAAGTTCAGCTGCATGTTGTTGACATGGCCTGCGATCATAGCATTCCAACAGATTGTGTTTCTGTCCTCAATTCTCCTAAATACTTTCGTTGCTGAGACAATATCAAGACATTTTGAGTACATGTCAACCAATGCACTTGAGATATAGACATTAGGCTCAAAGCCACTCCTCAGCATGTATCCATGGATTTCCTTCCCTTGGGATAGTTGATTGAGATCAGCACAGGCTGCAAGAGCACCAGCAATAGTAATGGAATTTGGTTGGATTGACTCAGGGATCACAAAATCAGCAAAGCAACCATCAGATGGGGATTGCATGGTACAGAACAACTTCAAAGCTTCAATACTAAGCCCAAATTGTTGAAAACCAGAAATTAAAACGTTGAAAGAGATAATATTTGGTTTCAAATCCATCCGGACCATCTCATTAAGCAACTCATATGCCTCATTCTTTTGCCCATTTCTTGCATGGCCAGCCAATATTGTGTTATAGGACACCACATCGGGTTTTAAGCCATGATGATGCATCACCCTTAGAATCTCTATTCCCTTCTCCATTTCTCCTGAATTCACATAAGCTGCAATCATCTCATTCCACATTCCAATGCTTTTGGTCTCGGCCATGGAAAAAACTTTCTCTGCATAATCTCTCATCCCACATTTTGAGTACATACCAATCAAAGAACCTTCCACATGAGTATTACCGCAAAGCTGACGCTTCAAAGAAAATCCATGAATTGCCCTGCCTAAGTTCAGATTCTTCAAGCCTGCACAAGCTGGTAAAATGCTTGCAATTGTAACAAAATTCGGCTCCTCGGGGAAACACAACATTTTATAAAATGCATCCAAAGCATCCTCAAAATACTCATTCTGAATACAGCCCGAAATGACTCCATTCCAAGAATTAACTCTCGGCCTCAACCCTTCTTCTTGCATTGCCTCCAAATACCGAAGAGCCAAATCAATCTCCCCATTCTGTGCAAACCCCGAAACAAGTGCATTCCAAGATATCAAATCCCTCTTCACCCCATTCACCTTCATGGAATCAAAAACCTCCATCGCTTCCTCAAAAAGACCCTCATTCATATAAGCCGAAACAAGGGCAGTCCACGAAACCACATCTCTTTCCCACATTGCGCCAAACACACTCACCGCAACTCCCAAATCCCCACAGTTGGCATAAAAATCCACAAGCGAATTACCCACAAAAACATCCGAATCCATCTCCCTCCTCATCACAAACCCATGAATCATTCTCCCAATCCCCACCATCTTCGTCAACGCACACGCTTTCAAAAGTGTAGGCACAACATACACATCAGGCACCATTCCCTCATCAACCATCAACCTAAACACAAAGAACAAGTCCTCCCATTGCTCGGCACGACAATACGCACTAATCAAAGCAGCGTAAGTGGGTACAGTTCTCTTAGGCATTTCGTAGAACAGCTTCTGGGCATAGTCTAAAAGCTCATAGTTCTTGGAGTAAAGCATAGCAAGCTTGTTTCCTACCCAACTATTGACTTCAAAAGCATTTAACTTCAAAGCAAGAGCATGAATTTGTCTACAATCAGCTACATGGTTACCTCTAAGTAAAGAAATGCAGTGACTAACCTCAGAGCTGGGTTGAGCTCCTGGACTGTGACTAAAGTCTGAGGCTTTTTTGGCGGTAAAAGCGAGATGGGCTTGTGGGTTTAAGAGTGTGGGGGTGGTGGGAACGTTGGTTGTGTCTGTAGAAGCTCGGAATTTGAATTTGGGTGTGTGAGGATTGATGGGTGTTTGTGAGGGAGAGGGGTCGGTGAAGAAGGGAGTGGTGGGAAGCAAAGCAGAACGAAGAAGCTCCATGGATGGAGGAGGAGGAGTGTGTGGGGTTTAACGAAATGGGAAGAGTGAGGAAGAAGGAAAGGAAATGGATGAGGGTGAAAGTCAAGAGAAGCTCTGCGGCGCGGTGAGAGAGATATAGAGGTGGTGCAAAGGGCTTGTCAGTTTTTGGTTTTGAAGTTGAGGATGGGGAAGATGGGGGGTTTTGGCTTGGGTTTTTGGCTCCTCCACCAGGACGGTGCCGTTTATGTGATGTCATAAAGTTTTTTTTTTCTTTTTGTTATTTTGCACTTAAAAATGAGCTATTTAAAATGAGGGCAAATGGAAAGAAAGGATTCTTGTGGTATGTTTATTTATTAAAATGTGTATTAAGAACTATTTTCATCCATTCAGTCACTGATATTATGAGACTAGTAATGAATTTTCAGTTCGTTTACGGTACATTAATGTGTTGATGTATTATATAGACTAGTTTGATTTAGAGGTAAACTAGCTCTATGTATTGGTGAACTAGTTTGAAACTATTTTATCTATGTATCAAACGTCTATTTCAATATCGAATTAAATTTATTTAATGTAATGGTACACTAAGTAGGTCTCAACTTATCTTCAACAATTAGATTACAAATGGGAAGTATGTCATTGTAAGGAGTAAATCTCTGATTGATCCCTTTCCTATAGGCATACCATTGATTTCAAATCCAAGTGAAGGAAAAAACAAAAGTGGTATCAAGATGGATCAAATTAACTTTCTACATATACTGTATAATGTTGGGTTAGCTAGTTAGCTCGAATAAGGGAGTAAGGTAAATCAATGAAATAGAATTAGGGTTGCTTCTTATCATCATGTGTGTTGTCATAGAGTGATAGAATTGAAGTTGGAACGATAAATTCCAAGTTGTTAATTCTTTCTTCTTGATCCACTCCAAGGAATATTTTTGTTGCCATTTTACTACCGAGGAAGGATGAATCGCTCTCGGAAAGAATCTATTCATCCTCTAATTGGTGAAGATAGCCGTATATCCTTTCGAATTCAAGAAACTATTGAACACATCAAACAAGGCCTACACTGAAATTTGTAGATGGTTTCTTTGCAAGTAATACCCCAAATTTTGTTCTGAATTAGTGAATGTAATCTTTTTGGTCAAACGACTCAAAAATTTAAATCTATACACAAGAAGCATAATCTGTTCAAATCAATCTATACTGCTATACACAAAGGAACATAATCTCCACCGTTCAAAAGGACCCTGGAAAGTGTGTCGTCGAATTCTTCCTTCCATCAAACAATGAACTTGCTGTCATGCATTCCCTTACCCTTCAATCACAAATGACTCTACGAACTTTACTCTCCCTTCATTTCTGCAACACCATTGAAAGCATAAATAGATTTCTCAAATTACAAATCCCTATTTCTTGCATGAATGATTGAATAGGAATGCATGACTTGCAAGTATGATGAAACTGGATTATGAACCTTCATTGTGACCAAGCCCTTTCACATTTTGTCCTCAATAATAAATAAGCTCCCATATATTATGGATTCTAAACCAGAGTCTAAAAGTAATCCTACAGTGTCCTAAACTAACCTTATTCTTTATGTTTGTAGAGAATCTCAATCTCATACAGAAAGTTATGAAAATGACACAATTATACAATGGGAATCCAACATCAAGAACACATGACTATTCGACTATTCCAAATCCATATATGCAACTCCACTAAGTAGTAGAACAAACTCAGAGCACCCAACTCAATTCTATCTTTGTTTTTCAATGCAATGGAACAAATGAAGAAACTTTAGCTACAAACTGAGAGTTCTATAACACCAATTTCTGGGCTTGACCAATTTTATGTTTGTTTGCTTATCTCAGAGCAGCAACTCAAAACCCAAAAGAAAAGCATTAAACTTTGAAGTAAAGATTACCATTTAGAAGCTGAATTCTGGGTTTCCAATGTACTGTAAAACTTCGAAAATCGACCACGAGTTGCGGGTTTGGGCTTGACGGGCTTCTTTTTCAACCCGAAAATCTCTTGAACAAGAGGAACATGAACCAAAACCAGCTTCCACGCCAAATACCAACCTGTAAATCCACGCCAAGAAATCACATATTACTAGAATTCTCTCCAACCCAGATCCTCAATTCAACTTCAGAATTCCAGAAGTAAAAGAAAAACGAATTTAATGGTGAAAAAGGTTAGAGGAATAGTTACCGGAAGCAATGAACAAGACGACGAGTGCGATTGCGAAGAGAGGACGAAGAAGGAGAAGGGTGAGATAGTCCCAGGTAGAAAGAGACATCTCAGAAACAAGACGATCAAGCTCAACGAGTCTTCGATTGCTATGGTGACCGAGGATGACTTGAAGTGAAAAGTACGCTTTCTACTTGTTGTTGGGCCTGAAAGTTCAATTTGGGTGGAGGAAGATTCGTTTTTTTACTAATAGTGAGCCCAGTTTGTTGCTAATAGTGATTGTTTGTTTTATGTGTAGGGCCCAACCGGAGGAAGAGATAGGACTCGACTCGGTTCGCAAAACTTCGGTGGTTTGGCCGGACCGTCAATCGAGATGCGGCTGGACTGCGGTTGTGGGATCTCAAGGATCAACAACCAAGGTACCGATTGATCAACAAATGTTGATACATGTTTGTAGTCGAGATTGCATCATTCAACAACAATGCAAATATCACGATATGTGCAAATTATGTCGCTTGATGAAGAATCAAGTCAAAAGAGAAGAAAAAGAAGGAACACTAATTTCAGCAGTTAGACAAGCTCTATAAGAAAGTCAAACCGCCGACTGCACTACATTTACGTCGGTAATATCAATCATTGGATCTGATTTCTTAGCGTCAAATCAATTATAATTGTAAATAACACCTAGATCGTCCTAAAGCAAGAGACTACCCGAAAAGTAGTGTACATACATTTTGGTTCTTTATTATCATGACCCATGTATGCCAACGTGCTTGTTAGGAAATTTCCTCTTTCACATGCTATAATTGAGAAATAAAACAAAAATTGTACAAATTTATCACATTGTACACTAGTCATGTACAATATACTCTCTCTCAGTAAATATTTTGCAATTCAATCTACTAGAAATTGATAATCACATGTGAAATTCATTATAAAACACGTTATCCCAACGAAAAAAAAAATATATCATTACCAATTCTTTAGCAATTTTACATCTACCCGAAACTCAACCCTAGGAAAAGACGTTTAGAGTCAAACCCATCCTAGACGTTTAGGAAAAGAGGTTGGTGACTTAGTTAGCTATGAAGTGTGAACCCATCCTCGCTGGCTTCCTCTAACCAGGCTTTTCCATTTTTAAAATAATAAAATCTCCCCGCATTCTTAGAACCAACAACGGGACGGGTCAGAGTAGCAAAGTCCAAGTCCAGCCTGATATCCGTATCTGAACCTGGACGTCATCTCGTCCGCATGGACCAACCTACAGGAGTCCACCACGTCTTACTCTACCGGCTATTCCCGGTCGGTCCAGCATAACGCAATTACATCCAGGTTCGTTCTCTTAAAAACAAAACCTAATCCCCTTCTCATATATAAATTCACATTTGCCTTCTTCTTCTTTTCCAAACCTCTGTGATTCTCTCACTTCCAAATTCGCTCTCAGCTTTCAATCTCTGTGTGCATGGAAACTAACAATTCTGGACGATCATCATCGCTTCGTTGGTTCCGGTGTAGCTGTTTGAGAAACTGTTGCCGCTGCTACTGTTGTTGCTTTTGGGCCTAAGGTGTTGATCGGTTTTCCGATTTCCGGTTTTAGTTTTTGACAAATTTGTTAGATTTCTAGGAGAATTGTGTGTGGTTATGGATTTTTCGGGGACTCAGCCGGGTCTGTTTCTAGGGCTGAACTCGCATCAGAGTTCAATTCCGACGAATTGTAATCAATCCGTGCCGTTACAGCTGCTGAAGGAGGAGAATATTAGGGTTGAGAATGGAGACGATCGCGAGGAGGAGGAAGAAGAAGAAGAAGATGAGAGTGAGAGATTCAATCTTTTAGGGCACTCAATTTGCCCCAAAAGGCCGAGGGACTTGTCATCTCCTTTCAATCAGCCTCCTTCCAAGTGCGTGGTGGTTGAATCGGAGGGGCTGGAGGCGCGGCGGGCGGCGGTGAGGGCTTGGGGGAACCAGCCGCTTGCTGTGGCGGACCCGGAGATTCATGAAATGATGGAGAAGGAGAGGCACAGGCAGTTCAAAGGGATTGAATTGATTGCTTCGGAGAATTTCGTGTGTAGGGCTGTGATGGAAGCTCTGGGCAGTCACTTGACGAATAAGTATTCGGAGGGGTTCCCCGGAGGGAGGTACTATACTGGTAATCAGCATATTGATCAGATTGAATTGCTCTGCTGTGAAAGGGCATTGGCTGCTTTTAGTCTTGATCCTGAGAAATGGGGGGTCAATGTTCAGCCTTACTCTTGTACTTCAGCTAATTTTGCTGTTTACACTGGTCTTTTGCTCCCAAATGAACGGATAATGGGTTTGGATTCGCCGTCCGGAGGACACATGAGTCATGGTTATTATACTCCTAGTGGGAAGAAGGTGTCTGCGGCCTCGATATTCTTTGATAGTCTTCCTTATAAGGTGAACCCCCGAACGGGGCTCATTGATTATGATAAGCTTGAGGAGAAGGCGCTTGATTATCGCCCCAAGATACTTATTTGCGGTGGGAGTTCGTATCCGCGGGAGTGGGATTATGCCAGGTTTAGGTATATTGCTGATAAATGCGGAGCTGTGCTGATGTGTGACATGGCTCATATCAGCGGCCTTATAGCAGCCAAGGTATGGAAGTTGTTATCCTAACTCTAGTTTTATTTGATGAATTTTCAATCTATGGTTATGTATGTGCGATTTTGTTATTATTGCGTGATGCCATATTTGTAACTTTGCTGTAGACTGATTGTTAGAGGAGAGGTGGGCAGTTTAGTTCTAATAGTCCTCTCACTTATTCGGCAATATACCAGATCTTATATTGTTTAATGCTCACAGTCATTATGTGATTTTACATTCTTATTGAAAGAGATGAAAAGACAAGAACTTGATTGATCCCATCAGATACCATATTCTGACCTCTTTTCCTGCTAAAAGGGTGCCAGTTGAACTGTGCTATTTTCAGCAAGTTTTCCTTTGAGCTGTTTGTTGAGTCTTGATAAATGATATTAGAAAGTGCATTAAGTGAAACATGTAATATCATTTATCATCTTATAGTATTATATAACTGAAACTTATAAAACCATTTATCACTGATTGAGCATAAGTGATCCCTTAAGTATGTTATAATAACTAGAAAGTGCATTAAGTGAAACATACAATGTTTGAGAAGATTATGCAAATTGGTCTTAGGATTGGCTTTATGGTTTTCAAATGTTCTTTAGGTTGTTTTTTGGTGGGTGTTAAATTTTTGTTTCAGTGGAAGTGTAATCCAAGTAAGGTGCACTATGAGAGTGTTTCCATTCTTTGAATAGATGCTTGTTCAGCTAAAAATGCCATGTCATGGATTCTGTGCTTCTTGACTCTAATTTCTCGTTTTTGTATACTTTTGTGCCTCCTAATTGTATACAATTTGTTCTAATGTTATGGTAATACTTTGTAAAGATTTGAATCTCTATTGAGAGATGATAACAAACTTATGGCTGTTTTTGGAATTGATTGTGTGTGTGTGCGCGCGTGCATACCTGCAAACATACATTCACAGTGCTGTGTTAGAATGTATAATCTTTTACTTTTGCCTTCTTGTATGGGATTGTCTGTTTATTGCTAAAACTTCATGTGATTTTGTACATTTGGCTAGTTTTCATATGAGCTTTTCGACAATTGGTAAATTATTTATCATTCATAGTAAGTAAAAACTAGCAACCCTTTTCCCAAAAAGTGCTTCTACACTACGAAATCAATATTTAGTTAGTTCCATAAACTCAAAAACTAAGTGCTATTGTGTTGCTCGACTCTTTAGGAGTTTCAATAACAATTCCCTGAAATTATCTTTACTTCCTGAAAGTGATTGTGCATAAGAGTATGCTTTCAGTGTGTGTGTCCATGTCCAAAAGAAGTTCAAATGCTTATTCATATTTTGTGAAAAGAAGTTAAAATGCTTATTCATATTTTGTGAAATGATAGGGAGCAGGAAATCCTCTCAGGAATATTATGTGTATGTATAAGCCACTGGATTAATATTAATTGGAAAAAAAATATATATGTATATGTAGGAATGTTTCTGACGTATTTGCTATTGTCTACTACAGGAGTGTGCGAGTCCTTTTGATTATTGTGATATTGTTACGTCAACAACACACAAAAGCCTCCGGGGTCCTAGGGGAGGTATTATATTTTACCGGAAAGGTCCGAAAAGAAGGAAGCAAGGCATGCATCAATCAAATGGGGATGGAAATAACCTGTATGATTTTGAAGAAAAGATAAATTTCGCTGTTTTCCCATCGCTACAGGGTGGTCCTCATAACAACCATATTGCTGCTCTTGCCATAGCCTTAAAACAAGTGGCTACTCCAGAATATAAAGAATACATGAACCAGGTCAAGAAAAATGCACAGTCCTTGGCAAATGCTTTGTTAAGAAGAAAATGCAGATTGGTTACTGGGGGTACCGATAATCACTTGTTGCTTTGGGATCTTACAGCTCTTGGTATAACAGGTACTAATGATAACCAGCCCATTTTTCACAGGAGTGGGGTTTAAACATTATTTATCTGCATAGCTGTTGAGTTTCATAATGATTTTTGTCATAATGATTTTTGTCCCACATCAAGAATCTATGATTAGGTCAACATTCAAATTTACCTCCGAATCTATATTTCAATACTCAATTGCTTCTTAATGAAAGCTGATTAGCTTTAAGTTCAACAAAAAGTTGCCTAGCATTGAACTTTTGGTCATTAGTAATGTTAGACCAAAAGTCTACACAGCTGTACGGGAAACACGACTCTGGCAACTAGTAGAGTTAAGGCTGTTTCAAAATAGTGAAAGTTAAATATAATCAAGTAGTGCTTTAAGCCATTGTTCTTAGGATCCTGGACAATACTGTTTCAAAATTTGAAGAGTTGTGAGGACGTACGGTTTTTTTCCCACCATTTGGAGTTCAATTTTAGTTCTTAATTTTAGCTTTAAGAGGAGCAAATCTAAAACTAATTTATTAACTCAACTATGGATGATAGTTGATGGTCTCATCTGTTGAATGATTAGACTAAACACATGATAGTTGATGGTCTCATCTGTTGAATGATTATGTCTAATAAACACTGTTATACGAGCATGTATTTCTCTGTTCCATATTTTATAGGTATCTGCATAGATTTGCAAGCATCCAAGTGCTCCATTTCCACTGTCCTTTCTTCTTATATCACTCAGTTACCTTACTTTTCTTATATTGTGTAATTTTGCAGTTCACTGTCTAATTCTTATTATCTCTTTAAAATATAGGGAAGAACTACGAACAAGTTTGCGAGATCTGCCATATTACTCTTAATAAAAGTGCCATATTTGGTGATAACGGAGCCTTTTCTCCTGGGGGAGTTAGAATTGGTGAGTAGTGATTTTGTCTTTATTAGTCTTAAAGCTTTAGACTTGGTCATTCTGGCCGCTTGAATTCCATCATATGGGATATTTACGATCTCCCAGTTTTCTTGTATACATGTCATTTTGCCCAAATTGCTTTCTGTTTTTCATTGTATTTCTTCACATGTATTGCTGGATGTTTGTATAAATCACTCAACCGGCATGCCATACTAAAGTCATTTGTTTATTTTTGATATTTGGACTTACTCCTATTTCAACTGCTTTCTCAACACCAGTTTTGGAGCTGTTTGGTCATCTTATTTTGTATTAATATTAAGTTTCCTTGTTTGTTTTTGCAGGTACCCCTGCTATGACTTCACGAGGTTGTGTTGAGTCTGATTTCGAGACAATTGCCGACTTTCTTCTTAGGGCTGCCCAGATTACTGTTTCTGTTCAGAGAGAACATGGAAAATATCAGAAAGAATTTCTCAAGGGTCTCCAGAACAATAAAGATATTGTTGAACTTCGAAATCGTGTTGAAACATTTGCTTCCCAATTTGAAATGCCAGGATATGATACTTGTTGAACATGTCACATCTCTAATGCATCACACATTTTTTGGTTTCATTTGTTCTGTCGTTGAATTGATCCCTTGTAAATTACAGAGGAATACTGAATCTGTTACAATTTCCACAGGGTAGTAGTCTTTGCCAGATCCTCCTCAACTATTTCTCGATGTTTTTTCTGTATAAATTATAGAAAGCAAAAATCTCTCAATTTTATTTATTGGGGTATCTGGATTTATATAAAGCAGTCATTATGGGATCTGTCCAGGTGTCAGTTTGGTTGTCAAATTCTACTCGGGTCCTTTTTTTATCTGGTTGGCATTGCTGAACTTTGTAGTTATTGCACAACAGCAGTTTCTTCCTGTAACAAAGTATAAGTGCATTTACTCTTTTATGTCAGATGTTGCTCAAAATTCTGGCAAATTTTGTTTCTTTATTGTACCTGCTTCTCTTTTTGGAAGAATCATAGTAATAATTTCATACACAGCCTTCATTTTTTTGTTTGGTGTTTGGCGGTGTGATTATTATGGGCCGCGGTTTGCTGCTGCTTTAAGGATGATAATGTTTTCTTGGGTCAGAAAGAACAGAGAGGGAAACTCTGAAAAAGAAGTTGTTTTCGGCTCTGGCATAGCTTTGCCTTTGCCTTTGCCTTTGCCCTTGGCTCTTTGTTTTTTCCCCAATGGCATATTTGTTTATTCATCATATCGTATCAGTGTTTGTTGTCTTTTAGTTTTTCGCTTTCACCTTTATTTTATTAATTTCACTTATGTTGGACGCTGCTATGGATCCCTTCAAGGGAGGCAAGGCATGAATTTCCGGCAAGGGACAAAAAGCATGAGATACGGTTGAGAAGCAAGAAAGTGACCCTAAATTTTCTGCTCTCTCCTATTTTATTATTATATTTTCCACAAAACCCAAATCGAAAACCCAAAGAAGGGGGAGGTTAAAAATGATGCTTGTGTGCGCTAGAGAGAAGGAAAGACAATTTTTTAGTACTTTTTTCTATCGTCTTTTAAGTTAGTTTGCAACATTACTTTACTGCATAATTCAATAATCGAAACTGTCAATTACTCAATTTTTTCTTTAAATTATTCTCTACTTACAAAAGATCATATTCTGTTGAAAATTATCTGATCAAATCTGTATTGTGCAGATGGAATAATTAAACGCATCTCATTGAATAAAACGTGAAATAAATGTCATAATCTATTTATAAAAGATCATAATTGGTCAAAAATAATCTAACGATCTGAATTATGTCGGACTGTCGGAATAAAGATAATGACAGTCAGGTAGATAGACAATTTTAAATTTGACTAACTTTCTTTAAGAGCGAGCAAATCGTGATATTGTAAACTCCTCTTTATTATTTAGTAGGGTGAAGAAGAGAGATGTGATGAAGTTGTGTTGGGTTGAGAAGAGGTTTCATGATCAAGGCCATTGCTTTCGAAGAGAACCGAATCAGACAAAAGCTTCTTAAGATCAAAAGAAGGTGCTTTTTGAAAATGAAAAAGCAGCCCAGGAATCTCACACACCCCCTTCCCTACATACTACAGTCCTAAGCCATCCTTTTTCATCATTCTTTCACAACAAGAATCATTACTCATTTACTATAACAACTAAACACCACTACTACTCTACACACTCTATACCCTCTGTATTGAACGAAACAATAACCCAACCCAACCCAACTCAACAAGAGGGAAATCTTTTCAAAACAAAAATAATATCTTAAAGAATCATATCATATCCATTAGTTCTAAATAAAAAATATATGGGATTTGTTTTTACATTTTTAAATGGGAATTTTGATTGTGCCCCCTAGCCTAATATAGTAACAAGAACCTTCCATTCCAATTCTCTTTTGCTCTCTTTGTTCACCCAAACTCTTTTTTATTTTTTAGTCATCCCAGTCTCCTAGATGGTGTTTTTAGATTTGCTCTTTGCACAAAATTGTTTTTACATTCAATCTTCTCTCACCCAAAATTGTATTTCTTTTTAATTTGATTCTAACCACAAAATTTATAACTTATATTTATTTGAGAAAGTGTTCTATCTCATGACAGATTTTTCTTTTACATAGATGTAAAAAAATTTCTTTTTGAGTATTGGAAAACGAGTCTGTCCCCAAAATACTCGTTTATGTTTAAAAAGTATGAGGTTTATATTTTACTAATTGACAACACACTTTTACGTTAGATTTTCTTTCACGCAAAATTGCATTTCCTTTTTACATTAGTTTGACTGAAGAATTTGCAACTTTAGTTGGATGCAAAATTTGTAACTTTAGTGACGTATTATATTTTACTAATTAACAAACGTGTTCTTTTACGTTAGATTTCTCTCACTCAAAATTGCATTTTTTTTTTTACTTTGATTTGACTACGTAATTTGTAACTTTAGTGACGTTTTATCTCATGACGAGAGAGCTTCCGAGTTCAAATTCTATTCCGACAATATGACTAATTATAAAAGAAATAGTAAATTGTGTCGCACTTTCAAATATAGTGAATAGTAACTAGTAATTATTTTTTAAAAGGAGTAACTAGTAACTTTTAGGACAAAGAAGAAGAGGCAAAACCACAAGAAGAAGAAGAGTGAAAAAAAAGACCATTTCAATACAAACAGAAGGTAAAAAGGGTTAAAAAAGGTACCACAAAACCCAACTACTAAATTACCTCTCTCACTCTACTCTGTAATTTTTTTTTCTTTTGTTGACAAAGTTTCTAACCTCTCATTTCACTTCACTTCACTTCACTTCTACCTATGACTGCAAAAGTCCAAAAGCTTCTTCCTCCCTTCCACAATTTCATCCAAGAAATCATCAAGTTGGCTGCTGATGTTCTCAGCACCAGATCTCAACACCCCAAAACACCCTCTCAACTTGTCCACTCTCTCCCTAATCCCACTTTCACTCTCCCAATCCATGATCATCGCCGCCGTCCCCTTCCTCTCCATCTCCCCTCTCAGCTCCTCCATCGCCATCTTCGACCGCCTGAACTCGTCCATCAGTATCCCCGGCCTCTCGCTGTTCTGCCCGATCTCCGCCGCCACCCTCTGCTGCAATCTCGCCGTCGATATCATGAACGGTGATCCGAAGATCAAACACCCCTCGTACCCTCCTCTGCAGAAACTTGATTCCGGCCAGCAGAACACCAGTCCGTACAGCAAGATCATCAGCAGCAGTGTGCTCACGTTTCTCATTGCGTACAGCACTCCCCGGAAGCCGTTGAACCCGTTGAGCTTCGATTCGATGGAGACTCTCTCGTCGAAACGGAGCGACAGAGGCTCGATTCGGGTCTCCATCATCGCTCTGTTTTCTTCTTCCAATCCGAAAGCCTCGCGCCGACAGCCCGAGATGGCGCGCACGACCTAGTTTGATGATGTTTGTTGAATTAAAACACATGAAGATGATGATCAAGCAATATATATTGTGTTTGGATTAGGATAGAGATAATAGCAAACCTGGCGGGAGAGCTGCGGGGTTAGATTGCGGTGAGAGTCGAGCGTGGAGGTGAGGTTGCAACCGGAGGTGTAGTAGTTCTCCATGGAAGAGATTGCGGACTTGAGGACATGAGAGGCTTCCCAAAGCTTGGAGCTTTCGTCCATGTACTCATCAAGCCACTTGTCCCCGACGGGTAAATGGAGCTTTTGGACGAGGAGAGTCAGCTGGGAGTGGAAGGATCGAAGGAGCGAGAGAGCCCTTTGGAGGAATTGGATTGACATGAAGTTGTTGGAGAGATAGACCCTTTCGAGATCGTCGATCCCACGAGTCAGAAAGGAATAGAAGCCATTGACAGAGTTGGTGGAAGAAGGATCCATTTTTTTGTTGTGATGGTGTTTTTGGTGGGTGGGGGGAGAAAGTGAGAGTGGGATAAAAAAGGAAGAAGAGGGTGATATTTAAATGGTGAGAGAGGAAGAAGAAGAAGAAGAAGAAGAAGAAAGAAAGAAAGAACGGAAGGAATGGAAGAACGGGGAAGGAGGGAATATCTTAGAAGCTCAGGTTTCTAAGGTTGAAAACGATTGTTGGGAGCAATGATGGGTGTTTCCTACAGAGGGGAAAGGATGAATGGTAATATGCCATTTTCATTGTTTAATGGAATGGAAGATTAAAAAAAAAAAAACAAAGAAAAAAAGGGAGATTTATAGAATAGGAAAATTACACAAAGAAGCCTGAAAGACCCAAAAAAGGAAACACTATCAATCACTATGAGTATGTGCTTCTGTCTGAAAATTGAGAGAGAGAGAGAGAGAGAGAGAGAAGAGAGACTAGCTGATTAGCAGAGAAGTGTGACACTTAAACAGCAAGGGAGAAGAGAGCATGAAATTTTCATGACCTCCAGCTCCCTTCCAATTTCTTACTTTTCTCCCACTTAAAATAAGGCATGCCAATTGCCCATTATCTATTTTATACACATGGAGAGGCATAGAGGGTGGGGATAGAGAGAGAATATTTCTAGAGAGAGAGAGAGAGGGAGTTGGCAAGTGGGCATGTTATTAGTTTAGTTGTCATTGTGTATCCCTTTAGATTTGAGGTTATTGGGTTGTAAACTGTTTGACTAGATTGACTGGGTTTCTGGGTTTTCTGCTTACTAATCTACTTGTGTAATTACATTATTACTGGTTAATTTTACTTGTAATTTGTTTCAATAATAGTTTTTTTTTGAAGATATGAGTGTGTGTTTGTGTGTCCACCTTTTGGTTTGAGTGCTCTCTTTGGCTTCTTCTTTCCTCTTTTTCTTCCTCGAGCTACTGACTTTGCTCCTTACATCCCCTCTATTCTCTATTGAAATTTGTGGGTTTGTAGTTCCTAGATATTTCTTGTTTTGTTGATTTTTTCAAAAGGGGAGAAAGACTTGGAATGATGAGGTTCCTTGTATATGAGAGAAGAGAGATCTTGTAATTTGTAAAACCTTTCTACCATGCATAAAATCAGTCTTTTTAGGACACAATTTCTCCCCCTTTTAATATTAGCTTAATTAAACTAATTGGGGACAAAATGGATGATGCTTCTTCATTAATCATGGCCCTTGGCCCCCCTCAACTTGAATTGAATATCAATGCAAATACTCCATAATTTAATCACGGCCGTCCGTTCGGTACACCTTCGGACCCATCTAACGGCGGAGAAAGTAAATCTTAATGTGAATGATCAAATGTAGGGGTCCCAAAATTTGCTGCAGTCCACTGAATGTTGTTGGTTATGAATGATTGAGGGGTTTTTAGGCATTAATCTACGGCTCTAAACATGTTTAAAGTAATGAGGGTGTATGGTTTCTTTATCAAGCATTATGCTTAATAATTAATAATAGTCTCTATCTTTTAATTATCCAAATATTTATTATTTCTTGATGTGAGGAGCGGGGGGGGACCAGGAAATCTAATTTATGTTGGGGTATGCGACATTTTACTTGGAATTTTATTTTAGTCGGATGCTCGTGGGTTTTGGAAAATAGGACAGCTTAAGAGGATGTTGGTCTTTTGAGATTTCATTGGAAAGTGAATAAGAAGAAGCTTAGGACCAATATTTATGGGTATTGTACGGAGAGAAATGCTAGCAACATTCTCTTCCAATATTTTCTTTTCTGCATTCCTCATTCATTGCATGTCATGTGTATTCTACTATCTAAAAAATTCAAATAATTAATACAATTAAAAGACAAGTTTTTACTTCATCTCTTTACCCTTATTTAATTTCACATGCATTTAATTAAGTAATTAATAATTAATTTTAGTTTCTCAACTTTTTTTTTTCTTTTGTGAATCCTTTTTATTTATAATTTATATTACTCTTGTGGGCTTACATTCGATTTACATAAGAAATATATACATATTGTAAATACGTACGTATATATTTAAGAACATAATTTAATTTTTTTCCAAAAAAAAAATTGAAACCAAAAGAATTTCCAAACGTTTGCTTTACTTATATACATATATCAAAAAGAATGTTAAAAAAAAAGAATTTATATAATCATCTAATCTAATATGTGTTCTAACGAGAAGGAAAAAAAAACGTTTGCAAGTGAGCTTTACCATTTTTTTTTTGTGGGTTTTATATAAAAAAATACTCAGTATTATGGAAGATGACCAAATAAATGAAAGAAAAATTTTAGTTAAAAAACTTAGGAAATATAATAAATGAAAAAAACGTCAGAAAAGATTAGAAAAACAAAAGAGTCAAGAGTTTTTTTGTTTCTTCATATTAATAGAGAGCATTTAATAAGGTCAAACATAAATAAGGGTAAAACATGAAATGAAATTAGTTATTTTTTTTAAGGTAATAAATACATAGATTGTAATCATAAATGAATCCACATGACACAAGATAAGTGAGAAAGGTAGAAAAAAAAAGGTTGGAGAGGGAGGTTGTTAGCATTCCTCTTGTATTGATCATCATATATGGTTGTGTGTCCCCAAATACTTGGTTTAGGGTATTTGCCACATCTCCCCAAATTACTACTCATCTATTCTTCTTCTTTTATATCCCCAACAAGAATATATAATGTACATTACTCTATTTATCCTCTAATATTTTTCTCGATCAACAAACCTAAACATCACCTCTCGTTTGAACATTCATTTCTTTTTCACGTGTGTTATTATTTCATTCCACATACCAGTTATGAAAAATGAAAAATAAAGCTCTCAAACATTTGTAGCTTATGAACAAAAAAGTAGTGTTATTTAACGCCCCTTTAATATTAAGATAAGGAACAAAGCTACATATATTTACATGCATTGCATGTCTCATTGATTCATTTTGATTTTGACAACACCTCCAAAAGTACATGTTTTAGTTTGAACTTTAAAATATCTATGTTCATTAGTCCCCCAAACTTTTGATAGGAGCTCTACCACAAATTATGTTTCTTAGAGTAATGTCATAAACACTACAATTAATAATGTCTTAATTTATTCATACCAACTAATGTAGTATAGTCGTTTAGTAATTAATTTGATCTACTTTAAAAGGTAATTTTATCTACAGAATTTGGTGTATGAAATGATTAAATCTAAGAAGACTTTTGATGTACTCATGTCAATGAAAAAAATTAGGTGGCATGAAAATTAGAAGTTTTCACCAAATTGGAAGTTGGTAGATCAAACATTTGTATTTCGAACTTCGAACGCAAATATGTAATGATTCTTTTTCCATGTACCGAACCCTTCACCAATTTACTAGTTTTTTTTTTCTTAATTAGTGTCACAAATTAGCTGTAAATTTTATTTTGGTAATTCACCAAAAGTAGAAGTTGCCCGTCCTCTACTATCTTAATCGTTGCCCTTTAATTTGGGGGGCTCTTCCTCTTGCTAGAAAGGTACAACTAAAAATAAAATAAAAACTAAAAAGACTCTTACTCGACCAAAAACCAAAATACAAAAATAACAAGTCTCTCTAGGGTTTCCTTTTAATTTGTAATAAATGGGAAACCGAATATGAACTAACCAGTTTTATTATGATGGATTCATAGTACATATAGGATCTCGTGCATTAAATATTTGCATAGCAGAAATGAGAAACCCAGACTGGTACGTTGTACCAGTTTTTAATTTTGATCTATTTGCTTTTCCTGGGAATTTTTCATTATGATAGCTAGCTTTACAGTACCATGAAAGTAGATCTTTAATTTTCTGATCTGGGTCAAATTGTAATAATAATTGAATTGCTTCACCTACTGGAATCTCATATCACATATAGGTTGCTGTACCTGGCCAGACTCACCATTATAGACCTGCATTGGCAAGTGAACCAGTTGTTAATGGCAGAATGCATAAAGGAGAGAAACCCTTTACTATAAAAATCAGAATTTAGTTTTGTTTTTATTTCACTGAGAGTACTGAACGTTTTAGTTTGATTCTTTGGACAAGTTTCAAAAGAGAATCATATATATTTTGAATCCAACAGGACAGAATTCTTTTAGGGTCCGAATGCTGAACCAAAAGAAAGCTCCAGATGTAGGAAGTTCCCTATTTTGGCTAAGCAAACAAAAAGGACTTGTGAGAATCAAAATATTGCCAAGTGAAAATGAGGTAGCTGTGGATTTAGGATCTGGCTTTGTGGTGGTGTGGGGTTCGGTTTGCTTGATTAGTAATGGTAAAATTATGTTATGGTAAAATTAAAAAGCCTCACTTATCAATATGAGGTGAGAAAAAGAAAGTAAAAGCAATTGATGGCCAGATTTGGCCAGCAACATCCCTTTTATGCTCATCATGATAAAGTCTCTATATAAGAAGAACGTTTCATTTTCTTCTTAATGAGCTTAGATGGATACAACTGGATTGGTCCAAAGACTCGACCAGGAAAATGATACCAAAGAATGAATTGAATGATTGTTTAGTTCAAATGTAAGGGATGCACCCACCCCTCCCTCCCTCCAACAATAGAAACACACCCAAAATAAAAATAAAAAGAATGATAGTAAACTTTGGAAGAAGGAATGTAATTGAGGAGAATATGTTGATCAACTGTTAATTTGATTCCCTATGTTTTGGTAGGTATAGGTAGAATGTGTGGATGGTTTTCGCATTTCAATATAATAACATGTGAAAGTCATCATTCCTGAAAACATTATCTATACATACCAACAAGTTATAGATGAAATGTTGCCATAGAGAAATTTCGCACTTAAATCTAAATCAAACGACAATTGAACAAAAATTTCATGTCAGTAGTTATTGATTACGAGAACACTAGTACCAGTTAAAATATTTTTTATTTTTCTTTCTGAATGCAAGCGCTAATACGACAGCCTCAAACCGTTACCATTAATGAAACCGCAAAATACAAGGGGGGAGGGGACATTGTGCCTAAACCCCATATTGCAAGAACCTCATGAAATAATATTAATAGTCTCGACATAACCTATGTATTCTAACAAGCACCATTTAGCAAAGAGTGCAACATTGGCTACTCCATTTACTTTACAATTTTGGTGACATACCGGAAAGATAATGCTCACGCAGAGCCGTAATACACTAACATCAACTTTCCCATTATGTTGCCACCAGAAAGTATTACCAGTGACACCTAGTTTCATCCTGCTACTAAGAGGCTGCGACCATTTGACCAAGTAAGAAACTCGCCGCCTCATTAGAGCAGACACGGCATGTTGAGTGCACATACCAGGACATAGCCCGTCCATCCCTACCAAACGGTAGGAATTTATTGAAGACCTAACCCAAAAACCAACCACATGAAATGAATAAAACAAAAGAGAAAACAAAATATTAGAGGCAGCCCAACAAGAGCCCAAAGATGTGGCCCAAGACCACCTCCCAGCCCAATCAAGAGGATGCCCCCGGTTTGAGAGCCTCCAAACCCAATTCCGCCGGCTATGTGTCTCCCCCACACCGCCACTCCATCTCTGGCACAGGACGACGACTAATGCTCGAATTCTGGAAGCCCAAAGGACTACGATAGATCTTGGTTTGGGTTGCACCAACACCTGATCTACGATAGCAGTCCCATTATCGTCGCACGTGCATGAAACCATCATAGCGGTCGCCATAGATCGCCCAAGAAATCCTCCACCAACCCACGCCAAGCCACGGGGCACCTCCACCTGCAAAACCGTTCATCCTTCCGCAACCCAGATCATTTCCAATATGGCTTTGATCCCCAAACCATCCTTCCTCCAACCGGTTCCTGGATGCATCCACGCCTAGTTATCCCGCAGCTCAAACATTGAGCCGCCCAACACTAGTCTTGTCCGGCCACGCTTGTCGCATGCCGGCCAGGCCAGAGACCAAAGCAAGAATGGCGGTGCAGCCGGATGAGTGGAGTTTCTCTCTTAGGGTTTTTCGTAATTCTCTCTCTAAACAAATCTTGGAGCCAGTAATCTTAATTATGCTGTACAAATCTCCGGTAATCCTAAATGTAAAATATGTTATATTATAATAATAATTTCTTTTAGAAAAATTTGATTCCAAAATTGTACCAATTTATTGCTCATTGAGATTTTGTACCAATTTATTTTTTGAATAGGTATAATAATAATAATAATGAACTAATCAAAATTTATAACTTTTTATGCATTTACGTATTACATAGTGCTCCGGATTGCAAATGTGTTGATTCCAATTCACATCTCTTCATTCGATTAATATTAGAGCCACTTTTTAGCATCAAGGCACTAGACAGATTCTCATTTGTCATATCTTAACCCTTTTTAAAAAGGGTTCTCTAGAATCTAGTGTTACAAAAGCGTTGATTTAGCTATAGATTTTTGGACTATATGAAAGATGATATGTCCGGCCATTATATCTTCCAATGAAATTAATTGGTATCGAAAACTCTTAGCTACCCGGACAAGCTATCTATTCCTTAATTCCAAACAAATCTCCATCCCAAGTTACTTGTGAAGCGCCAATTCCAACCCTAAACACTACAATACCATAACCAAGTTACTAATTAAACCCTACTCTCTTCCATACCATCCATTTTTCCTGTTCGAATCATCGACCAGATGAGGATTGAGGAATGAGGAGTGTAATTGTTTGTTCAAAATTTATGATATGTCGGGGAGATTTAATTAATCAGGACAAGACTAGTCTACAAAAGTGTGCGAATGATTTGTGGGTAGCATACGTGGTGGATTTCCAAGTACACATCCTGTGCTCCTCTTGTTACATGGAATTGGAACCCACCACATATCAACATTTAGAACTATCGATTTGGACATTCATCCTCCTATTGATTATTTGAGGCAGCTAGCAAGCTTTGAATCTTCCTTCAATGTCATGCTCATATCCTATAATCATTATTTCTCACTTTTAGCCTCCAGTAACCTAAAACAACCGCAAAATATTGTTATCAAAGTTGAAGAATGTCTACAACATCAAGACCCCTTATTCTTCAAGACTATCGTAAACTAACGAAAGGCATGATGGAACGCAAACGAACAGCCCCGCAATGTACTGAGCAACAAGCTTTCTCCGCCACTGCAGGCTCAAGACTATGGCGCTGTTTTTAGACGTCGACGGTATGGAACCTATATCAGGTTTCTTCTTTAAGTGCAGAATTACGTTTTAGAATAAAGTTGAAAATGGCATTATAGTCTTTCAGTAGGAAAGATGCTCCACTAATCACAAACATGAGCAAATCACTCCCCTATTTGGTAAGAAAGGGCAAAAGAGAAGCTAAAGCTAGTTTAAAATATTGGCTGCCTATACATTCCAGGAAACGTGGCAGTGAAATAACTAAACAACAGAATAATAATCATATTCTTTGAGGTTCTATAAAAGCATAATTTTCTTTTATTCCGGGCCAAACCTCATAAACATTAGCATCAAAATTCAGTCTTAGATTCGGGAAAAAAATTATATATCTTATTTAGAATAGAGAACAAATAAGTTTCTGCACTCAATCATGTAGTTATATAAACTAGATAAAACCATTAGTTCAATTATCTTCCTCTATCAGTCTATCTTTTTACAACTTTATTATTTTATAACTTAGTATGCTAGTATAAAACTCATGAGACAACATCATACAATTTGTTTAGGGCCTTGATTATTAATTATTGTTATTGTTAGTATATGTATGAGTTGAATTGGCAAAGATAGTTAAGTCAGTTGACAATAATTAATATAATCACACATGATTTAGAGGAATCCTTGTTATTATAATCTTTTCTTTAAGCTAAGTTAATGGGATCCCTCATCATTGTTATTATTGATCAAAGCATACTTGTACCCCATACAATGTATTACTATTCTCCAGGATATTGTAGTAGCTACAAAATATTTGTCCATATACTAGTATCAATTAAGCACCAAATCTTGCTTTAAAAACTGACTGACCTGTAACGATTGAGAGAATTCTCAATCATCTGGATGAAATCCGACGGTTTTTTTTTATCTTTGGAGAATCCAAGCCAATGCTTAAATTGAGGGAGGTACTATTCAACATCTATATCAAACAATAACAAGTTTATTTTGGTTGAAAAATAAATAAAAGAAAAGTTCATTTTAGCTCATTGAAAAATAAGTAAAAGAAAGTTTATTTTGGTTGTAGATATAATTTTATCAAGAGTACATAAAATTTCAATCAGTCTTGTTCAATCCTTAGAATTTTTTGCCAAGTATTGTGTAATATATTTTGAAATTTTCATTACTTGTGATTTAATTTTGCATGCTACGTTAGTTAATCTTTATCCTACAAAGGAGCCCATTAGAGACACGTTTTCAATATGCAAAATACTTGAAGGAAAAATTAATGATTGAACTAAATTGATTGAATTAGAAAACATAGAGTTCCATGTGATAAAATTGGAAGTGCAAAGACACAATTGATTTAAAGTGTAAATGTTAAGAAGATATAATGAAATTAGCCCAATAAGAGAATACAATAACAAGGTAGCTCTATCTATTCTCTTGTTATTTTAGATTTATATAAGAAAATATTAGATTAAGGGTGTTAGATGATGAGAGTGAAAATAACAACTACCAAAACAAAAGCCATATTCATGCACGAAACTTCTTTAGATGTTTAGTCAGCAATTTGCACTTCCGTGCATCTAGGTATGGGCGAGCTAGAGCACGAATAACTTCGAAGAAAAGAGGGAAAAGAAATCTTTACACGTTAGTCCACCTACACATTCACTTATACCCTTTACACATTTCATCTCTATGTGCTTGAGTGCAGACCTATGAAAATGAAAGAGAGATTAGAAGAGTCAACTAACTAGGATCTGCTTTTTATAGAAACAAATAGTAGGACTCATCAAAATGATGAAAGATGAAGAAAAGGAGCCAAGTATAAATTTCATAATGCTTGAACCAAAACCTTCTCCTTACTTTAGATTAGTAGAAACATAGACTATAGTCACTATACCCAATCTTAACCAATTGATCCTTTTTGTGTGTGTACGTGACTAAGTTATATATCTCTTTGCTTTTTGGCTCAACTAGGCAAAACCCACTTCAGGATTCCTTGCCACTATAGGCGCCTTTTAGTTCTTTCCTCCACCCTAAAAGAGGGAGCTTTTTCTAAAACTATATGATTTTACAACCAAGATGAAACCATCAAAATAAGCATTTTGTGTAGTGCTTATTATAGGCCTAGGCCTTTTTTTTTTTTATAACTAGATAGGGTTAGCCACACATGATCTAAAAAGAGATCCCCCTAGGGGGTTCCTTTTTCGTGAATCATACACAATGATTTTGATTTTAGAATATGCAAATTCCGTGGTTTCTGATTGTATAAGGTGGAAAATGGTATACATCACAATGTGGTGGGAGCATGCCACATGTTGACATATTAATGGTTGCAACAACCTCAATGGTGTACATAACGTTAGGGTTGTGGATGGAGAAGATGCCTCATGCCTAGCTAGCACATCTATTATAGATGAACTGTGACAGCTGACATGATTGTTGATTCTGGCCAAAGGTAGGCCGTCGACAACTCATATACTCTTGCAATAACTCCATAACAGTTTGTGTTTGGGATTTGATTGTGGCGGCAGTAAAAATTTAGCTTTATTGAACCAAGGCTAGAGATCATGGGAGGAGTGACATTTCTTCGACAATGGACTCAAAAATATTTATGTTTATCTTTTCTATTCATCACATTTTTGATCATATCTCTTACTGAAGTAAGATCATTTACATAATAAATTAATATAGGTATATATCCGTAACGAGACTCTTTATTGAATTCACTCATTTTTTATCAGCATACAGTGTAATTTAATATCATTAAAACTATTTATTTTTTAATTTCTCTATACAAATAATTCTTACAAAACTAATAGAAATAAATTGTTTGATTAGGCCAACCAGTAAACATACATAGTCTTGCAAATAAAACTCAAAGAAATAAGAATGATAGTGGTAATTAGATGATATGTCTTAATTATCTAGATGATATTTGGTTAGAGAAGGCTCCTATAATTATCCAGGATGTTCTCTATGAGGATTTATATTCTGGTGCTAGAGATCAAGGTTTTACGTCCCCCTCTTTACACACTAATAATTTTAATATAATAAGTCAAGCGTGGGGCTGAGCTTCCCAGCTTGACTGAGTTCCAAATCCCTTTAAAAAATAAATAAATAAGACTCAAAGAAATAAGAATGATAGTGGTACTTAGATGACGATCACAAAAAAAAAATTATAATTTAGCTCGTTTTGTGAGAACTATTTTTATATATAGACCCAAAGAATGAAAGGCACTCGATTGATAGTTGAATTATATGGTACAAGGCCAAACAAAGTAACTTTTGCACACAGTTACTCTAAAACTAACATGATGTTATGAGTAATGAGTCGATTATTTTTCAGAAATGCAATAAACACTACTGCAAATATGGTAGTGAATAAATATTATTGGCTACATATTATATCGAGTGCTAATACTCTAGAGTAACAAATTAGCTTCCTAATACAAAACTAACTAATCTTCGAGACGACATTAGGGATAAGAACCAAATAGTTTTGAAAACTAACTAGTTTAGCATGTAACTTTCCAATGTGATCACGCCATGCATGTTATGCAACAACCTTCTAAGCATTACATGCTAGTTCCCCCCTTGGGGCCATGTGGACAACAACGGCACCCATAAATGTTTCCTTCTTAGTCAAACTAACTATGAAAATGAATCTGCTTTCATGAAAAGAATATATTTCTCTATGAAAATCATTATCAGCAAGACTGGCAAACTAGCTGGTAATCGATTACACAAAGAGAGATCGAGTAGTACACTATAGTTTGGTGTAGCTAGCTTTTGTGCCAAGGCTGCCATAGACAAGATTCTAGTTTAAAGCATTTGTGGGCTATTTATTAGAGGTACCTACAACTAAACTCGATATGGTCCAAGATCTATGGTTTTGAAGCCTATAGTACAAATAAATAAGGTTCAAATTTCAGCCGGAATTTGATCTGAAAAAGAGTAGTGATTATATATAGATACCAAATTAAGCAGCGCACGCCTACACTACCTACTCTAATTTTCAATAAGATTCCTAAAGCATAAGATAATCCTATATGCACCCTTAAATTTGTTCACTGCACTCCCCATCCATTGAACAGCTTCTATCACTACATCAACTATGACGGTGTCATTTGTAAAAACGAATTATATATCACCACGACATTGAAATTAGCTCACTTCTTTTTACCCAACTCGGTCACTATCCATCCACCTTATCGAGACTCATAAGCCTCCTATTCCTCTCCGATTTGGGAATGGAGGCTCGAAGGCTTCTGGGGAACATTTTTATTTGTTTAATTTTGATTCATAATTGATGGCTGCTGTTGCAATGCAGTAGGCCTAAACAGCCTTAAATTATGGCAGTGAAAGTAGTAATGGAGTGAATCTAGTTTTTGAGCTTGTAATTCATTGCTTGCGGCTTGGCGGCTCTCTGTAAGTAAGGCAGTCGCCGGCCTTAAATATTAGACCTAGAGCCGCAAAAAAGGAACAAATAAATACAAGAAAGAAAAGAAAGCTTCAGAGGTTTCCTTGTTTCTGGGTTTGGATGGAATCTTTGAGTCTTTATGTTTAAGCTAACAACAATAATGATAGTAGCTATATATGTACTCCCCAAATCCTCATCTACTTGCCAAAAAGTGCATCTATCAATCATAAAAGGGGGGTCACATCAAACAGTTGTATCTGATTGATGCAAGAGATTTGCAAAACAAAAAATATCTGGATATTAATAAACCCATACAGAAATTGCACACCCGGTGGGACTCGAACCCACAATCGCCTGATTAGAAGTCAGACGCCTTATCCATTAGGCCACGGGTGCTACACGTTAACCATTATCATAATATATGATACTAACCGTAATTCCAGAAAGAAAAGATTTCGCTTAATCTTTAACGTTGAAGAGCATTAACCAAGAACTCTATTAAAGTTCGACACATAAGTAACAAGTCAGGCGATTGTCAATAATGGCACTTTGGAAAATCTTAGTGATTTGGTCATTGGGCTATACGTGCAGTGGGTCATTTACAACAGTGGAACGAGGAGCAAACATGAGTTTCGACAAGTTACTTAGTGTTAATGTCGATAATGAGACTTTGGCCCGTGTGCGTCCGGAGACATCTTCACTTTTAATTCCCTTTATTCAAGTTGATGATTTTTTCAGTCTAATATTACTGTGAATTCGTCATTGAAGAAGTTGACTAAATTAGGATCTAGTGAAGCGGCTTGGACGGTGAAAGAGTGGATGAGATGACCACCAATGTGAATGTCATGCCGTCCATCGGAATTCTTCGAATCCCAGACCTGTCTATTAATCTTAACTATAATATAGGTGGTTATTGATCTTTAGAATAAGAAACCTTTATTAAACCTAATCAAAGTTACAAAACATGGGAATGACCGATGGTGGACATAAACTCTTCACTCTCCTCCCTAAACCTAAACTAGTTACGGGTCATTCATCATAAATGATCTCCATGAGCCGAAAGGGCCAAACCCTAACCACCTATAGCGCTCAATCTCTTAGGTTTCCGAGAATCCCCAGGATTTCGATACCACCTCATAGACAACCGCAAGAAAAACCAACGCCCTCTTCCACACCGTGTCCCAAACATGTCAGACCACGTGCAAGGATCGCTCGTCAGCACATTGACCATAAGATAAAACCGAAAATAAACCAATTCGTCCCCAGGAAAGACACCAACTCCATGGCACCTCAATTTGATCCAACCCTGGCTCAAAAGAGTAGTGACATGCTAAAGACCATAAAGACCTAACCAAAACCCTAACTAAAAAAATTACTCTAAACAAAAACATAAAGCTGCCTCACCATCCTTCTCCTTAGATGGGTTGCCAGCAAACCACCACCATAGAACTGTCCCATCGAACTCACAACGCCGGAAAGACGCAATCCACATAGCAAACCACACTGACCTCATCTGTTGTCGGTCGAATCTAGACTTAAATCTAGATCCCGACGGGTCCACACCGAGACCCAGTAAACTCGCCTTGCCTTGCCGCCTGGCTTCGTCTGCAGCGCGATAGTCCGATACCACCCTTGCACTCTCCACCAATTGACCCATCTTAGGGAGATAGCCAGCACCATACAATCCATAGTATACCGCCGCCACGATCTGGCCTCTGACCACCTTCTCCATGCCTACATCGATTGCCAACCACCCATCCTACACACCTGCGTCGCCGTCCGAGAGGAAAGAAAAGATACGTTGAACTTTAAAAAAAAAATTGTCTTCTTTTAAAAAAAAGAAGAAGTTAGAAATGCATTTTTTTAGTGTTTGAATAAATATACCCTCAATTTTAATAGCTTTTAACGGCATAATTAACGAAAATGAGTTAAGTGAAAGACGGATGTAAAACTGAGTGAGTTAAGTGATATTATTGAAAATACAGTGAGTTAAGTGTGAAGACCCAGATTTTCATACAATAAATTTATGTAATTCAATAATTGTTATATAAATTGAATTGTGATATTTGAGATTATTTGGATTGTCGTGGGTTGAGAAAATTGGTTCCGAATGATTTTATTTTCAAAAACGAACGTTATTTAGGGGGTCGTGAAAATCGACTTTTTATACGTTCAAAATTTGGGAAAACTTCCTTCATGAAAGTTGTAGAGCTCGTCGATACGAGTCCGTGCATATGTGGAACGTATTATTCGGAGTTCGTATGAATAAGTTATGAATATTTGAAAATCGAAATTTTTCTATAAATAGTGGAAAAATCTGAGTTTGTTGTGAAGGACGAAAAAATTCCATTATTGCACATCAGTCCCCCGTCTCTCTCTCTCGGCCTGGTCACTGTGCCTTCCGACCCAGTGACCCGACCCGACTGGAAGTCGGGCCTCCCGACCCCGCCGCCGCCGGACCCGGCCTTCTCCCGCGTCGCCGCCTCACGCCTGGGCGATCCCCGCCATCGTCGCGCCTCGCCGCTGCCTCCAGACGTGGATCGAAGCTTCCTCCCGAAGTGAAAACCCGACCCGGCCGGAAAACCCCTTTTCCGGTGGTGCACGGGCCGATCGTCCCCATTTTCGTGACGTGCTCTTCCTTCTGATCATCCCCATATATAGCTTGCATCACGATTTTGAGTGTAGAGTGGTAGATCAAGAGTTGAAGATTTCGACGTCCCTGATTCGATCTGGAGACTGATCAGAGGGCCGAGATTAATCCAACTTCAAAGCCCGATCTAGGACGATCCAGACCTCATCTCCGAAAAAGTCAGGTATTAAAGTTGTTCAAAATTTCATTTTGAAGAAGTTTGTAGTTGACGACGTTTGCATCGGAGGTGGTTGACCGGAGTTGACCGCCGCGTTGACCACCGTCTGACCGCCGCGTGTGGCGGCGCGTCGGACCGAATTTTGAGTTTTTATTATCTGGACGATGATCTATGCATCCATACGAGCGTTTTGAGATATAACTTGGTCATGTTAGAAAAAGTTGATAAATAGTCAATTTCTGTTTTAACGTTACTATTTACGGTTTTACAATTTACCTTCTGTTTGAGATTTACGAAGATCAGACCATCGGTTTTACTTCAAATTTTAATATGATGTTCATATGACTGTCCCGATGACTTTGTGTGGTCACGGGCGAAGATCCGACTTTTGGATCTTCGTATAATTATAAAATAGTGATTCGGGAGGCGATTAACGAAGATCCGTCCATCAGATTTTCGTATAATTTTGATAGGATGTTTCCAGGGGCAATCCGTGAGGATCTAACCGTTGGATCATCAATTAGGTTTATTTCATGCTTCGTTGCTAAGTAAAGACCGTACTTGATTAGGTACTTGACGGCTTGAGTTGACGAGCATTGGATTTTTGTGAGTTATATATATATAGAAGACGCAGCAGGAGTTCGAGGTGAGTAAAACTCACGTGGTTCATATTACGAACCGAGCATTTTAATTTATTTATTTTTGGTAATTGTGTGAAAAATATTTGCGGATTAAATATTTGTTTTAAAATTTCATGGACTTGAATTACCACAGTCCATAGGTATGTAAAATGAATTTTAACTATACAAATGAATTTCATAATTTTCTTGTGTGAACTATAGATGGTATTAGTGGTCATTCCTGAGTGGATGATTACGTATATATATATTTACGTGGAAAATATATATTGATGAGTGGATTGTTTGATTGATGATATGATGGAGTTGATTATATTACAATTGTGTAATCCCATAATAATATGATATATCTTGGTGTGTTTGATTTCAGTATGTGATATTATATATTGGGTTCATTTATGGGTTTAGGGTCAATGTAATGACGGGTGTGGGAAATCGGACGCTCTAATCCTAGTGTGGATGATGGGATACGATTGGTTGAGTATGTGGGAATTATTGGACGTTCTAAATATGTATATAGGTATACATATTGATGAAATACAATAATTGATAAAGATGTCGGATGCCATAACCTAGGCCAGGTGACGGGCTACGATTCAGTTAGAGCTCTAGTCTGTCAAGTACCGTATTTTTATAAATACGATGAAGAGAGTCGTGGGGAAAGTAGTGATTGGAGTTGACTTGTTATATTGAATTAGTGTTGGTTGAGATTGTTATTATTTGTATATGTGGAAATAATTGAGTGTTGCTGTGTGTGGGAATAAATGAGTTTAAATTAAGTAACAGTTCATTCTTTTACTCATACAAGCTTTCATAAGCTTACCGGGTTTTGTGTTGTTGCAATCCCGGTACACTATTCAATGGTGTAGCGGATATTCCTGCAGGTCAGGATAACCAGGGAGGTGACCGAGCTGCTTAGGTGTTACAGCAGTTTTGTTATTTATTTAGTGGTGAGGTGTGTGTGTATGCTCATTTAGAGCTTTACATTACATTTTGGATTTATGCTGTAATAATTAACCGAGACTAAGTCGGTTTGATTTTATTTCGTGTGGTGAGTGTGTTAAGAAAAGAAAAAAATTTCATGTTTCGGATTATGAATTGTTATTCATAAAATTCGGGGCGTGACATTAAGTGTCGAATAAGTCATAACTCAGTGACCATTGGTGATATTTCCCCTAATATATATTTTCATTTTCTAGTCACTTAGTTAAGTAATTATCTTAAAATGCTTGACTGATAGCTAAAAGCCTGAGGCTAAGAAGGCAAAACAATGTGGTTTTGACTTTCTGTGCAACATTTGAGGCTTCGTATTGCAATGAGACTCATTTCGAAATGCTTACAAGTTAACAACTATGTCTGTACTGGACAACAGTAGAACTCAGCTGTGACTTGTTACTTATGTGTCAAAGTTCAACTTTAATAGAGTTCTTGGTTAATGCTGCTTAAGTTTGTGTGTAACAACTTCTCAGTCTTTGTTCAGTATTTTGGACAGTCATAACTTTAGTACATATCAACACTAGAAGCTCATATCTTGCTGTTATTTCCATATCTTGCTGTTACTCTGCTATATCCATGAATGATCGAATCTATACAAAGGGAATTGGTTCAAGATCTAGAAGGCATATACATCTCATATCAAAGCTCTTACAAGTTTTACTACTGTGTTCTACATTTGAACAGCTATCACCTGAGAGTTGATAGCAAAATTGGTAATGTTCGTAATCTCGTGATAATATCACTCAAACTGGAAATGTCTATGAGCATATCATGCTGCACAAGTCATTCATCCTGGCTTGAGAAATGTTGGTGAAAGGAAGAACCTTGAAGTTCCCATTACCCATACAGGTCAAAGTCATCTGTTCATGGCTCACTATTGACTGCAGCATCAAAAATCAACCATAAGAAAGTTGGTTAGAAAACATTCGAGTCGAAACTGTTCTTCATATAGACATTCCACTTGGTAAAGGAAGTACTATTCACTGGACTGATACAAACCAACGAGGGCATGAAAAATTTATGCGGTGGAAACAAGGGAAAAACTGAACAGGCCGGGCAACAGAAGTAAGGCATACATGTCAAGTTAACCTGAGAAGTCCATTCAGGGATAGCAGTTCTAGTATGTAAGAGTCTACTCATTATGTCTGCAGCATGGTACCTAATAGCATTGCATATCAGTTGACAGCAGAACTCTTATATCCCAATATACTTCCTGTACCTGACATATAAGATGAAGCGTTTCTTCTTAATCATCTCTATAAAATGCTTTAGCTCTTTCCTCAGGAGTGATTTTATGATGATCAGCTTCAAGTGGCTCACTTTCTAGGCAGGAAATACTTTAAGACATAATGACTGTTCACTGGGATTTTTATGTATCTTTCACTCTCTGCAAGCCTATTCTATCAATTACTACTCCTTGAATTTCTCAATCAAGGCAAAGAAACAAAAAGTTGGGAATCTTAAAACCTGGTTGAAGGTTTGGGTTCTCATTCGTACATAAAGAATTGAGTATCTTTGGTAGCACTGATTGTTAACAGTGTGAAGAGAAGCAAGCATCCTATAAAAAAAAATTAAATAAATAAAAAAAAAGTTCTCCTCTCTTTTCTTGGTTAGAAAGTTTATTTACTTTACCTTCTGATTCTTTTTCTACTATTTTTTCTAAGATTTTGTTTATTTGCTACTCTATCTGGCATGCTAGAAATGATCTTATTTTAAGAAATGTACAAAAGGATCTTGTTCAAATTGCTTTTGCTTGGGCTAATATGATGAACTCTTAACTTACTCCTTCTTCTCATTCTCATAAGCGTACCATTCATGCTAATTCTATCATTAAGTGGAAACCTCCTCCTTCAAATTTTGTTAAGTTAAACTTTGATGGTTCTGTTCTTCATTCTAATCAAGCTGTTGGCTGTTTTATTATCCGAAATGAGCAAGGATTACCTATTATTGCGTCTGCTAAAAGACTGGGCAATTTAAATGTCTTTTTTGTTGAGGCTTCTGCTCTTCGAGCAGCTATCTTTCATGGTTTTCAACATCTTAAGGTAGAAGGAGATACGAAACTTCTTATTCACTGTCTCAATGATAAGATCACAGTTCGTTGGCGTATACGAATCCTAGTTCATGACATCAAGATGCTGGGAAGACATTTCAACAATATTGAGTTTGTCCATATATGGAGGGAGGCAAATTTTGTTGCAGATGCGTTGGCTCATCTTGGTCATTCTATTGAAGCAGCTAGTTGGCACCATACACTTCCTTTAACTCTACAAGCTTTTAATTTGACACTCATAATTTAGGTTGTTTTATGGGCTTTGTTTTGTAATTTTCTTTTTGTATGTTTTATTAAGAAATAGTTCATAGTCTGAAACTTGAAAGCCAAACGGCTGATGAAGAAATCCATCATATGGTTTGCGACCCTTCATGAAAACCAAGCATCCATGCCAACATAACTACCAGTTATTTAAGGTTTTTCTGGGCAACTGTTAATGATGGAAAAGGACATGCATCTTTCAGTCGGAAAAATAAACCAAATATGCCAATCATATACAATGATTTCCTTGATATGGTTTCGAAAATATCTTGCAGTCCCAACTAGCACAGCTCCATGATGGGTCTTCACTTGAGAATTCAAATATAAATACGCCCCTAACTCCGGTAAGAGCTGCTTCAACTTCCAGTGGTGACTGCATAAAGTTTTTTGAACAAAACTTACAAAAGAATCTAGCTAGCCAGAGTTCTTATATCCATGAAAGAAAGGAGTAAGTGATGGCCACACAGAACTCTCCCCATAATTTGGAGAAAAAGGACAAGACTCATCAAAGTTTTTGCAGGAAAATATCAGAAACATGTCTTAATATCAGAGATGTTTTAAATGTTTTTGATTGAGTTTCAGATTTAGTCATGGTGGAGAGAAATGTCAACGTTTTAATAGGAATGTGAATTTGAGACCTCATTTACATGTTTGGAGAGAAATTCTATTGGCCTGACTTGGTCTCAGTGTTACTATTCGATCTCATAAAACAATGTTTGAAATGTCTACAATAATAAATTAAGGTGTGTTAATAACAATAAAAAAAGAAAGAAAGAAAGAAGAAATAAAATTATTTTTAATATGAGAACTAAAATGAATTAGGAGCGGATCATCTGCTCCGAGAATACATGGAAGAAATTTAGGGTTTGGAAACAGCAAAGAAGAGGGTGCTGCCTGTCCGACGGCGCCTCCGCGTTGACCATGGGTTTCGGTCTCATCGACGAGTGGCGGGTGTTGCCGGACGGGATCGTGGGGTGTCGGGGCTCCGTTTCTGGCTTCTGCTTTTCCTTCTGGTCATGTATGACTTTTCTTTCCTCTCGGGCGGCGGCACAGGTGTGTAGGATGGGTGGTTGGCAATCGACGCAGGCTTGGAGAAGGTAGTCAGAGGCCAGATCGTGGCGGCGGTATACTATGGATTGTATGGTGCTGGCTATCTCTCTAAGATGGGTCGATTGGTGGAGAGTGCAAGGGTGGTGTCGGACTATCGCGTTGCAGACGAAACCAGACGGCAAGGCAAGGCGAGTTTACTGGGTCTCGGTGTGGACTCGTCGGGATCTGGATTTAAGTATAGATCTGACTGACAACAGATGAGGTCGGTGTGGTTTGCTATGTGGATTGCGTCTTTCCAGCGTTGTGAGTTCGATGGGACAGTTCTATTGTGGTGGTCTGCTGGCAAGCCATCTGAGAGAAGGATGGTGGGGCCGTTTTATGTTTTTGTTTAGAGTAATTTTTTTTGTTAGGGTTTTGGTTAGGTCTTTTCGGTCTTTAGCATGTCACTACTCTTTTGAGCTAGGGCTGGGTCAAATTGAGGTGCCATGGATTTGGTGTCTTTCTTGGGGACGAATTGGTTTATTTTCGGTTTTATCTTATGGTCAATGTGCTGACGAGTGATCCTTGCACGTGGTTTGACATGTTTGGGACACGGTGTGGAAGAGGGCGTTGGTTTTTCTTGCGGTTGTCTATGAGGTGGTATCGAAATCCTGGGGATTCTCGGAAACCCGAGAGATTGGGCGCTATAGGTGGTTAGGGGTTGAGCCCTTTCGGCTCATGGAGGTCATTTATGATGACGGACCCGTAACTGGTTTAGGTTTAGGGAGGAGAGTGAGGAGTTTATGTCCACCATAGGTCATTCTCATGTTTTGTAACTTTGATTAGGTTTAATAAATGTTTCTTATTCAAAAAAAAAAAGAAAGAATTAGGAGTGGATCAATAGCCACCTATATTACAGTTAAGATTAGTAAACAGGTCTGGGATTCGAAGAATTCCAATGGACGGCATGACATTCACATTGGTGGTCATATCGTCCACTCTTTCACCGTGCAAGCCGCTTCACTAGATCCTAATTTAGTTAAATTCTTCAATGACGAATTCACAGTAATATTAGATTGAAAAAATCATCCACTTGAATAAGGGAATTAAAAGTGAAGATATATAGGAAGAAAATTGCAAGAACTGTCCACTCTCAAATTGCAGATTAAGGTAGACATGTCTCCGGATGTCATTGTATTATTTTGTTTTTGTTGGTGAACATCATCAAGTTGCATTGGTGAAGATGTCTCCGCACGCACACACGGGCCAGAGTCTCATTATCGACATTAACACCAAGTAACTTGTCGAAACTCATGTTTGCTCCTCGTTCCACTGTTGTAAATGACCCACTGCACGTATAGCCCAATGACCAAATCACTAAGATTTTCCAAAGTGCCATATTGACAACTGGATGATCGCATGAAGAGTTGGTGCAAACTCATAACAAAAGAGAACGATATGTGAATTGATATTGGATGGTTTGCTGAAACTTTCATGTCTAAAACTTTGGTGAGAGATTAGAGAAATTCAGAGATGAAGCAAAATGTAGGATGACGTAGAGCATGTCTAAGTTTTCTTCCAAAAATGTATGACGGCGGAGAGTATGTGTCATTATTGACACTAACAGTAAGCAACCTGTGAAGCTCATGTTTGCTCCTCGTTCTTGTTGTAAACGACCCACCCCACATATAGCCCAATCGCCAAATCACCAAGATTTTCGAAGGTGTCATTATTGACAACTGGATCATATGAAGAGTCGGTGCAAGCTCGCAACAAAAGAGAACAATATATGAATTGATATTGGATGATTTGCTCGACTGTCTGGTAATTCATGGCTAAAACTTCGGTAAGAGACTAAAGAAATTTAGAGATGGAGCAAAAATTTCTGGGCCGCAAGTATCGGCCAAGCGGACTGAAGTTGGGGTCTGTATAACAATACTGGTTTTTCCTTCTAAAAAAAAAACATTGGTTTTTAGGAACTGGATCACATACTTATGACTGATGGGTTTTTATTAATATTTCTTTATTTCTTTCTTTATACTTTACTATCAGACCAAAGAAAAATAAAAAATTCTATAACGCCCAGTGAAGGAAAAAATATGGAATCGCCCAAGAAGTAGAACTCCAAAAAAATGTCCTCGAATAGTTTATATTTTTAACTGTTCAAACCTTTTTTTTTTTTTTTTGGTTCCTACTTCATTTATAGAGCATTAAGTCGGACAATATGTTTTGATGTTTTACTGATCACATTTATCGTGTGGAAGGTGGATCTTGCTAGTTGCCAGGATGACATGTTAAATTAGCATGACACAAATCAGTATCACAAAGCTGCTTCAGACTAATCATCATTTTGTTAACAAATCGCTCTAGCAGCATCCTTCTTAACAATAAACATCGGGGACACATTTTGAACAAAAAGAATAGTTTTGTTTAAATACGGAATTAAACATACATGAACATTGTCACTTAAAGGCTAGGAACTTATCCATAAATTATCACTTAACAGAATTCTAAGGATCATTATTTTCATACTTAATTCTAAGAATCATAAACTTAATTCTGATTTGAAAATTATATTAAAAGAAAAAGATTCTTCTAAGAAAAGATAGGATGAACAATCACATAATATTTCATAGACATTAATATTTGAAAACCAGACATCATTTTGTATTCATAAAATCGAGTCCTCATAAAATCTTATAGGGCTTTTGTATTGATATTTGGACTATAAAAATAACACTGTAACAGTCCACAAGATTGATAAGGCCCTTTTTAATCTAATAGAACGCGCCCCACGCGCGGAGAAAAAAGAAAATTCCGAAGGTTTGTTCTCTCCCGGCTGAACGCTGCCGGCGCCAGTGTCGCAGTGTTTCGACCTGGGAGGGGATGTTGATGATGAGTAGCGGTGGGTTGTCTGATGAGAAGAGGCGCGGTCTGGGAAAGAAGGCTAGGTTTCGACCTTAGGCTGGACGGACAGATCCCGTTTTGTCCCTCTAGGATTGAAGATGAAGGTGGTTATGGAGCAGCGATTCGGTGGCCTTTTCCGGTGGCGGGATCTGGAGCCACCATTTCGGCTATCTGTGATGCGACGGACGAGATCGAATCGAGGCCGGTATCGGTCGTGGTTTTGGATCTGGTTGCAGTCGTATGCAGATTGTCGGATATGTCTATAGCATGGCCAGGCGGCGCAGTGGCGTAGGGTTGCGGGTGCGTGGCGTGGTGATGCGTGGCGGCAGAGTGGTGACATCGGAGCTCGCCGGCGTGGGGAAGGACTGTTTGGGGCGCTTGCTCTCTGCTGGGGAAAGGGGTGTTTAGGCTGAGTTTCTTTTATTGGGCCTCACTAGTCTTGTGGTGTTTTCAGTTTCTTTAGATTTTGGGGTTTCTGTCCGATTGTTTTTCTGTTGAAAATAAGTCCCTCCTCTTGTGTGTGAGGGTTTGGGTGTTTCTGTGTCGTGTCAATGCCATTGTTATGGTGTCATGGTCGTTCTGCTGTGTCATGGTCTGGTCTTTTGTCGGTGCTTTTTGGTTATCAATGTGATGGTGAATCACCCCTACACGTGGTCTGGCAGTTTTGGATTGCGGTGTTCGAACGGGTGAAAACAGTTCATCGTAATGTTGGTGGCTGGGTGGTATCGATACAGGTTTGGTTGTTACTCATTGTAGCTCATGGGTATGAGCGTAAAATTTGGTTCAGGTTTGGGTCTTTTTGGCCCATGGAAGTCACTTATGTTGACGGTCCCGTAACTATGGATCCAATGATATGTATTATGTTTGGTTATTAATGGAATTTTCATCTTCTTCAAAAAAAAAAAAAATTTGGACTATAAAAGAATAAAGAAAAGAAAATCTCTTTAAGCCCATGGGTAGTGTGGTTACCCGAATACCCATACTCATTGGGTATAAAATGTACACACCCAGAGAAAATCATAAAATCAAAAAGAGAAAACCTCTACCAGCAAACCAAAAGAAAATCTCTTTCAACCCATGGGTAGTGTGCTTACCTGAATACCCATACTCATTGGGTATAAAACGTACCCACCCAGAGAAAATCCTAAAATCAGAAAGAGAAAACCTCTACCAGCAAACCCTATGAATCCAAACGGTGCAAATGGCAACGGCGGCACTGGTGCATCCAAAGGGGACCGTTCCCACATCGACATCGGCATCAACGAACCTCCGATAACCAGTAATTGAATCGTGGACGCCCAATGTGAAATGGGGATTCCAGTGAAGATATGTTTCTTCTCGATGTTGATGGTGATTATGATATGCTTTTGCCCTCCAACACGAGTTTGTAAGACAACTAGCAAATGGCTCTTGAGTATAGAATTCTAAGATACACGACATCCACTTTTATATACAACATTCACTTTGATCTCTAAAAATTCTAAGATACACGATATCCTCATTCATTTTACAATCTGCACTTCATATTTCCTTTTTAGTATCTTAAGTTTTGTCATTTTGTAAGGTGGATTGTAAGCATGTAATATTAAGATATTATAAAAAAAAAGATTGTAAAATGGATCCACACTTGGGAAGCACAACCAAGCCAATAGTATATGCACTATTAAGAAGATAATGGGAAAACATTGAAGGAGGGACAAACGTGCTTTGCACTTTTAATAGAGTTGCTAGAATGATTGCCCCACTGTAAAAACAATACCTGAGTCCTAAGATCAAAATTCGTGTGACGCAGAGCTAAGGGGACAAGCTATTCAAATAGAATATCAAAGGGATATATCTACCGGATCAATCGATTAATTATTAAATAATAAGGTAAGTCTGCAATTTTGAAGTCTGAAGGAATTGATCAATTATTAAATAACAAGGTAAGTCTGCAACTTTGAAGTCTGAAGGAGGTGTTCTTTCTACGGGCACAATGTACATATGTATAGTTATTCAAAAACAGAAAATAACCATAGACATTAGATAAGCTGAATCTAGATTTGAATCTTAATACATACACTTATCATTAAGGGCTAAATACAGATTATTATTCTATAGTTTGGGTCCAAAATCAATTCAGTCCCTGAACTTCTAATTTCATCAAAAAATACTTCTGCACTTTCAATTTTGATCTCTAATAAATCAAATTTGTTAGTTTTTCTATAATTAAGTTATTTACTTATTTAACTTGTTAACGTGGCTTATATGTGACTTATGTTTTATGATTTGATGTTTGCATGCCACCTCTAGTCAATTTAAGAGTGAATCATACTATTAAAAATCAATAGTTTTTCAACAAATAATCTAACTATAACTTGAACTCATAACAAAATATTAACGAATTGGACCTATTATATCAAAATTGAAAGTGCATGAGTGTTTTTGATGAAATTAGAAATTCAGGAACTGAATTGATTTTGGACCTAAACTACAGGATAGTAACAAGTATTTAGCCCTATCATGAGTGTCTAACTACCGTCTTAAAAATATTGAACTGCCTAAATTCTTACTCACGATCGAACTTTAGTGCATGTGACTCATCAAGAATGTAATTGCGAGGCATGTTAAGATGGGTCATGAAATAACACATAATCCTCTAATCTTACATGCATGGCATGTTAAGCAACAACCTTTTAAGCATTAGATGTTAGTTCCCCCCTTAGGGCGCCATGTGGAGGACAACGGCACCATAAATGTTTCCTTGTTAGTCAAACTAGCTCTGAAAATGGTTTTTTTTTTTTTTTATGAAAAGAATATATCTCTATAAAAATCATTAGTGGCAAGACTAGCAAATAATCGATTACATAAAGAGAGATACTGTACACTAGTAGTTTGGTGTAGCTAGCTTTTGTTCTAAGGCTGCTATAGACAAGGTTAGAGTTTAAAGCTTTTGTGGGCTATTTCTTGGGATTTAGCTTAGAGGTACCTAACTACCTACAATTAAACTCGCTTATGGTCCAAAATCTATGGTTTTGGGTGACAACTGAGCACTATAGTACAACTAAATAAGCTTCAAATTTCAGCCGAAATTTGATCTAAAAAAGTTGAGCCCAAGTAGTGATTATATGTAGATACCAAAGCAGCGCATGTCTAGTCTCCTAATCCTCCTACACTACCTACTCTAATATTCAACAAGATTCAAAAGCATAGGATAATCCTATATAAGAGAGAGAGAGAAAATTCTAAAACCCAGCCTAGGGTTTGAGTGGCACAGCAAACCCAGCCTAGGGTTTGAGTAGAACGGTGGCGGGCTTCCTTTGGTGGCCGACTGATCTAATACCAGCGATATCCCTCGTCAGGGCGAGGGTTGGGTAGGGCGGCGCACGTGTTGGACAGATTGGCGCCGGTGATTAGGAGGCTTCAAGGATCTGGCTTTCTTCTCGGAGCCTTGATCGATTTCTGGGATAAGGGACTGTAGCTTGTCGTCAGCAAGGCTTTTGTTTGCAGATCCGCGTTGCTTCTTCGTTTGATCACTAATCGGAGCAGTTGCTAGGGGTGCTTTAGGTTGAATTTGGCTGGAGTGATTCTTGTTTCCGATCGACTTCTTTTTTGCGGGCTTGGATTGGACGCCCTGATGTCCGATTGGAAGGGTCGGCCGCCGGAAAACTGGCTGACGGCGGCGATGGCATGGCAGAAGATGATTAGGGCTTCTGCCCACTTTGCTTGGGTATGGGCTTGGGCCTGGGCTCCAACTTGGGCTGATGGACTCTGCTTTGGGGGCCTTCAAGGAGGGTGTCTTGTCACCCTCATTTATCACTTAATGTTGAGGGTGGGCCTAGCCTGAGATGGGCACCTTCTTGGGTATTTGGGTTGACATATGGTCCATGACCAATCAGTTTCGAATCATGACTGCTACGAGAGTTGGTAATTATCTGGAATATGATCGGTATTTTTTATAGTGGTTTATAAATAAGGAGCTTCTCCTATTTGTTTGCTAGGAAGTGGCTTTCTATTGGTACCGCAATTGCACGTTTGGCCAATGGGGATGCTAGTCAATGATTTTGCCCTAGAAGACACAGAGTTTCTTTGTTTATAAGTTCGCTAATTTTAGCGAGCTTATCATTGACTTGTAATGAGTCTGTTTTGCTTAGAATAGGGTTTCCGGATTTTCTTGCCGACTATCTTGTTGTAAGTACAGTTAGACTCTAGCCATTGGCAGTTTGCCGGCTATTGATCTTAATGATATCAATTTCTATTCAAAAAAAAAAAAAAGATAATCTTATATGCACTCCTAAATTTGTTCAATGCACTTACTATCCATTACATTTTCCACTAAGTGCATAGAAGATGGAAAAGTTAGGTAAAAGAATAGAGGTCCCGTTTGGATGACAGGAAATCATGGTATGGAATGAGAATTAATTTCATTTTCCATGTAGAGATGTCATTTGGTTATAATTAGAGATTGGAAATGAAATAAAAAATGAGATTTGACTGGAAATTGACTCCCTCGTAAAGCCTGAATTGAATTTTTAATAAGGGGTGGTATTCTAATTCCATTCCCAAAATCAAAACCAAAATTACATAAATTATCTCTCTAAAAAAATTTCTATTCTCTCGCAAACATTCCGTATAAGTTAATGTCATATTTTGTACTTTAATTAGTAAAAGGGTGTTATTGAAAATTATAATTTTATATTTCATTCTTATGACTTACCAAACACTACAATAGGAATGAAAATAAATTTTATAATTTAATTTTCAGTAATGTTCCAAACACTCACATGAAAATACAAAAACCTATTCTATTCCATATCGGTCTGGTAAGGAAAATAAATCATCTTCCTATTTTGACATTCCTGCCAACCAAACGGGGCCAGAGAAAAAAGTACAAGAAATTAAAAAATGACCATTCTTTAATCGTCACGAATTTTTTATAAACCGTAATTAAGGATATAAGCTAAAACAGCTTCAACCACTACACTAACTATGATAATATTATTTATAAGAACAAATAATATATCACCACGACATTTGAATTAGCTAACCTCCTTTTGCCTAACTCGGTCATTAACCATCCACCTTATTGAGACTCATCAGCCTCCTTATTCCCCCATATACAAGGATCGAGACTCAAAAGCCTCCTATTGCTCCCCTATTCGGGAATGGAGGCTCGAAATCTTCTAGGGAAGCCTTTAATTTGTTGAATTTTGATTTGAAATTGATGATTGGTGTTGCAATCCAGAAGGCTTACAGCCTTAAATTATAGTAATCTTACAGCCTTAAATTATGGTAATGAAAGTAGTAATGGAGTGAATCTAGTTTTTCACCTTGTACATCTCTGTAAGTATGGCTGTGGCCGCCCCTAGAGCCGCAAAAAACATGATGAGTCTTGCTGTATTGTCAACAAATAAATTTCGTTCCTTCTGAGTTTGGATGGAATCTTTTGGGTCTTTATGTTTAAGCTTACAACAATAATGGTAGTAGCTATATATATGTACTCCCATATCCTCATCTACTTGCCAAAAAGTGCATCTATTTATAATAAAAAGTCACATCAAACAGTTGTAAATTTTGATTGAAAGAATTTATGCTTCTTTCTTATTCTAATATGAGAAATAAAGAACAAAAAAAATTTGAAAAAAATTGCACACCCCGGTGGGACTACTTGTAAACCAATATCATAAGAGCGAGTTCACCTAAAGTCAAGAAATGTCAGAGTCGAAAAGTCAAGGCGTCCCATGTCGCTACGCGACAAACGAGTGAAGCCACGCCATGGAGTGTTGCAGCGCCACGCGTCACACTAGTGGCCTTCACTTCCGTTGCTGGCGCGTCTGTTTCTCCACATAGCTGCTGACGTCGCCCACGGGCCGAGGTGGTGACCAGTCAAGAAGCAACCGGTAGAGTTGCTCTAATGTATTTATTTATATGAATTCCAGAAAGAAAAGCTTATTTATAGTTAATGTTCCGACGTTCTCGAGTCGCTTGGTTGAGTAATTATCTTGAAATGAGATAATAAGAATCCTAAGGCAAACCAATGTGGTTTTTTGACTTTTTGTAAATCATACGACTTGGAATTGCAATGAGATGAGTCTTTACTGTGATTTTCGGAACTCTTCCCTTTCGAAATGCTCACAAGGAATTGCAATGAGATGAGTCTTTATTGTGAGTCTCTATTACAACTATGTCTGTACTGGACAACAGTAGAACTCAGCTATGACTACACTTATGTGTCAAGTTAAACTTTAATTAAGTTCTTGGTTCGTGCTGCATAAGTTTGTGAGTAACAACTTCTTAGTCTTTGTTCTGTATTTTGGACGGTCATAACTATAGTACATATCAACATTAGAAGCTCATATCTTGCTGTTACTCTGCTATATCCATGAATGATCGAATCTATACAAAGAGAATTGGTTCAAAATCTCAGAAGGCATATACATCCCATGTCAAAGCTCTTACAAGTTTTACTGTGAAACTTAAACCGCACATTCTTTTCTACATTTGAACAGTTATCAACTGTGAGTTGATAGCAGAAGTGGTAATGTTTGTAATCTCGTGATAGTATCACCCAAACTGAAAATGTCTATGAGCATATCATGCTGCACAAGTCATTCATCCTGGCTTGAGAAATGTTGGTGAAAGGAAGAACCTTGAAGTTCCCATTACCCATACAGGTCAAAGTCATCTGTTCATGGCTCACCATGGTCTGCAGCATCAAAAATCAACCATAAGAAAGTTGGTTAGAAAACATTCGAGTCGAAACTGTTCTTCATGTAGACATTTGGTAAAGGAAGTACTATTCATTAGACTGATACAAACCAACGAGGGCATGAAAATTTATGCGGTGGAAACAAGGGAAAAACTGAAAAGGGCAAGCTACTCCATCACAGAAGTAAAGCATACATGTCAAGTTAACCTGAGAAGTCCATTCTCGGAAAGCAGTTCTAGTATGTAAGATTCTACTCATTATGTATGCAGCATGGTAACTAATAGCATTACGTATTAGTTAACAAATAACAACAGAACTCTTATATCCCAATATACTTCCCGTATCTGACAGATAAGATGAAATGTTACTTTTCTATCATCTCTATAAAATGCTTTAGTTATTACCCCAGGAGTGATTTTAGGATGATCAGCTTCAAAGTGGCTCACTTTCTAGGCAGGAATTACTTTAAGACATAATGACTGCTCGCTGGGATTTATATGTATCCTTCACTATCTGCAAGCCTACTCTATTAATTACTAGTTCCTTGAATTTCTCAATCAAGACAAAGAAACAAAAAGTTGGGAATCTTACAAGCTGGTTGAAGGTTTAGGGTTCTCATTCGTCCATAAACAATTAAGTATCTTTGGTTGCACTTATTCTTAACAGTGTGAAGAGAGGTTCTCATTCATAAATAAAGAATTGAGTATCTTTGGTTGCACTGATTCTTAACAGTGTGAAGTGAGGCAGAAGTATATATAATTTTTCCTCCAAGATTATTTGATCTTTTATGAAGGGCAAGGAAAAAGGAGGGGCAGATAAACTTGTGCCGATTTATTTCCCCCTCCAATCTTAGATTCATAGTTCCAGATTAAAGTACTAGAATCAGGTGCATACCTCACAAAAAGCTTCCATTTCGCTGCAGCTCCATCTTTTGGAAGGCACGCAGTCAACATAACGACACCATGTGCAGTGCTGGTTCATGTCAATGCCCTGCAAAACTGCTACAAGACATCCTGCAAGCCTGCATATGTAAATATCCTTTTGTAAGAACTCATGTTTATTTAAAATGGCAAAAAAAAAAAACAATGTACAACATGGACTACAACAAGAGAAACACTCACATAAGTACAAATAGAAAAAGACAGACACTTCTATAGACTGCTCTGTCCAGCTTCCGCCTCAACCTCCACTTGATAGAGCTCTTAAGATCATTGTCCAGGATGCCTCCTTTTCCTTGCACCACTTCTCTGACATGAGGACTGGATAAAAGCACAGATCCGAGTAGGAACCCTGATAGAAAACCCCCGAGGTTTGAAAAGTTATCCACGTAAGGTAGCAAACCAAGGAGGAAATTTCCAATGGCGACAAGTAATACTGACGTGAGAGCTGTGAACTGCAAACAAATTAAGTAGAAATCATTACTTCATCATCAGAAGGAGATGAAACCAAATCCGGAAAAAAAAAAAAAAATAGAGAAAGGAAAAAGCTTGTGGTAAACCTTGTTGGTGTATAAGTCCCAGTTCTGAATCAGAGCAGAAAGTGTAGCTCCAAGTAACCCATATAGAGCCCCGGAAGAACCCACTGCTGGGCGTTTCTCAACAAAAAGTGCAGCCACCAATGTACCATTGAAAGAAGACAGTACATAGATTAACCCTGCAATTACTGCCCAACAAAGACAATTTATAGTAAGAATACGAGAATGGCTAAATGCAGGAGCTATATCTTTATTGATCATGCAATATAACGTCCATAAATGGAAATGGGAAGGAAAACCTACATGTTCCAAACTCTTGCTCCAAGTGAATTCCAATGAAGACAACACTGCAAAGGTTGATCACAAGGTGAATGGCTCCAGCATGCAGACATGGAAATGTGAAGAGGCGCCAAGTTTTGTGATTCTCTGTCAAAAAATTCCGTCGAAGAGCTCCTACTTCATCAAGCCTGCAATACCACTATCACTATTTGGTTGAAACCATCACATATAACACTCAACATGAAGTGTCGAGGTAATTAGACCAGTTTTTAGACATTTCCCGTAAAACAATTCTTTTACTAAAGACCACAAACATGTTTATGCATTCTCAAACAGAGCTTTTAGGGTCGTCATTCCATAACACTCTGAATTGCAACTAAGCTATGGATGAGGCCAAATAGTAAGACTAAACTCTCAGTTCCAACTTCCAACTAATAGATGGATGAGGTCAAATTGTAAGACTACAAAAATCACAAGGCATTCTACCAAATTCAACACAGGTAACAAGGGACAATCCTAGCTACAAGTCGTAAAAACCAGTGAGAAAACTGTAAACCAATGAAGGAAATTATGCATCCGGGTAAGGCGAAAAACAAAAGCTTTTCCATCAGTTTCGGAATTGTTGTGTTTTCTCGGTAACCAAACCGAAAACCCCCAAACATCAAAGAAATTACTGAAAGATTCATCAAGTAAACCCTGAATACATAGAAACTAACACAAATTCTCATCCCTTCGTCGGATTCTTCTGTGAAAATCTAATAGCAACATAAGTCATCACAAAATCCCCGATATAAAGGTCACAGAAACCCTAAGAGTTTCCAAGATCATTTCTTTTCATTCTTTCCAGCATTTTCTAAGCAATCAAAGAAATAGAAATTGATTGACCAAGAAAAAACTCAAACCCACTCGAAATCAAACAGAAATTTGCTTCAAATTCAGATTCAATAGCAAGTAAATTGAGCTCACGTGGAAGCCGAAGGGCCGAGGAGAGGGTTTTCTCGGAGCGGCTGAAACGATAGTCTCCCAAAGGCTCCGAGAGCGCAGTCGCCGTGGGACTTGCGCCAGCAGTCGTTGACCGCCATGGTCAACGCGAAGGCCAGGACGTGGAGGATAACGAAGAGCGAGATGATCCACGTGTCGCTCCGGCGGCGGCGGCGGCGGCGAGTGTAGCGGGAGGCGAAGAAGGAGAGCCTCTGTTCTCTGAGGGTTTCGGTGGCCAAGGAGGAGTCGTCGGCGGAGCAAGGCGGAGGAGCGGTGATGTCGATCTGGGTGTGGAGCTTCGACGGTGGTGGCTCGGCGGCCATGGCTGGCTTTCTCTGCAGCCTGGGGTTCTTGGATTTTTGTGCAGAGAGAGAAACCCAATTTGGGGGTTTATATAGTCTCGTGGAGTTTTTGTGCCAGCTGTTAAACGGTTGGGGTTTTTGGCGGGAAAATCTCTTTGAAATGTTTGGTGATGGTCGAAATAAAAAACATTTAGTGATTTAGAGCACTAAAAGAAAGAATAACCACGATGAAATTTGCTTCTCTTAACACATTGTAAAAAAATAAAATAAAAACGATTTTCTAATATCCTGGATATCTAGAATAATTTTTTTTTACCTTATAAATGCCATTGACATAGTTCATAATGAGCATGGAGTCACCTTCAAGTGTTCAACCATAATATGTCTAAAGCCTCTTTGTAGCAAAATCTTTGTAGAGGTACTTGAAGTCTAGGATTGAGCTCGTTATATACATAGAAGGATAAAATTAATAAGTTATTATACTCAAAGCATATTAGCATTGTTTAAGAAAATTCCTAGACCGAAATTAATTTATTTTATTAACAGTACTGTTAAAGTCCTTGTTTGTTAATTGATTCGAGGCAATATTTTCACTAATATTCATATTGATTGAGATTGTCCTTTTTGTTATGAACGGTTAGAAACTATTAATCACTTTATTTTTCGTTGCAATTGTGTTACTCGAATTTGGAGCCTTTTTGGCATTTTCCTTCCCATTTCACTGACCTTCGATCTGCCATCTTAATTTAACTTCTATATCAGCTGCTGCATACCTATTGTAGAGTAGTTCCTTTTTTTTTTTTTTGGGAGAAATTGGTGACCAACTAGCAAGAATGATTTCATTATCTATTTAGGAGGACTCCATCTTCTCAAATTCAGAGGGACCAAAAATTCTCACTATTTCACAAGAGAATATAGGTGAGGCTGTTGCCATGCTATTATATATATATATATATATATATATATATATATATATAAAACTTTGCTTAGGTGCGGATATCCGCATTTAAGAAAAAATGTGCGGATTTCCAGTTTTGATCCACTTTTCGATCATATTTTCACATCTTAACTGTTCAGTTTTAGGTCCTAATGTACAGATCACTTCTGTAAAATTTCAACCAAATTGGTGATCGTTAAGGCATCCAAAAAATGCAATTTACAACTATGTACACGAACGGTTCCGGTTCGGCAGATTTGGTTCATTCGTGTAAATTGCAGTTTTAGATGTCTTAACGATCACCAATTTGACTGAAATTTTACAGAGGTGATCTATACATTAGGACCTAAAAACTGAATGGTTAAGATGTGAAAATATGATCGAAAAGTGAGTCAAAACTGAAAATCCGTACCTTTTTTCTTAGGTACGGATATCCGTATCTGAGTAAAGTTATATATATATATATATATATATATATATATATTTATATGATAGCGTGGCAACAACCACACCTATATTCTCTTGGGAAATAGTGAGAATTCTTGGTCCCTTTGAATTTGAGAAGATGGAGTCCTCCTAAATAGATAATGAAATCACTCTTGCTAGTTGGTCACCAATTTCTCCAAAAAAAAAAAAAAAAAAAAAAAGGAACTACTCTACAATAGGTATGCAGCAGCTGATATCGAAGTTAAATTAAGATGGCAGATCGAAGGTCAGTGAATCATAGACCAAACGATATATTAACATATAATTAAGTTTTTGATGTCCTCTGTCATCATTTTAGATTTACAAGCACTACAATCTTTTGATCACTGCAATCCCCACTCAAAAGAATAATTAATAAAGTAAGAAAAGCAAACCAAACCATCCTGAAGAGGGGTCAATTAGCAAGATGACAACCAAATCAATCACCAAGTACTCTTTCTCCTTTCAAAGGCATGGCCATCAAGTCATAGAGTCAGTGGTACACGGGACCAGGTGGACAGAGGACTAGGGAGAACTGCAGGTGCTCTTGAAAGCTGAGGAGCAGCACAATTCAAGTATCCAGCATTTCCATGACATCCAGGGGCATTGCCTGCGAATGAAGCAATTGCAGAGAGTTGAAACGCGGGACTAGGATAGGCATTAATGGGAACACCGATGTTGACTGCAAAAAAAGCAACATGAAGAACAAAAATTAAGAACAAAAGCAAACAGCCCTAGAACTTATATCCATGAAAGGATAGATTATCACCTGCTGGAGCTACTTCGTATTGCGGTGGGGTGGGATGTGGCAAGATACTCGATCTCCCCGTATTTTGGTGAAAAAGGATACGACTCATCAAAGTTTCTACAGGAATATGGTGAAGAGTAATTCGAGTTCACATCAGATTCTTCCCGCTTCATCTCCTCCAAAAGTTTATGTGATTCGTCTCTGTTAAGTTCAACGAAGTTAACCTTATAGAAGAAGACAAGACTTAGTATTGAGCAATAAAACAAAATTGCTTGGTGAAAACAGCAACAATAGAATCATCAGACAATTGAGACGATATGGGTCACCAAGAATGTAAGTTAATACTCACGGCCTAAGTTAATACTCACGGTCATCCTCGTCTACATATCCTCTATCAAGAATGTAATTGCGAGGACTGGTGGCTGCTCTGGCAGTTGCTCTGGATAAAAGACTATCTACGATATAACTTGCTTTAATCATCAGACAATTGAGACGATATGGGTCACCAAGATTCTCCCTATGCTGCGTACGCAAGTGCCCTGGCACCTGCACATAGTTTCAATATCTATCACACTTTCTGTCAAGCAACAAGAATTAAATAATAAACAGACTAAAAAAAGAAAAAAGGAAAAAAAAAAAAAAACACATCAATCAATCACAAACCTTCATTTGGTCCAGAACCATATTTATCCCAAGCAATACATATCGCTTCTCTGGATGCTCTTTCACCCATTTCTGTGCCCAAGTTGTTTTGCCTGAGGCAGGTATACCCACCATCATCATCACTTCACAATCCTTTGGATCATCAAAAACCGGTCCCACAATCACATTTCCATCCTCAAGAGCAGACGCCCAAGGCTTAAAACCATCTTCAGGAACGAGTCCATCTTCAACACTGAACTGCAACTCCACCTCCATATTTTTCAACAGAACATGAGGGAACAAGGCAGATTCCCATTGAAAATTCTTCACTTCAGGATCCATCACGGCATTGAACTTCATCGCCGCACCCAAACACTTTCCATTCTTTGAAAAAGAAATGGAAGCCAAGGGCTTTTCTTCAAGATTGACGGCACAAACAATAGTATCTCCAACCCCAAACTTCTCACCATGGCACGGAGACCTCGTTGCATTCCAGAATTTTCCAGTGCTCTCGTACCCAAAGCTGTGACTGGTTTCCCCTAGGCTTCCCACCACATCATCCCCTCTAGAAATACCAACCCGGCAAAGATTCCGGTCTTCAGGGTCAGTGTCTGTTAAGAATGAAGATTCTAATTGATTCAATGTAATCTTGTATTGACTATTACTTAGGATTGTTTCCTAGAATGACTCCTACAAGTTAGGATTGTTATTGTAACTCTTGTATATATTGGCAGAGCCACTAGTCAATTAATACGACAATTCAAACCATTCTCTGTTTCATTATGATATCAGAGCAAGTGCGCTCTTGAGACCTTGAAAACCTCCTCAAACCATTCCCATGGCTGGCGACGAAGAACAAAAATCCCAACACCAACTCGTGAAGGGTTCGGCAACTTCCAGGGTTGCAGCACCATGGGAGAACTCCACTCATCCACTCTTTATCCACCACTCAGACCAACCGGGGGTCATGTTGGTTTCTGAGCCTTTGGCGGAGGACAATTATTCAATATGGGCACCTTCGATTATGATGGCGCTCGAAATCAAGAACAAAGCTGGATTTGTAAATGGAACTCTTAAAAGGTCACAAATCAATGAAGAAGAAGCTCTTCAATGGGACAGATGCAATACTCTTGTAAAGAATTGGCTCATCTCATCTATGACAAAGAACATGTCCAAATCTGTGATTCACCGTAAGGAGGCTAGAACTATATGGCTGGAATTAAAGGATCGTTTCGATCAGACAAATTCCGTTGCCTTGTTCCGAGTTGAAGGCAACATACACAACTGTGAGCAAGGAAGCCGTTCAGTCACGGCCTACTACACGGACTTGAAAGGGATGTGGGATGAGAAAGACGTTCTATGTTCTTTTCCTTCATGCACCTGTGATGCAGCGGCAGAGATTAACAAATTCATGGAGGCACAGAAGACAATGAAGTTTCTTATGGGTTTGAACGATAGCTTTGAACAAACCCGTGGAAACATAATAGGCATGGATCCTCTACCAAGCTTGAGTAAGGCATATGCTATTGTGCATCGACATGAGAAGCAATCACAGGTTGCGGCAGACAAAGCCACTGCAGTTCCAGAATCTGCAGCTTTCTTCGTCAAAGGTTTGGGCAGAGAATCCAATGTTGTAGACAGGGAAGCCACCGACTCATCCATCAACTCCGTCAAGAAAGGGAATCGTGACCGACGTTCTGAAGGAACAAATGACTTTCGTCGTTCCGATGGAGGAAGCAGGTATTGTGAGAAATGTGATATGACTAACCACAGTACCAAGTATTGCAGAGCTCACATCACATGTTCCTATTGCAACTTGAAAGGACATTCACAAGCGTATTGCCATAAACGGAAGAATGATATTGCAAATGGTAGGTTGTCACAGTCCAAGGCAAACCTTGTTGGAGCACAGGACGTCTCAGAGGGACACAATGAAGACTTTCCTCTCACAAAACAAGAGTGTCAACGTTTTCTCAACAAGCTCATGGCCCAATCACAATCATCTTCTGCGAACTTTGTTGGTAATATACAAAATTATGAAGAGTTATCGGGTAAAGTCCATCAACTTTCGCAAAATAGCACTAAGCCTTTTTGGATCTTAGATAGTGGTGCCACTGATCATATTGTGTGTAGCCCTAAACTTCTCTCCTCCTATAAAACGGTTCCTAATCGTTTTGTGAAGTTACCTGATGGCACTTCAGTTTGTGTCACACACATAGGCACTGTCACTTTTTCATCCCAATTTGTCCTTCACAATGTGCTATGTGTCCCGCAATTTTACCTCAATCTCATATCCATTAGCAAACTGGGTTTTGATTCGTTTTATATCACCATCTTTCTAAGACAACTTTGCTTTATACAGGACCTATGATTGGGGAAGATGATTGGGACGGGAACTGAACATGAGGGACTCTACCGCCTTGATCTTCCAGGGAAAGCAACGTGCAATACCGTCCATCTTGAGTCCAATAGCTTGTGGCATCAGCGTCTCGGTCACCCTTCTGCTAAAGCATCTTCTCTACTTCCCTTTCTTTCGAATAAGTCTTATGACACCAACCTATGTCCTGTTTGTCCCCTCGCGAAGTTAACTCGCAAATCTTTTCCGTTAAGTGTTAATTGAAGTCTTTCCAGTTTTGATTTGATTCATATTGACATTTGGGGTGGATATCACGTCCCCACTTATTCTGGTGCTAAGTATTTTTTGACTATAGTTGATGATTATTCCCGTAGTACTTGGGTCTATCTGATGCAACGTAAATCTGAAGCTCGATCTTTACTCATCCATTTCATTCTCTTTGTCGAAACACAGTTTTCTAAGCATGTTAAGATGGTTAGGAGTGATAATGGTGCAGAGTTTAATATCCCTGTTTTCTATTCTTCACGGGGCATTGTTCATCAGACAAGTTGTATCAACACACCACAACAAAATGGTGTGGCTGAGCGCAAACACCGTCATTTACTCAACGTTGCTAGAGCACTTCTCTTTCAATCACATTTGACAAAGTCTTTTTGGGGGGATGCTATCTTAACCGCCACTTACCTAATTAATCGAACCCCGACTCCTAACCTTCAAGGACAAAGCCCATTCGAAAAACTCTTTGGTCATCAACCTAGCTATTCTCATCTTAGGGTTTTTGGTTGTCAATGCTTTGTATCCACGCATCCATCACGTCCATCTAAGTTTGATCCAAGGTCAGTTGAGTGTATCTTTCTTGGATATCCAAATGGGAAGAAAGGCTATAAGGTATATGATCTCTCCACAAAACAGATCCTCTTTTCTAGGGATGTTGATTTCGTCGAAAATATCTTTCCATACAAATACATTGTTGACAAGCATAAAAACACTCATGATTCCCTTCCTTATCCTCTCTCTTCGAAATCTCCCCTCCTTGATTTCGACTCTTCCCCTACAATTTCTCCTCAAGAGTCTACTCCTCTATTTTCTCCACAGCTCACATCATCTCCTAATTCTCCTCCGTCAATCCAACACGACATCACAAACTCTTTACCTTTATCATCTCCTACTTCTTCTCCCTCTTCCGCTGATAATTCTCACGATCTCCTTCCTTCTCCTCACTCTTCTCCTCAATCTTCTCTTGTCTCAGAATCTCCACCTTCACCCACAATCTCGGCCTCTCATCCGTCAACCTCTCCCATACCAGTTCGACGCTCCACTAGCGCCACCAAAGTTCCCACTGTACTGCGCGACTTTCATGTTGAGGCGGCCCTCCCATCACGCACTGTTCCTTCCTCTTCTCCGGGCGAGGTCGTCCATCCTGGTATGGCTCACAGTCTCTCCAATGTGTTGTCTTATTCTCATCTTTCTCCACCCCATCGGGTTTTTACTGCTAACATTAGCTTGCACCGAGAACCATCCACTTTCTCACAGGCAGTCCAAGACCCTAAATGGAGAGAGGCGATGCGCTTGGAAATAGAGGCATTGCAGGCCAACAAAACGTGGAGTTTGGTGTCTCCTCCGGCACACAAGCAACCCATCGGATGTAAATGGGTCTACAAAGTCAAGTACAATCCTGATGGAACTATCGAACGGTATAAGGCGCGCTTAGTGGCCAAGGGTTATAGCCAAGTTGAGGGACATTTGCTCCTGTTGCCAAGCTTACCACCGTGCGTGTTTTGTTAAGTTTGGCTGCTCTTCAAAATTGGCATCTCCATCAATTGGACGTCAACAATGCTTTTCTGCATGGTGATCTTCATGACGACATTTATATGCAATTGCCACCAGGATTCGAACGAAAGGGGGAGAAACCTATTGTCTGCAAGCTACACAAGTCATTATATAGGCTGAAACAAGCCTCTAGGCAATGGTTTCTAAAGCTTTCGACAGCACTCAAGGCTGCCGGCTTTCGACAGTCATGGTCAGATTATTCTTTATTCGTTCGCAATCAGGGTGGCACCTTTACCGCTATCTTAGTCTACGTGGATGATGTAATTCTGGCGGGAAATAGTTTGGATGATATCACAAAGACTAAAGCCTTCTTGTCAAGTCAATTCAAGTTAAAGGATATGGGCAAATTGAAGTTCTTTCTTGGATTGGAGGTGGCACGATCAAAGCAAGGCATTGTGTTAAGTCAACGAAAATACGCCTTAGAAATTCTGGAGGATACGGGGTTTCTGGGAGCCAAATCCTCGCATTTTCCCATTGAACAGAACATATGTCTCACGCAAGGTGATGGAAAATTGCTACAAGATGCATCAAGGTACAGAAGGTTAGTTGGACGCCTCATCTACCTTACTATCACAAGGCCAGACTTGGTTTACGCTGTGCACACTCTTAGTCAATTCATGGACAAGCCACGAGAGCCTCACTTGGAGGCAGCTTATAGGGTATTACGGTACCTTAAACACACTCCTGGGCAAGGCATAATTCTACCCTCTAGTGGGTCTTTGGAGCTAACGGCATATTGTGATGCGGATTGGGCAAGATGTAAGGATACAAGAAGATCAATTACAAGATATTGCATATTTCTTGGTAATGCCCCAATTTCATGGAAGACAAAGAAGCAAAGCACGGTCTCTCGTTCAAGTGCCGAAGCCGAGTATCGCTCTATGGCAACAACTTGCTGCGAGGTAACGTGGTTGCTATATATTTTACGTGATTTGAATGTTAGGCAAGTACAACCAGTGAGATTATATTGTGACAACAAAGCAGCGATTCACATAGCTTCTAATCCCGTATTTCATGAGAGAACAAAGCATATTGAGATTGATTGCCATGTGGTGAGAGAGAAGATGCAAAGAGGGATGATAAAGAAACAATATGTTAAGACCCAAGAGCAGCCAGCAGACATCTTTACAAAGCCATTGAACTCGAATCAATTCCTGAAGTTGTTAAGCAAGTTGGGAGTGATTAACATCCACTCCAACTTGAGGGGGAGTGTTAAGAATGAAGATTCTAATTGATTCAATGTAATCTTGTATTGACTATCACTTAGGATTGTTTCCTAGAATGACTCCTACAAGTTAGGATTGTTATTGTAACTCTTGTATATATTGGCAGAGCCACTAATCAATTAATACGACAATTCAAACCATTCTCTGTTTCATTAGTGTCCTCCATTCGAACAGATTGGAACGACACCACTTTGCAATCGAAACGGTACTTCCCACTTGTTATACCCACATTGGCTCGAGAACCGAACAAGCAATAAGCTAATCCCTGGTCGCATAGCGAAGTGCCCAGAAGTCCATCGCCTTCAATGTTGAAACCTACACAAGAATGGAACAGTTCAAATCAGAATTCAACTCACTATGGTTTATGGAATCAACTTAAAAAGCACATTCTTTTTCATTCCAAAATTTTATAGTTATATTTAGTAGATGTATCCATTCATCTTTCTTTCAACTTAGTATATGTATAGGGTTTTACAATCTCTCTCCAATAACTCGATTAGCCAAAACATCCTGTAATATTACAATCAATACAATCCCAGAGATCAAAACTACGAGATGCATGACAGTATGTGTATGCATGCATGTATTCTATTCTTCTCTAAGGGATCGACTTGATATGATCAAAATGCACAAAGAAAGTAAAAGATAGCTACAAAACCATGGCCGGTGGTCACTAAATTCTCAGAAATCAAATGTTGCCTAAAACGCTGAGTTTTCAACCTTTTATTGTATTGACGGGGTTTGTAGAGAATTAGAGTTAGGGTTTCGCGCTACAATTCTCAAAATATGAAGAAATTTACATACCCAGGTCGCAATCGGCGGGATTGAGAAAGACGCGTTGTTTCAAAGATGGCGCCACGTCGTCGCCCATTGGATGTCAGAAACAAGAGACTGTAAGGACTGGGAAGAGACATAAAAAAGGTGCGAGAGAAATCTGTGTGCGAGAGAACTGTGATTAGGATAAGGTTGAATGAGGGGTTAGATTCTCCTAAAAGAAAGATTATAAGATCTCCATGCAATCAGGGGTTAGATTCTCCTAAAAGAAAGATTATAAGATCTCCATGCAATCTTTATAATGTGCCGATACAGAGTTATAAGGGAAGAAGTAAGATTTGATATAAAACGCCAAGGAATTAAGCACCTTTTCTAGCTCATTATTAGCTAGGTATATATGATCATGTCATAGTCATTGTTTGAGCTCAAAAGTATTTTTGGCAAGATCCTTTTAGGTGGTTTAGCGTAGCAGGCCGATACATGCGGCTCAAAATTAAGTCTACTTGGGTTTGGGTTACAGCTTCACCCATTCTGAAATCAATAGGGAAAACGAGCCCTTGTTGGAATCAAGTAGCGGTGATTGAATAGGAAACTTCAATCAATAATCCTTCTATGGCAAGGAACCGTCGAAACCCTAGGTATATATACCAGGTTTCAAGGACAGAAACGAACATAACTGTCAAATCAATCTCAACGATTATCAAAGCCTCTCCGGGGCAAATCTACCTTCAACCTAGTTGAAATCCAACTAAGCAAGGGTAATGCCCTAGCAACCCAACGAAGCTAAAGTCACGCTTTAGCAAAACCCTTTCCAGTGATTTCTCTGCTTAGTCTATAACACTAAGTATCGATTTGGTGAACGCAAGAGATCATAACCAAAGCCCTTACCCGTAAGGCAAGAAGTCATTTTCCGGAAGGCAGAGAAAAGAGCCTTGTGACGAGGTTGGTGCTTTCCTCGTCCACAATGCTTGATTTAGAAGTCAGGTCAAGGGGCTTTCCCAATGACTGCACCCCACGGTGCTGGCACGCCTGCAATCACAACAACAAAAGAGACTGTTTGCAACCAGACTGGTTTTGGAGCCAAACATTTTGGCACGCCCAGTGGGACTTGCATAACGTTTCTTCGCGACCACCACCATTGGGAAGTCAAGCGCAAACCCTTATCAAAAGGTTTACGTTAACTGTCCAAAACACAAGAACTCTAGTTACAAACCGCACTCGCATGCAGACTGTCATGGTCTTTCTGACGAACAGGTAATCCAAAGATTTTCTCTCAATCCACCATCGACCGAGATGTCAACTGAATAAGGAGGAAATCGACTGCCCAATACTAAGGGTGAGAAAGTTCCCACCACCCAGCCTAATGAAGCCGGAGGAGCGTCTGATACCACCAAAGCGGTTGAAGATGAGGTGAGAACAGATCCCTTTATGCCTATTCCCGTCCCAAAGAATGCGAGCATTGGGGAGCTGCTTGCTATCTTTCGACAGAATACTGCCGTATACAATGAAAAGATGGAAAAAGCCTTCGCGGAAGATCGTCAAAAGCTTGACGCGCTCTCAATTTTGGTTCAAAAGCTTGAGGTAAGGTCGTGGCAAACACATGGACATTTGGAAGATAAGCACAAACAAAACCAAGAGAATCACAAGGAGCTCGTGGATATGATAAATGGTTAGCTCGACTAGAGCAAATGCATCTTTGCTGACATCGCGAACCAAACCAAGCATACTGCATAAGTATTGGCAGTTATTCGCGACGAGGGGTCCAACCGTGTGACCCAGGTTGCCATGCAAAAGGCTGAATTGGACCAGGCTAAAGAGGTTCTGAATAAAACTTTGGGAGATCCTAATGCCATCCTTAGTGCGCTTGACCAACCCCGAGCTCTAGCAAATACATACCATCGAATGCTCGGGAGAAGGCTAGCAACAACATCGTTACGCCGTCTGCAACCGCCGCTGCCTCGTCAACTAAAAGAGGGAAAAAGCTCTGGTAATTGGCAGCGACAAAGAAAAGATTACACCGCCAGGCGCATAAAAGGCCAAGGTGTCAGCTACAGTCGAAGAAGTTCATCCTGCCTCTGTAGGGTTTTCCCAGTATGACAGTGATGGGACAGAGAATGTATACCTAGAGCTGCCAAGGGACTATTATGGGATTGACTAAGCAGGAAACCCTATTAGGATAATAGCCTTGCAGAAGGCTGATGCCGCACCAAATATCACTCTCCAGGAGTCGCCGGTCCCTTGAGTAGTCCATATGGGAGGAGGAACTGTACCTGCGGGTTAACTTGCACCCACAGTACAGGAAACTCGTCAGGCTGTAGCGAGACCCCCTCCTTCAGGACCGGATTATGTGAGACGTGATAAGGTAGAGGAGATGATCAGGCTAGCTAATCCTAGGGCCCACCTTGATGAGGTTTATGAGGGGCCATTCCCACCGCATATAATGCTCATGCCTTTCCCTAAAGGCTACAAGAATATTATTTTCTCTACCTTTTCAAGAGAGGATACAGAGAATGCGGTAACTCATCTGGCCAGTTGAAGGTGCAATGCGGCTAGTATCAAAATGATGATACCCTCAAGTGCAGGATCTTTGGCACGTCGCTATCCGGAGCTGCCTTTAGGTGGTTCTCTAGGCTCCGACCCGAGTCCATTGCTGATTGGCCTGCAATGGAGAAGCTGTTTTGAGAAACCTTCAGAGCCATAGAATCGGAAGTCGATATGCCTTCCCTTACCCAGATGGCTCAGCAACCTGCCGAATCTGTTGTGGCTTATTTCCAATGATTCCATATTCAAAAAGCTAAGCTGAATGTGCTCCTACCAGAGAAAGAACTTGTCAAATTGGCCATCAAAGGCTTAGAGCCACGTCAGTGGAAGAAGCAGCATGGCAGCATGATCAAATACATGGGAGAGCTGATCACAGGGGTTGACAATTTTGAACACCTTCTCAAAGAAATAGATGCCAGGAAGAATGCATCCAAATGGACGTATGTCCCCAAAAAGCATCGTACAGTGGCTGCATTTACCTATCAGCCAGCCACCTATGATCCCTACTATCGAGGTGAAGAAGCTTTCCCGAAGGATGAAGAAGAGGAGGAGGCCGATGTCTCAGCCTTCGAGCTAACTGGCAAGAAAAACCTGGCCCTGAAGCAGTTGAAAATCACTAAGGAGCTAGTTAAGCTCAAATCTGTAGCCTTCACCAAGCCTGAATTTGCGACGTATACCTATGACGCCAATAAGGCGCATAAGATTTTGGATGAGATGATAGCCGCGAAGATGGTGAAGACAAACTTTGGACCCTTCCCTAGACCAGACCAGCTGAAAGGAAAGAAGTATTGGAAGTTCCACAACTTGTGGAATCATAACACAGCTGAGTGTGTGAAGCTGAAGGATCAAATTCAAGTATGGCTTAATAATGGTAGTTTGCAGGTTGAGTCCCTAATGACCGCGACATCGTTAGTGGACTTGAACCCTTTTCCTGACACCGGGGTGAACATGGTTGATGTGGCCTGGACTAGAAAAGGCCAAAGGAAACCGACTCTTGATCTGACTTCCAAGGGTCAGAAAGAAAAGGGCGAGGAAGCAGAATCTCTAGCGAGGAAGCAGTCTAAGCCTATCAGCGAGACCTTACCAGTGGTCCTATGCTCATGATGCAAAGAGGAATGTGGCATCTAAGTGTCACATGAAGAGGTCAAGCAGATGTTTCATTTTGGCTCTTTCTCGCCAATCAAGTGGCCTTCGCCATCGCGAAATTATCAACCTTCTAGCCTGGAAGCAAAAGATAAGGTAGAATCACTGCCATCCCCAAAGGATTCCAACTTGTTCAAGAAATTGAAAGCGGCCGCGGCTGAACAGAAACAAGAAGCGAGGCATAGAGACGAGCATAAAGATATCCTGGCCAAGCCATACATTCCTCCAGCTTCATCATCCACCATAAAAGAAGGAAAATGGTACACCAGGGAGAAAGGGAAGGCTGCAGAGATTAGCTCGTCAAAGAAAAGAAAGCTGCAGTGTAGGTTTGAAGAAGCCAAGCGAGCATTAGAGGCTCTGGACCAGGGCCTGATTAAGCCTTCACAATTGGTCAAATGTCCTGAACAGTATCTGAAAGAGATGGAAGCATTGGCTGCTAAATCCTTAGTGGCTCCCCGCAGTTTTCAAAAACAAGCAAGCTCAGCATCAGGGTCATCCACGTCCAGTGTTTTATGCAAGATCACTAAAGAAAGGACACCGCTTCCAGTCAGGAAAGATAGTTCACCAACTAGGTGACCAAGTGTCCAGCGAAGACTGTTCCATGAAGAACCTGAAGCCAAACCCTAAGTTTTTAAGAGATTGGGGGGCAAGGACAAAACTTCAGAATCCTTGTAGTGGAAGCCTAAGAAAATCCATAGTATGGTGGTCGCGGCCCTAAAAGAGGTCACATCAGAGGAACAGAAACCAGACCCACCAAGACAGGTCACCGTGACATAGCAACACAAGCGGGAGGAGGTGAAGAGCCCTGATGAAGAGTCGTTGGTTGCTTTGGTGGCCAAACAATTCAACGCCGAAATCTCAGTCGATGAATCCAAGCTCAACCTTGAGGATGACATGGATGAGACAGAAGTGGTGGATACCTCCTATAACATGGTGTATGTGCTACTAGCTAAGTATGTGTAGGAATATGTAGTGGTTGAGGAAACCAGTGAGCAACCTGTTCAAATCACCTTAGCAGTAACAACACCTGTAGAAGAAGCAGTGTTCTTGGAGACAGAAGATGCTAACAGCAAGGAATTCTTCATGAGCTTTATAAGACCAATACCTGCTATGGTCCAGCATATGCGGCCTTTATATATCACAGCGGAGATTGACGACACCAAGGTTAGCAAAATCATAGTCGATATCAGTGCCGCGGTCAATGTCATTACTATAAGAACCATGCAGCTGTTAGGGATCGAGAAAGAGAAGATCCGGTCCATATCCCTCAAGCTTAAAAACTTCACGGGGATGGTAACAAAGAAATTGGGATTGCTATTCCTACAAATCAAGATCGGTCCCGCAGAGGGGGTTTATGCTTTGTTTGTGACAGACTGCTACGCGGCCTATAGCACCATCTTAGGCCGAGATTGGATTCACCAGAGCTACTCTGTTCCATCCACCCTACACCAAGAATTGATCATGTGGGACAGGGTCGCTGATAAGGCAGAGGTTATCAAAGCTGATCCTCGTTCTTTCCCTGTTTCTACAAATTATGTAGATGCCAGGTACTACTTGGAGCCCATTACTCCATTACAAGTCAGTGACATCGCTAACAAGGGTTGCCCCACAGGGGTGACGACCTCTGAATTGGCACAGTGGGGCTTACGATCATAAAAGACTACCTAGAAAGGCTCGGCCACGTTGTGCCACACTTTCAAGTATTTAATGGATTACACATAGAGGCCTTCCACTATTTGTATGACAGGTTGTCATCGTATTTGGTGGAGAGAGAGGCCTACAGGTAGGTCGCGACCTTAGAAATGCTTAACGAAGAATTCTCTGACCATGAAGAGGAAGAAGAGGAAATTCAACTCGCCCCAATGGCATTGGATGACACGCCTCCAAAGGTTGGGGACCCTACTAAGAAGGTCAGTATAAGAACAATTGACGAGCCTATGGAAGTGGCTATTAACACTTACTTAGAACCTACCGAGAGACAGAGGCTTATTGATTTGTTGTTGGCATACAAGGATTCCTTTACGGAGAAATATAAAGACATGCCAGGCCTGTCACCAGACTTGGTTTGCCATCAGCTACTAACGTTGCCTGACAAGAGGCAAGAAGCGCGAGGAATGAACTCAGAGACCCAAGTTTTGGTCAAAGAGGAAGTAGAAAAGATGCACAAGTCTGACATTATCATAATATGAGGTCCTCATTATCGGCCTAGAAGTGTGATATGGTCGAAATGAACACACAATTTAACTCTGTAAAATGTCATCGTTAGTATAGAATAAGTAGGGATCGTTCTAGTCGGGGATTGAGGGTATACCTGTAATTGTGAAACAAATGAAGAAAATTATTATTTAAAAATAAAATAAAGAATAGAAATATATATAAGTGAACACAAATAAGGGTGTTTATGATTATAGAATCGGAATTAGAATTAAATAAAATAAAGAAAATGTAAAAACACATTTACAAGGGTGGAACGCAAGGAACAAGAATCAAAACCACAACCATATGCAAGAAATTTGGTCATAATTCTTATTGTTGATTATCTATGTCATGAGAAATAAGTTAACCATGTGAAACGTTAGTAAGCAAACAATTTCCCATATTTTACTTTCCTTAAATAATTAATCTAAGTGAAAGCACCTAAATTAATTCTATTGAATATGCAATCATAGTCTAGAAAGCTAGCTAATCAAGAACACATTCAATGCATGAAGAACAAATAAAGGATGTTAACCAAAGTACACAACCTAGTATGTAAAAGTTCATCTATTTGCAATCCTCCTTAATTTATTTCGACTTTCCTAGCCGGAGTAGGAAAATGTGTAAAATTGATCTTTTAGTGCATTTCCATTTTTCTCCATCATTTCTAGGTAATTATGGAAGTAATGCTCATTTCATCTTCATTTACTCCAATGTACCTAAAAATAGAAATTGAATTAAAAATCGATTCGGTTAAGGAAATAACTAAGCAAAATGAGGAATTAACTACTAAATTATCGCATTAAAATGCTCCTATGAAAGTGTTGCTGGAGTTGTGAGTACGAGACATCCAAGTTCGCGGAGACTCTTTGCTCATGATCAACCAGGTTCGCGAAAAGTTCAGATGCACAAGTTAGTTGCTTGCACCATACCTGGATCGCGCCTTAGAACTTCTTTTCCAATTTGATGATGTGGAACTCGAACACATTCCTCGCGATCGTAACTTTGCCGCCAATGAGCTCGCCCAATTGGCTCATGGTATTACTTTAAAATATGGAGCTCGCAAGAGAATTCTGAAGGTTGGGCATCACACCTTACCCTCGTGGCTTGCACGACCTGATCCACTAGACGACCCGATAGTGGCAGTATTGGATCCTATTGAGGTGGACTGGAGGATTATCTTGATTGCATACGTCAAGCAGCCGGACCCCCTTGCAGACAGGAAGATCCGCTTTCTCACACTGAATTATTTCCTCAAGGGTGACGAGCTGCGGCAACGTGGTGAGGATGGCATAGACTTTAGGTGTGTCTATGGCCGCGAAGCTAAGCGCTTGATGCTCGAGGCACATGCAAGTGTGTGTGGGGCTCATCAGGCAGGACCAAAAATGTGCTGGCTGATTCGGAGACATGGTTATTATTGGCCCAGTATACTGAAAGACTGTATTGCATTCGCGAAAGGTTGCCAAGACTGCCGGGCACATGAACCAGTCCAACATATTCCCAACATACCCATGCAACCTATTATTAAGCCTTGGCCGGTACGCGGCTGAGCACTTGACTTGATTGGAATGATTCATCCTCATTTTTCACTCCAGCACAAGTTCATCATTGTCGCTACTGACTTCTTTACTAAGTGGGTAGAGGCTAAGCCTTTGAAGGAGGCTTTTGGTGCCACAATTCGACAATTCATCTTTCGCAATATTATCTACAGGTTTGGCATCCCTGAGGTGTTAGTGTCAGATAGGGGGGCAACATTCATGGGTGGTGATGTAGAACAACTAATCACTGACTTGGGCATACAGTTCATTCATAGCACCCCTTATTATGCTCAATCCAACGACCAAGCGGAAGTGAGTAACAAGATTATCATTACCTTGCTGAAGAAGATGCTTGTCAAAAACCCTCGCCAGTGGTATGAAACTTTATATTAGACACTTTGGGCCTATCGCACTTCCAAGCGTAACCCTACTGCCACGACACCCTATGCTCTAATATTCCACCACGACGCAGTGCTACCTTTGGAGATTAACGTCCAATCTCTTCGGGTTCAAGACCAACATCATCTCATTGGTGAAGACTATGTCCGGGCCATATGGCAGGAACATGAACATCTTAGTGAGAAGCGGTTAGAGGCTTTTGATAGTCTTGTGATGGAAAAGCAACGTATCGCTTGCGCCTATGATAAGAGGACGCGCGGTCGCAGTTTCAAGGAGGGAGACCTCATTTGGAAGGCGATGCTTCCATTTGGTGAGAAGTTGACCGGCCGCGGTAAATGGACTCCGCGTTGGGAAGCACCTTTTGTGATTCATAGAATTTTGGAGCATATGGCTTTTCACCTTAAGGATTTGGATGGCTAAATCCATCGAAAACCTATCAACGGTTGTTTTCTGAAGAAGTATTACCCAAGTGTTTGGGAATTTGAAGACCCCACTAACACTCCGGCCGCAGAGGCAGGGGGGCAATAGTCTTCCTCCGTTTGCGTCCACATCTTCCCTTAGGCCTACTTTGAGGCCCCACTATAATGTACTCGCTCCACTAGCAAGACTAGGAGGGCAACACCTACACAAGGTCTTGTTCACTCGCAGTCTTCAGTGAGAATTTCTTAGTTATTTTTCATTATTTTTCAAAATTTTCTTCTTTTTTAACAATTTGTGTTAAAATATAGGTAACTAGGCCTATACCAGAGGCCTTATAATAAACATTAGAAGATTGAAGATAAAGATTAGAGGTAACAAAGTTCTTGTATTCATAAAGTGGCTTTGCGGCCATAAGCAATGAAATACATTCAATAAAATACATTCGCTAAAGTTACATTTGCAGATTACAAGCCAAAAAGTGGCTAAAAAACATCAGATTTCAGATCTTCTAAGAGCTTTTGGATCTTCTAGAGGGGGTCATTGGGATGATCACTCTTACCCTTCTTCTCTGCACCCTCTTCCTATCTGGGCTGCAACTGCGATCGTTTGTACTCAAAGGAGGGGAATGCAATAATTATCCCAACCTCTCCTATCGTCCATCCTCCGGGCCTAACGCGGCCATCAGAGGAGAGCGTAGCCTAGTTGCCTCATCTACCTTTAGGACAAAATAGAAGTTTGATCCGCTAGGTTCGAGAGGTAGGGCACCGAAGAAGAGCGTACGACCTTGGGTGGCCTCCCACCCTAAACCTAAGGAGAGGGACTCCTCAGAAGGTGGTATCCCGCGTTGGGAGCGCCGCATGCTCTTCAGCCTAACTGAAATCGGTGAAGTTCCATTCGGACTTTTAGAGGGTGGTACCCAGGAACTGAGATTTTGCCATAGGGCCTAAAATTCAGAGGCTAGAGGTGATGTTGTGAGAGGAAGATTTCAAGAAAAGAAGGAAGAGAAGTAGGGCTTGCAAGGTTCTTTCTGGGAAGGCCATGGTTGCGCATATCTTTGCCTCCCTAAGTGCAGGTATTTATAGGGCCAGCCTCAGAGGCCTCAGCCTTTTGATGGATAGTTGGAATTGATTCAACGCCATCAATAGAGTAACAAGAGAATTCAATGCTATGATCTCGAAAATGAAGGAAAATGGAAGACGCGTGGGTAACAGAACGGTCTTCAAGGAGGTAATCGCTCCATTTCGAGATAATCTTTTTGAAACTGTTTTAATGAGCAGTCAAGGCAAAATTGAACATTTTGTTGCCTATGAAAGTAAAAGAGAATTTGGGCCAACAAAGTGGACTAAATTACTAATAATATTAATATTAACATTGTTCATATTACAAAAATAATGGGCTAGTGACTAAGCAGCCTAAAGCCCTCAGCCCCTATAAGTTAGGGGAATGAAATGTTCATCAAGACGAAAGCTAGCGTCAGCAGCGGCTTGATTGGCTTGTTGGGCTGCTCCGCGAGCTTGAGCCATGTTTTGAGATAGTGTCTTCAGATGGGTTTCCTCATGGGCAATTCTGGCCCTCACAACAGTTAGTTGGGCCTGAAGCTCTTGGATTTGGGATTGAAGTTGGTTCTCCGCGAGCCTCATATCTTTAATGAAGGAGACCCGTTCACCCAGGGAGTTGTGCAAGGTGTCCATTTGTTGAGCAATGGCCTGATGATAGGCTTAGGCCTGCCTGGCTTACGCAGTAGTGGCAGCCTTCTCGTTGAGCCACCGAGGGAGATCTTTCAGCAATTTGTCTACTTCAAGGAACTGGGCTTCGGTGATAGCTTGTTCTCGGAGGAGCACTCTCAGGTACCCTAAGGCTATTGCGGACATGCCGGGTAACAAAATGTCAGGTCCTAGAAGCCGACGAAGACCTTCCCTAGCATCTTCTATAACACTAGGAGGAGTTACTTCGAGCACGTGGGCTAAACGCTCTAGTCTGGAGGGAGGTGATGTAGTTGGAGCAGGAACAATGATAGGAGCCTCAAGAGGTTCTACGATAGGAGCTGCCTCCGGCACAGGTTGAGGGTTCACTTCTTCCTCTGCTTAAGGTACTTGGGGGACAAGAGGGATAGGTGGGTCCTCAGCAGCGACCACAACTTCTGGTTCAGCGGGGTTCTCACCGGCATCCTCCTTGATAGCAATTACAGCCTCCTTGTGGTGGGCAAGACTCTAGCCCTGAGAAGAGATTTCAAAATATCAACTAGGTGTCATGAAAAACAAGTTAGAGGAAGAATTATTTGAAGAAAGGTTACCTCCCTCAGAATGTTACTCTCGGGGGATAACCAAAGCACCCTGAACCACTACTGAAGGAACAGAGGTTTTCGCCACCGATTGTTCCAGGTTGGTAGCCGCGATAGTTTCCTCGCGTGGAATGTTAGAGGGGGGCATTCTCTCCTCGGCCTCAGGGGAGCTATCATCTGATATTTGCATTGGCGTGAGGGACAAGCTGGGTTGGTCCGCGATGCTAGTTAGAGGCAGCGAGATGGTCGAGTTCAGTGGTAGTTGGACCTGTGATGAAGAGGCTTCCCCGCCAGCTGTGGAGGGGCCTTCCCCGCTTGGCCTAGAAGAACTCATAGTCCAATGACGAACCTGCAAATGAGGAGCGTTATAGTATAAAAGGGGAAACAAAGCATGAATTTCATTACTTGTCATAATTACGATACCAGTCGGCCAGCGAGCATTTCATCATCTTCCCAGCGGTTAGTTCAAGGGTCAAAGCTGCTGTGCTTAAGGGCCAGAGCGGCAGCGACCTAATGGAATGAGGGGGTCAGATTGAAACTAGAAAGAAATGTATGAACTTTTAGTCAGTAAAAAGAGGGAAAATCTCATTACCTCATGTGGATCCTCATCATCAGAAGTATCTATGGCTTCAGGTTCTGTTACCACTACCTTTTGCTTTGCGGCCTGGCTTGTGGCTGAAAAAGTATTGACTAGTTGGCCGCTAGGCGGTGGTATTCCAAGACTCCTCTGTTGAAACAAGATTCGAGTTAAGAAAACAGAGGAAAAAGCAGTAAATAGAGGAATAAAACAAGTGAAGAAATTTACCTCTTATGATGGCTCGCGGATTACAATTCCTGCTTGAACAGGATGTGAGGCTCACGCGGGTCGCAGAGCCTGTACAGGTCACGGGGGTGGTGTTCCATCCTCAGGAAAGAGCGTAAGCAGTTCAGTATCAACTTCATAGGGATATCTCAGATCCTGGAAAGAGGGTCGTGAAGAGTTCATCATCCCGTTGCCTCCAACAATTAACAGAAACCTCAGCGGCTTCGTCAACTGGGACGATTTCCTTAGCCCAGTCGGGGAGGTCGACCAATGCGAGCATGCTTTGGGTTGGTGGAGGTTCGATCACGGGGCCAATTCTGCTCTAGGAAGTGTTGTAATTCCAAGCATCAAAGAGGGGGAATGGCACCAATTGGGCCAGCCATGAGCCTAAAGTGCACGGTGAAAAGCCAAGCGCGCACGATCGCTATATTCAGGAGCACCAGGAAGGAACCCATGTTCAAGCGGGGGCGGGAATCTTCTACTAAGTACCAGGTCTGGGTAGGACATATCATGCAGGAGGTACATGTAGGAGAAATATTAAGAATAAGGTGGGGATGAGTGCCTTACCTCACTGTAGAGCCATTGACCCAGAAGTTCACCATCCGTAGGAAGCGGTGAAATGTCTGGCCGGCAAAAGTGTGGGAAGTAAACTTGCACCCAGAAGTTGAGGATCAAGAAAGGGCTAGAATTGCTAGTCTTGAAGGGATACATCGTGGCCTAATAAAGAGTGCGATAGTGCACACCTAGTACAGGTTGGCCAAGGCCTACGCGTCGGTCGTTGTAGAGGGCCGTGGCCAGAGAAGTCCAGGAACCAGTGGGTTTGTTAGAAGAAGTGCAGATAAGGTATTTACAGAGCCTGTATTCTAGAAAGGTAATACTACCAGTCACATTGTGCTCCTTGCGATAATGGGCCACCCATCGTGGGTCAGAGGTGTTGTAGGAGCCGCGGCCAATCTGAATCATTGACGAAGGGAATTTGACGGAGTCAAATTGGCCATACATGTAAGGCTCGCTGTCGATGGGTAGACTAGTGATGGTGAGGATATCTAGCAAGGTGACACTCATCTGGCCGAATCAGAAACTAAAAGTGTTGTTGGCAGAGTTCTATAGGCAAAGAATGGCGTCTAGCGGTGAGCGATTGCCACCCTATGGAAGGCAAAAACACAAATTGATGGTGTGGGTAATACCCATCGCATCCCAACGAGCCACATCTCGTGCTCGTGCTTCGTGGTACCAGGCAAGCTCTGTCATGGTGGTGGTGGGCCAAAACCCTATTTTGGCTCTGTATAGATGCACACCCCAACTGCTGAAATCTCCAGGGGTCCTTCGGAGAACTGGAATGGGTCGACAGATGGGTAGACCATAAAGGGCGAGAACGTCTTCCGGAATGACATCTCACGGAGTAGGACCTTGTCCGGCTTGATGGTTGCAGAGTCTGAGTAGTAGAGGTCTCTGGACGGTGGTGTGGATGAAGCAGTGGGCACTTATGCTGGTTCCCCAGGTGTGAGTAGCATTCTCGTTGATCTCCTCCTTTTGATCGATGATGACCTTCTTGGATGGAGCCATTTTTGGGTTTCTCTGGGGAGGATGGTGTAAGATAAAAACAAGTTGTCTGGGTATAAGAGACAAGAGGAGTTTCTGATGTGAAGGGTTAGGATTGGTGGGGACATAGTTTAAATAGGAGATTTTATGAGGGAAATGATGCGACAAAAATAGTTTTAGCAAGCTAAAAGACGCAAACCTTCATTAATGGCCTGGTTTCTGCCAACAGTCGCATCGTTTAGTCCTCTTCGATCAGCAATACTACTTTAGCATAGCGGGCTGATATTTTGGCCTCAAAATTAAGTCTATTTGGGTTTGGGTTATAGCTTCACCCATTCCGAAATCAATAGGGAAAACGAGCCCTTGTTAGAATCAAGTAGCGGAGATTGAATAGGAAACTTCAATAAATAATTCTTCTATGGAAAGGAACCGTCGAAACCCTAGGTATATATACCAAGTTTCAAGGATAGAAACGGACACAACTGTTAAATAAATCTCAATGATTATCAAAGCCTCTCTGGAGTAAACCTACCTTCAACCTAGTTGAAACCCAGTGAAGTAAGGGTAATGCCCTCGCAACTCAGTGAAGCTAAAGTCATGCTTTAGCAAAACCCTGTGCTTTCTCCCAACTTCCCAGTGATTGCTCTGCTTAGTCTATAACACTAAGTATCAATTTGGTGAACGCAAGAGATCACAACCAAAGTCCTTACCTGTAAGGCAAGAAGTTCTTTTCTGGAAGGCAGAGAAAAGAGCCTTGTGATGTGGTTGGTGCTCTCCTCGTCCACAACGCTTAATTTAGAAGTTAGGTCAAGGGACTCTCCCAACAACTGCACCCCACGGTGCTGGCACGCCCGCAATCATAGCAGCAAAAGAGACTGTTTGCAACCAGACTAGTTTTGGAGCAAAACAGTCATACTCACGATGCTGATGCACATGAGTCCCTTTCTCAGGTTTTTTCATGGTCACTCTTGCAATGATAAATTTTGAGTTTTAGTATTAGATTGACAATTTACCAATGCTTTAAAACTCAATGGAGATTTTGTTGTTTCATTCCTGGTTCCTGTGTGCTTATTGGAGGATTGAAAGTTTTGGAGTGTTTTTGGTAGTGGTGGTTATGGGAGGATCAGAAGTTTATTCACTCCTATGCTGATAGTAGCTAAGAATCTAAGATTGTATGTATGCAACTCTATTGACCAATTAATTAGATGAAAGATATAGAGAGGGCCACATTTCTGTGAACACTCATTCCATGTAATATGACAATTTTAACAAGTCAGTACAGGGGCTTGCTTGAGAGCTGAGAAATTTTCTATGCAAGAACCATATACTCCTGGTAGCTAGGCTGGTACCAGTCAAAGAATTCGTTTGAAGTAAAGAAAGCGCAACCAATCCCTAAATGTTATGTGCACTACTTAAGAAGATAAAGGGTAAACATTGAAAGAGGGACAACGTGCTTTGTACTTCTGAGAGAAATCGTTGCTAGAATGATTGCCCCACTGTAAAAACAATACCTGAGTCCTAATTAAGATCAAAATTCGGGTGACGCAGAGCTAGGGTGACAAAGCTATTCAAATAGACTATCAGAGGGATATATCTACCAGAACAATCGATTAATTATTGAATAATAAGGTAAGTCTACAAATTTGAAGTCTGAAGGGTGAAGGAGGTGTTGTTTCTATAGCCACAACATACATATGTATAGTTATTCAAAGCCAATAGGTAACTCTACCTAAACTATGATTATCATACATACAAATTACTTGAGTTTAAGCTATCAAAATCAGTTTAAGCAAATAAACCAACAAAACTGCCATTAGATTGATGTGAAATACTTATGTAAATGGGTAGCAAACATTCTTGACTTTCCCTTTACAATGAAAAAAAACAAACGCAACAGAATAGAAAGATGGTTTAGAAATATATGTGATCATCACACTCAAGCCAGTCTCCATATAAGGATAAACATGTGCCCAACCAACATCCCAATGACTAGTCTCGTAGCACTCGGGACTTAAATTACAAAGCCTCTTAAGGGATTTATCCCTCAGGTTATAGGAGACTACCTTACCTGGAATTTGCAACAAAAGATATGAGTTCTCTTCATTTTCTTCCCGAGCAAGAAAGAAGATAGAAAATGGACAATAGGGAGAATATTTACCAAGGCTAGGATGGTCCCTAATCATCTCAGAATACATGGGATGAAAATCACCACTGTACTTGATAAACCAGCCAGAGTAGTCCTTCTTCATCTCCAGCACATCAAATTGAGACTAAGAATGAATCAGGACGAGATTCAAATAGCCACCAGACTCCATGAAATGCTGCTTCTGATATTTCTTGGTTTCCAAACCAAGCGCAGTTCGAAAACTGTCTCTCTCTATGTCATAGTGAAGAAAGCTGCCAGTCCAGAAGTCCATCCAATTAATTGTGCCATTGCAGAGAACTGGTTCTCCATCGAATGCAATCAAATCCGGCCAACCTTCTCCGGTAGGCTCATTGTACTTACATGAGCATTTGCCTAGCATAATTAGCTATAATGAGCCACGCTCACACTACCGCTAGTAATGCCAGCTCCCGCCATAAGGGTCACCTATGGGAACACAGCCAAGCAAGCTACTGCCTAGGCCCCGGCTTACCCCCAGATCACCACTGATGAGCAACCACGCGATGCGCCAACATAACATTAGAAGCTCCAGAAGCTGGGAACTGAAGCATATCAGTCCCACATCGAAAACATGGAGAATATTAGCTCTCCCCTCACCTATAAAAGGTTCGCTCCTCTCTCCTCATTAATTAGGCATCTACTACTTGTCTACTGTTACCATGTCAACACAAATACATTGACTAACTTAGGCATCGGAGAAGAGAAGACCGACCGACGTGGTCTCCCTCTGATGCCCCCTTTGTATTTCACTTGACAGGTAGTGGAAGCACTGAGAATATCAAGTAACGGTCCCCCACCGGACCTGTGTTGATCATAGGTTAGCTACCGCTGAACTTTGAACATTAACATTGGCGCCTCTGTGGGAATCTTTTGAACAAAAGGTCACCCCACTACCACCATGGCTAACGGTAGCGGGGGAAACGCCGAGGAGTAAGTGGACCAGTCCGCCAACCCCGCGGCTAGCGTTAACCCAGGATTCAACGTCAACCGAGCACTATTCAACAGTCTAACCAACCCTAGTATGGGTCCCCAGGGCTCATTCCAGGTCCAGCAGACCAAAATTGCAGCGGAGGCCCAGTCGGGCAGCAGTCGCCCACCGGTTTAGGACCTTGTCGCTATGAACGAGCTGGCATTGACGGACCTACACAAAGCAAATAGGGAGCGCGAGCAAGAGCGTGGGGAGAAGGCAGAAGCCCAAAAATAAGTGGCCACGCTAGTGTTGAGGTTCGACGAATTGAAAAAGGCGCTGGAGGCAAATGCTAATACAACACAGAGTGAATAGTCACGGAGCACTAGACGCAGTAGACCCAACACCGGCGGAATTGTACCTGTATCAATCATACATATGCAAGTACCGCTAAACCCACCAGAATTAATGGGCCCACCTCCTCCGCCCCACCTAATAGTGGAGTAGGAAGCGGAATCACAACCAAATACCAACCGCTCGGTAGCCAGAGCTAGGACTGAAGGTAACCCACCTACCATCAAGTAAGGGCGAATCCGGCGGAGCCTCTAAGCAGGGCCAGCTGGCAATGCCACCACCCTAATACTGGAAAGGATGCAGTAGTTGGAGCTGAGGCTAGCCCTAGCGGAGGCAGGCGCCCCAGCGCTAATACCAAATTCGCTTTTCACATCCAGACTAGGGCCATTCACAGCCAGGATTCTACAGGCCCTCAGACCAGCACACGCAAAGACACCAAAGATGTCACATTACAGCGGCACGTCTGACCCATTGGGTTCTGGCTACATGCGACTAGTTATTATCACTAGCCCATGTACGGTAGAAATCCACATGGAGTTCATCATTGTAGACTGCTTCAGCACATATAATGCCATTATTGGTCGACCGACGCTCAACAAGCTCAAGTGCATCATAGCCGGATACATGCTTCTCATGAAGTCCCCTAAGCCCAACGGGATAAGCTGTGTCAAGGGAAGTTAACAACTGGTATGAGAATGTTATTCCACAACCGTGGCATGCTCGACGCGCCGCCATGAGATCTTAACGGTGGGAAACCATGCACCAGCACCAAATATCTTTGAGGACCCTAGGGAGGATGAGAAGAAATATGTCAAAAAAGAGCCTCTAAACCCAGAAACTTCCTTAAGGGTCATCAGCATCTCAGGCGAACACCCTGAGCGGACAGTCCGCATCGGTGCTCAGCTTGACCAAGTGATAGCGGATGAGCTCACACAATTTCTACGTGACAACGCAGCCGTCTTTGCATGGTCCTACGTTGACATCTCCCCTAAGATTATAACGCACAAATTGAGCATCAAACCATCCTCATACCCTGTCAAGCAGCGGCAAAGAGCCTTTGATAAGGAAAGGTATCGGGCAATAGGAGAAGAGGTTGCCAAGCTCCAGAACATTGGATTCATCCGGCAAGTCAATTACCCTCAATGGATATCCAACTTTGTCATGGTCAAAAAGCCTAGCGGAAAGTGGAGGATGTGTGTCGACTTCAAGGGCCTCAATAAGGCCTGCCCCAAGGACAGCTTTCCGTTACCTCGCATAGACCAACTGGTCGATGCAACCGCTGGACACAAGTTGCTCAGCATGATGGACGTATTGTCCGACTACAACCAGATTAAGATGCACCCCGGCGACCAGGAGTGCACCTCCTTTACCACCAACAAGGGCCTATACTGTTACAATGTCATGCCTTTAGGTTTGAAGAACGCCGGGGCAACTTACCAGTGGTTGATGAAAGCCATGTTCGCTGAACATCTGGGAAGAATCATCGAGGTCTACGTGGACGACATGTTAGTAAAAAGCATCAAGGCTAGCAGACACATGGCAAACCTCAGAATCATATTAACCATTCTCTTGGCTTATGGCATGTGCCTCAACCCAGAAAAACGTTTCTTTGGCGTCACCACCAGTAAATTTCTTGGTTACATAGTCAGGGAACGGGGCATAGAAGCCAATCCAGACAAGGTACAGGCCATCCTCAACATGAAGGCTCTAGAGTGGAAGAAGCATGTTCAAATTCTCCAGGTCAAACTAACCGCCCTTTCTCGGTTTATCTCTAGACTTACTGATAGATATCTCCCATTCTTCAAAGTTAAGAAGATAACCCACAAGAAGGTCATCGACTGGAACTCAGACTGTGAGGCAGCGTTCCAAAGCTTGAAAGAATACTTGGCAGCGGTCTTACTCCTTTCTATTTCCTGTACAAGGGCAGACATTATATATATACCTAGGGTATCACAGTCCGTGGTAAGCTGTGCCATTATCTAGCGGGATGGTCACGAGGAGCTCCTAGTATTCTACGCCTGCAGAGGCATGAACGGGGTAGAAACAAGATATCCTCCACTGGAGCAGCTCGCTCTTGCACTCATCGTCGTCGCCAAACGCCTCCGCCAATACTTTTAGGCCCACACAATCCATGTCCTAACGAATCAACCGCTAAGACAGGTAGTGCAGAGTCCTGAACACTCAGGGTGCCTCAGCAAATGGGCAATCGAGCTCAGTGAGTTTGACATTGACTACAAGCCTAGGACCACCATGAAAAGTCAGGCGGTGGCAGATTTCATTGCTGAGCTCATGGAGCGTCAGGTTGAAACTAGCACAAAGGCTGAGCCCAGCATAGAAATAATAACCGCTGATGACCCAACCCCCCAGCACTCAGACTGAAACCTACACATTGACGGCTTCGCTTGTGCAAAGGCCAGCGGCGCCAGCGTCATCTTGACCGGACCGGGGGGATTGAACGTGGAATACGCATTGAAGTTCAATTTCAAAGCCTCTAACAACATGGCGGAGTACTAAGCACTTATTACCGGCTTACTCCTTGGCATCGATTCGGGGGCTGACAGTGTCAACATAATCAGCGACTCCCAGCTAGTCGTTAATCAAGTCAACGATAGTTTCCAAGCCAAAGATCAACAGCTAGCGGCATACTTAGGATACGTCAAGACGCTTCTCAAAAAATTCAAATTCCACACCATTACACAGATCCCCAGGGAAAAGAACGCTAAGGCTGATTCACTCGCAAGACTGGCAACCGCTCAACCACACCAAAGTCTGGCGAACACAAGGGTGGAGAGTCTTGATATACCAAGCATCACAAAAACCCTAGCAGAGATTTTTAACATTGAAGTCAACCCAGTTGGATGGACGAAATCATCGAGTATAAACGCAATGGGACACTGCCAGCGGATAAAGTCGAAGCACGATAACTCTAGTGGAGAGCAACCTGCTACAACATCCAGTGGAAAACTTTACCACTAGGGTTTCACTCACCCTAACCTCCGGTGTCTAACCTCAGAGGAAGGATAGGCCGTACTTGCAAAGATACACGGCGGGTGTGGAAACCACTCGGGTGCCAGATCCCTGGCCAATCTCATAATGTGACAGGGCTACTTTTGGACTACGCTCGGCGACGATGCCAGAAAGATATCGAAGTCCTGCCATAAATGTCAACAATATGCTAACCTCCCACATGCCCTAGCAAAACCCCTTTCAATCATTATTGGCCCTTGGATTCACTCAACTTGGGGCCTGGATTTAATAGGAAAGTTCCCAACCGCAAAAGGACAGTTCAAGTACATCATCGTCACCATCGACTATAATAGCAAGTAGATAGAGGCGGAATCGCTGACAGCAATAACTACCGCCAAGGTAACTCACTTCCTCTAGAAGAACATCTACTGCCGCTATGGCGTCCCCCATACAATCATCACAGACAACGGCACGCAGTTCAATAACAAGGAACTCATATCCTTCAGCGCTAACTTAGGCACCCGGATGAGTTTTGCATCTGTCGCTCACCCCCAAACCAATGGCCAAGTCGAGGCAGCAAACCACCGCTAGAGGCGAAGGCTACTGCCCTGAGACCAACGGCGAAGGCGTCAGCATGGATAAAGACTTCCTAGAGGAGAAACGACACAGAGCCCATTTGCACAATATACAAAACAAACAGCAGGTATCGCGTTTTTACAATGCCAGGGTCAAGGCCGGGAACCTCTAACTGGGGGACTGGGTAATGAAGGAGGTCATCCCACCGCCAACGGTACTCCGCCCAACTTGGGAAGATCCATACAAAATTATGGAAGTTGTTAGCCCCGGCACCTTTTACTTAATGGACAAGGATGGCGTCACAACGACCCACCCTTGGAATATCGAACACCTTCGATATTACAACAAATAGTCATACCACTACCCAAGAGCATCTTGACTTAGCTAAATTTTTGTTCAATATTTAGCTAAGGGAAGCTACCCAACGGGTACAACCCCACTTTTGTAAACGCTGATCTGTCAGCTACCAATGAAACGAGGAATTATTCAAACCATTGTTGCCAAGCCCATGCATAAGAATTAACTGGCAACGCCAACAACATTCGGCGGACCACGTCCGCTACCTCGTGCACTTGGAACAATTTTAATTCCTTTAATGCTTTGATTGACTAACAAAAACACAGGTCAAGGCTCTAACAGTATGGCGGCATGCAACCAACACAATCAACGACGAGTACCATAGAAAAAATCTCAAAATCAAGTAACCAGTTGAGTATATTAGGGATCGGGATTCCCTACCCAAAGATGTTTCCAAAATTACAAAACAGCCTTAGCGGCACCAAAAAAAAAAGAGAGGTCTCAGTGGCACAACAAAGCAATGGCCAGTCTTCATGGGTTATGGGGAGTTGCAGCGCCATCCTCGCCTGCCGACAGCGGTTGTTGCTCGGACATGTGGCTTGTCTGATCGGACCCTCGAGCGGTCGAACTGGGAGTCATTATGGTACCATCCGGTCGAGTATGTGCAGCCAGAAAGCCGGCACGAGAAACCTCAGACTACATAGGAGATGGAGTCCTCTAAGGGTCGTCCGCCAGATGTTCACCGCTCTCCACACTTCCTCAACGAACACCCTCTGCCAGGTTAGCGGCAGGGCCAGACTTTGCTACCTCTGCCAGCCTGGAGACGTTGTCATTCTGCTTGAGGTCACGCTCAATGGCGACAGACAGCTTGCCACGGGTATCCGAAAATCACACTCGGCCTTGGTCAGGCGCCGCTCAGCCTCCGCCAGTTTCTCTGTGGTCTCCGCCAACTCCCCCTAGAGACCGCCAATCTCCTCCCTCAGCTGTCGCTCAGTACGGGGTTGACTCGACACTGCTAGAAACAACTGATGCAACCCAACAGACAAGTGCCCAAAGGCAGAGTTGAAGGACGATTGATCAAAGGTGGTGGAAAGAACAATCTCCTCCAGGCCGCCAAATCCCAGCCTCTCACACTGGTGATATAAAAACTCCCGCTCAAGGTCCATCAGAAACTCGGCATAAGCGGCTAATGAATCGAGGTCACTCGTCCGAGCCTCCCTGCCAGCTACGACGGTCGTCTCCTGCTTTGACTTTTTCTGTTGAAGGGCCCCTATGGTCTCCGCCTCATCTGCCTCTTCCTCCTCGTCATACTGACGCCTCTTCCTCTACAACACTTACGTAGCACCAGCGACGACAGGCCTTGATGCCACTTGCAGCTCCAACCCCGCAATCATAACTGGTGCCTTCGTAGCCACCACTTTCCCTTTTTCTGACCCATGCAGGGTGACCGACCGCAGCCCCCGCCTGAACGGCTGGCAAACCAGCAACACCAAGATGGGAGTGATGAGGCATCGGCAACACCACAGGCACCTCGGACTAGCTCAGCGCCAGTGTCTCCGGGTCGACCGCAGTCTTCTGGGCCGCGAGCCCTTGAGCGTACATGCTATCCAAGAAATTGTTCATCTCTGCACAGCCCATTACCCTGGTAAAGGCATCTTGGCTCCTTCTATTTCCCGGCAGAGATTCTACACAAAAAATAACAAGTTAGCCCGCCGGAAACTGGACTAGAACACAAATCACCGAAAGTTACCTACTAAGGGCGCGAGTCAACTCTTGGGCGACCAACAATTCCCAACCAGTGAGAAGCCTAAGGTCAAGCAGCTTGCGGTTCGGCCAACACCCTCTAATCCTCACCATGCGACACTCCTCCTCGCAAGTCAGGTTGTAAAGCAAGCCCGCTACAAAAAAAGAAAAAGTGAGAAGCGATTAGAACTATAAGAGTCAACAAGCAAAGCCAAAATCTGGAGTGGCAGAGGTCGACGACAACCTCTGATAGGCTGAAACTCTGACTTATTCCGAAAGGTCGGCGGCCCCACGTTCGGCCCCTCTTTGTTTTCCCACCTGTCAGTGGCAACGCAGAAGGTCCCTCGCCAGTGCGAGATGGAATCCTTCATGTTCTCGATTAACTTGGGCACCCGTTGTTGCCGACTCAAATTCACTTGACCGCTACAACCTCGGCGCCTCACGTACGCGAACTCAAAGAAATGTGGCAACAGCCATCAGCAGCAGCCACATGTTGGGACAAATCTGCCCAAAGGCAAAGCCAAACTCACATACCAAAATTTGGAGATTGGGGAATAGCGGAAGAGTTACACCTTGGCGGAAGATGGCCTCATGAACAACAGCATACCCCGTCGGCAAAATGGATGCCTTCTTATTAGCTGCTGGCGGGTGCAACTTCACCACTCCAGGTAAGCGGAACACCCGCTTCAGGCGGCTGACGACGGCCCCGGTCATCTCCCTTCTCACCTCATCAATCGCAGTTCCGTCAGACAGGAACCAGGCAGATTCTATTTGCTTTCCGCCGACGTCTTCCCCATCGACGGAACCACTAGCTGCACTATTACTCACTAGCCTCTCCTCATGCCACTTGCGTCGCCATCATCCTCCCTGGTCCTAGAACTCTCCGATCGCCCACCTCGAGCCATGGTCACGTCCTAGGGTATGGTTTGTAAGGTTTTGATGTCTAGCAGTTCTGACAGTGAGGTTCCTGCAGGGGCAGACGGACGCAACGAATCAATAAATATCCAATCCGCCTCGCTGAACGACACGTCAAACCCGGAATCCTCACTACTCTAGATCTCTACTACGCTAGCCATCACAAACCCTAAAACCCAAACCAGTTAGTTCACATAAGATCTAAGCTACCCCTACGACAATTTTCATCCAAGAACATTAAGAACAATTTCCCAGATTTGACCAAAACACGAACACCAACCCACACTAACCCAGATTCGAGCATCTAGCAAATCCCTAAACCTCATCTCTGTCAAAAACACCAGAAGAGACCCCCTAAAACTCATGTTGCACCCTCAGAACACACCAACGAGACACAAAAACCACTCAAATCGAAAATCCAGAAAGTAGCAGAGCAAAAAAAGAAAAAAACTGAAAAGGCTCAGAATGACTAACCTGCTAGTGTGGGAAATCAGGAGCGTTCGAACTTTACGCCTTCATTTCTTGGGATCCCTTTCACCAAAACACCGATCTCTCGCTCGAGTGGCAGAGGTCACTTCTCGAATGCCAGAGGACAGAGCTTGAGGACGAGGAGAAACTTTGAAGTAGAGATAATGGCGACAACCTCTGGTTTTCCTCCCTTTTAATGTCAACATCAATCAAATCTCGTCCGCCAAAAAGTGACGTTATTCTCTAGCCACACACTTGTCTCAGGATCGCATTTAGTTTCTGGAATAACCGAGGCGTCGCCTCAGAGATTGAGTCGATAATTACCCATATTAATGGCGAAGAGACGGGTGTGCTGAGGATTTACAATCCCAAACGCTAGACAGACGCATGACGACCATGTGGCAGAAGCCATCAAAGGGGGCGAGTATGCCAATCGTCCAGGTTCAATGCCCCTACACCAGAGGGAACTTCTCTCCTTATCGTTCAAGCGAGTCTCCGCTACGCGCAACACCGCTAGCGGAACTTCTCCCTTATATCTTGCAAGCAAGTCTCCGCCACATGCAACACCGCTAGCGGAACTTCTCTCCTTATCTTGCAAGCGAGTCTCCGCTACGTGCAACATCGCTAGCGGAACTTCTCCCTCATATCTTGCAAGCAAGTCTCCGCTATGCGCAACACCATTAGCGGAACTTCTCCTTATCTTGCAAGCGAGTCTACACTACGTGCAACACCGCTAGAGGAACTTCTCCCTCTTATCTTGCAAGCGAGTCTCCGCTAAACAAAACATCACTAGCGGAATTTCTCCCTCCCTTGCAAGCGAGATAATTGCCGTTAAGCACAATACCGCTAGCAAATGTCTCGCAAACATCAGTCCCCGCGACGCTACCGCCCCCTTAAACTCGGCAGAGGGATTCCAGCCACCTCCGATTCCTCAGGCTACGCCTCATATGGGCATCGACCGCCACGCGACGTTGCATTAAAACTATGGTCCCCTGGGACAAATGCGGGGACACGTCAACAGTCTTTGATGGCCCTGATCAGGACCCCCTTAACACCCTCTGTTCAACATAGATTCCCTCAACAAAAAATACACAGACCAAACGGAGGTCTATCTTAGTCGGGGAGTGGGGGACTCCTTGGGGGGACTAGCAGGGGCCTACCCGAAAGGGTATAAAGTGTTTGCTCAATAAGTCCATGGTTGACAATGCGCAGATGCTAATTATGCTTTGCAAGTCTAGCGGGAGTAACGCTTCAAACCGCTAGGCAACTCCCCAACCAAGATTGCCCTCCTTGACTGGGGACTTGGGGGACTTGTACTTACATGAGCATTTGCCTAGGATAATTAGCTATAATGAGCCACGCCTATACTACCGCCAGCAATACCAGCTCCCACCATAAGAGTCACTTATGGAAACACAGCCAAGTAGGCTACCGCTAAGGCCCTGGCTTACCCCCAGATCACCACTGACGCGCCGCCACGCGCTGCGCGAACACAGCATCAGAAGCTCCAGAAGTTGGGAATTGAAGCATATCAGTCCCACATCGAAAACATGGAGAAGGTCAGCTCTCTCCTCACCTATAAAAGGTTCGCTTATCTCTTCTCATTAATTAGGCATCTACTACTTGTCTACTGTTACCATGTCAACACAAATACATTGACTAACTTAGGCATCGGAGAAGAGAAGACCACCCGACACGGTCTTCCTTTGACGCCCCCTTTGTATTTCACTTGACAGGTAGTGGAAGCACTGAGAATATAAGTAACAGTCCGCCCACGGGACCTGTGTTGATTATAGTTTAGCTACCGCTGAACTTGTGAACATTAACACTCATGAAGCCTCCAACTTCGAGTCTCGAAAGAATATATCCAAATACATTGGTAAAAATTTGAAAAAATGGCACCCTGTCTGATGACAAAGACCTTGTAATGAAGCGATTTGGAAGAGTCTAAAGCCAAATCAACATACAAACGTATAATATAATGTCTGGATTTAGTGGGAGCAGATGGAAGAGTGAGCTCTGAGCAATGTCTAGTTTTTGGATTGACAACATAATAGATGTTGTTGGGTTCAGATTCAGTTGCTGATGGATTGAAACCATAATACTCGATGTTGGATTTAGGTTCACACAAGAGCAAGCCGTTGCGTGACTGCAAAATTCTGATGTTTTCCGGGTCTGGGATGAAACTTAGAGGTTCGGTGGGAGACCTAGGTGAGGTTTTATTGTTACATAGAGATATGAAGTCAAGTCCCTCTCTACCATCAACAAAGAAATTGGAAACCTTGGGGTTAGGGTGGAATTCTTCGTCGCAAGCCACAAATTCTGCTGCTGACGAAACCATAATTCTCTATAAGAAATCTAGAAAAACCTCTCTCTCAAACTCACTTTCTTTGCGTTTTTTGTTTTGCCAATGCACTTGCTCTTTGTCTTATGATCTACTACCGCACTATGCCACTATTTATAGGACTCTAACTTACCCAATAAGTTATCCGAAATATTTTCATAATAGACACAGAAACCATACTTGTCGAAAAAAAAAAACCATCAACAGGTAGGAATATGTTACATACATGCCGTAGGAGACTTTAGGTCGGAATTAGTATTGGAAATATTTTCCCAATAAACACAGAATCCATACTTGCCAAATAAAGAAGAAGACATATCACCAACAATTAAGAATATGTATAATGTGCAACAGGTAGGAATATGCAATGTAAACAGCAGGAAACCATCAAATTTATCTCCACTTTAACAAATCCTTATTTTTGGAGCAATCCACTTCTAGCAGATTACTCCAACCGTCAATATTCTTTAAAACTCTTCAAAATCCATGGCAATCAACATCTCCTTTCACTCAAATAAGCAAATTTTAGGAGTTATCGGATGAAATACAATTTACTTGATTGATGCTCATTATGGTATTAACAATAGTAGCGTGTAAATTAAGAAAACCTGTATTTAAGAGACCTAAAAATATTTTGAATTAATCATAAATATAAATACCAAAAAAAAAAAAGCATCCATAAACATGAAAAAAAAAACTTCCTGCAGACTGCTTGATCGGATTAAAGAGACTAAGAGATGATGTGGCAACCTGTAGACTAAAGAGTCAGAGTTAGAATAAGGGAATAAAATCCTTCCAAGGTCTCTACGAATATGGGCCATTACGTTTAAGCCTCATTTGGTTCACGGAATAGATTTCTTAAGAAAATTGTTCATTTATATTTCCATCGGGAAGGAAAATTAAGATTCCTACTAGTGTGTTTGGTAACAATACGTAAGGAATGGAATCAATAACTAATAGTATAATTAAAGAAAATTGTTTTTTTTTTTTTCAGGGCTAAGCACTGATTACTACCCTGTAGTTTGGGTCCAAAATAAATTCAGTCCCTGAACTTCTAATTTCATCAAAAACACCTCTGCACTTTCAATTTTGATCTAATAGGTTCAATTTATTGATCTTCTGACAATTGAGTCATTTAACTTGTTGACGTGGCTCATATATGACCTATGTTTTATGATGTGGTATTGAGGTGGTCTGCATAGTCAATTTAGAAGTGCGATCCACTATTAGAAATCTATCAAATAAATAGTTTTTCAACAAATAATAAAAATGTAACGTGAACTCATAACAGAATATTAACGAATTGGATATTGGACCTAAACCACAGAGTATTAACTAGTATTTAGGCCTTTTTTTATATAGAATTATTTTAGCCATATAGTGTAATAAATGTTAGTAAAGTGTACGTAATAAATGCTAGGAAATGAGAAAGGAAAATGGTTCCTTAGGAGAATGGAAGGATTCATTTTCCTTCCTGTTTTCCCTTGCAGGAGGAACCATTTTCCTAACCTTACACTTACCAAACACAGGAAAGTAAGCACTTTCTCTTTCCCGAACTTAAAATATGTGAAACAAACGAGGTCTTAAGACCGTGACACCTGTCTCTCTTATTGATCGCGGTTTCCTAAAAACTTAATTCATAGGCCCAATGTCTAATCTGCTAGCTAAGGTCTCAGACAACCAACATGACATTGCAGCTCCTTCCTTGTCCATGTTTATAATTCAGCAATTACACTAAGTGAACCCAATGTTCGAACACACATATTCCAGATAAATCATAATAAGAAATCTCAATTAAAAGTTGAAACATATTAGTAGTGTTAATGCTCAAAATACCGCTATATGATATCGGCTTCCACTAACGTGTATGACGGTCCAATCTTCATATATATGTAGAATTTGTGAAGTCCCGTCAATCTGTCAAGAGAAATGCAACAGCGTTAAGAGGGGAGACAGCGATTGGCGGTCTTCACTCCTCTGATGCTGAAGTTAGACGGTGTATTTGTATTGGCAAATGTGGCGGTCAATAGCTATTAAATGAGTAATGAATGAAGAGAGAGAACTTTTAAAGGTGAAATAGTGAGTTACCTCACTCTCATTTTTGAATTGGGACTGATATGCTTCAATTTACTGAGTTTTGATTCTTTCTGCAGAGACAACTTCAGGCGGCGAGTCTCGGTGCGTGGGAGCATATTTCAGCCTGGGGCCGGTTTTTCGATATAGACTATGTTGCTTTGTTTCCGAGGGTCACACAGCTGAGGTATTCTGACAAGTTATGTCAGTGGCATAAGTGCTTATTATGGCCGGCAAGTATATGATGTATATACAAGTCCCCCAAGTCCCCAGTCAAGGAGGGATTTCTTGGTTGGGGAGTTATCGCAACTAAGGTGGCACCTTTAGTCATATGTCAAGCATAATCAGTGCGAGTGCATCGTCAACCATGGATTTTGTCTAAGCAAGCGCTTGTACCCTTTCGGGTAAGCCCCTGTTAGGCCCTCAGGGAGTTCCCCACTCCCCTGCTAAGAAAGACCTCCATTTGGTAGGATGATTGTTTGTTGATTGGAGTTGCTTGGCAGCATGAGGCGGTGGGTGGCGACCCCACTCTTTCGGTGCCTTAGTCTGATCAATGGCTGCTGTGGGCTGTGTTAACGGTTCCCTTACTCTTTCTCAGAGGACCTCGTTGAGGTCGGTGCACCGAAGATATCGGCGACATGTCCCTGGTTGTGTGCGCTCTGCTAAATGTGCATTGTATCGGGTAACATGCCTATTTTGTTTGGCGGGGTTAATAATGTTGGGCTTCGTGACCAGGCATTTATCAGTTTGGTGATTTGACTGTGTATTTACCTTCCGTGTTAATGTAGACAAAATTGTTATCGGTGAATAGACCTTATTGGCGGTACTTCCTGTTTTGTGGTAGATGAATGACTTGTAAGTTGCCTATTAGTAGAGTAGTTATGGAGTTACTTAGCAGAGAGTAAGTTGCCTATCAAACATGGCGGTTGTATTTTGAAATCTTTTGTTATTTGGCCAGATTCTTTCTGCTCTTCCGACAAGGTAGGTGACACGTGGGGATTGTTGATAGAGGTGGCGTGCGCGGAAATGCCACTGTAGAACCGTTGTTGCTTCACCATAAATGTTGCTTTTATGAATGCATCGATTTAATAGAGGTGTTACCTCGGTTAGTGGGGGGATACTTGTCGTGATCTGGCTGGATGATCACTTAAGCGGTGACGGTCGTGATTTATCGCAAGAGTTTATATTTAAGGGGGAAATGAAATTGCATTTTCGATCAGTTTACTTCTTCGGCGATTGAGAGAGAAAACTAGAGAGGATCTACAAACGTTGCTGATCGAGTGGGGGGAAAGAAAGAAAAGAGGACAAAGAAAGGAGATTTGTAGAAGGAGCGCAAGTAATCGAAACTCACTTCGACGTTATGGCATGTTTCGTCGCTCTCTGGTGCTTCTGTGAATCCAAGGTATGTTTTTTCTGTCTTTACGACTGTGTTCTTGTTTTGGTATACATTTGTGCTTGTGGACGTGTGTGTTTTGCGTCATACTATGTTTGATGGTCTGAAGGTATCTGGGTCTTTAAGATGTTGGTGGGTTTTGTGCTTTTTGTATTTTTTTTTTGTTTGAATGACTGTTCTTGGATGAATGTTTGTGGTTTGATGGTGTAGGGTGTTGGTTTAGATCTAACTTGATTGCTAACTTCTAGGTTTAGAGTGTTTGTGGGGCATGCCAGCCTTTATCGATATCTCAAGTAGCGAAGAATCAGACGTGTCGCTTAATTCATCGGATAGGGGTTATACTGATTCACTGCGTCGTCCTACTTCTGCAGAAGGTGGCTTGGAGGAACCGTTGGATATTGTTCCGCTGCAAACCATTCCACCGCCACCTATGGCAGTGTGTCAAAGTGAGGAGCATGAGATTTTCCATCGTACTAGGGAGGATGAGGTATCCGACAGTAGTGAAGAAAGTATCGAGGCTTCTGGATAGAGCGATGATGAGCTCGAGATAGGGGATGAAGGTCAGAGTTTCACACCTGCTAATTTTTCGTGGGTTCTCAGTGATGGCATCGGAGTTGAGGAACCTTCCTCCATCCTGTCGTGGCGGAGAATATGACAGTTGAGGGATAGGTTTCACCTGCCTGACATCGTGAAGTTGCGGCCGTTAGAGAAGGGTGAGAGAGCGACTGACTTGCTGGAAGGTTATGCAGCTATTCACGAATCTATACTTCATCACGGGGTAAAACTGCCGCTACTTTGTAGTCTATAATACATGCTCCATGAGTTAAATGTTGTAGCCAGTCAAATGTCCATAAATATGTGGAGGATGTGGTTGGCCTTGACCACCTTGTGTGATATATCGGGGTGTGAATTCCCAAGAGTGGCAAAAGTATTATTTTTCTATGATTGACGTATAACGAGAGGAAACATTGTAGTGGTACCATGAAACTGACTCGCCGCCTTAGCGCCCATAAAACTTTTGGAAAATACACCTGATTCTTCCACAATGTGGTGGGCCGCTGTGTGTCTTGCCACCGAAGGTTGGGAGTATGATATGAGGACAGAGGGGGCAAGAGCTCCTCGTTTCAGGGTGCCATCTAAATTTCAGGCGATAAAAGGTTGTTATTTATGTTTTTGACGCCTGCTTTTTGTGTTGAACGTTAATATTTATTTAGTTGCATGTTTGCCGCCATGTATTGTCGCGTGTTTCTCCGTTATGTGATCCCTTTGTTTTATTTGAAGAGGGTTGGAGACCTAAATTGACCGACATCGAGCGGGAGCGAGTTCTTTCGCACTGGTCACTGCTTATTCATCTGTTTCTGACTCGGGAGCCCGGTGAGTGAAGATTTGTAGTTGGAAACCCATTGCATTGTTATTGCCTGTGGTATGACAATATCTATTTTTCTTTTACTTTACAGCAGTAACTCGTACAAACAAGAGAACCACCGAAGTACTGAAGAAGGCGATGGCGGATATTAGTGGGATAAAAACCTATGTCAACTTCATGCTTGACGAGGCGGCCAAGGTACAAAAGCAGACTATTGACATGCACACGAGGGAGATAATGACGGGAGGGGAAGCAAAAATTTTGGCAGCTCCGCTACATTCCAATCACGCCAAGTTGAAGAAAAAGAAATGGGGGGCAAGGAGAAAAATGTGGCGGACGAGGGTACGTGAGCAAGAAAGTGAGGAGACAGGGTTTGTTCTCGAAGGTGCGGCTGATAAGAGTACGCCTGCTATCGGTGGAAATGTGGTGGCGGAAGATGTTGAGAGGGAGAAGAAGAAAACGGTGGCGGACAAGGGAGCGCTCAAGCATGGTGGCAAAAGGTGGTTGGTGAGTCCCCTTGGGAAGTTGGCGGTCCGCCAGCAGGGCCATCCGCTGTGCTTCAAAAAAGGAAGATTTCTCCCTCTGCCGTAGTTTCAGATCCTTCCAAGAAGAGCAAGGTTGGGGTTGGCCACAAAGATGTCGGGGCGGTAAATTTGTTTCTGACAATCCCTGTTGTCGGGCTTGTGTAGAGTGCGCCCGTCAGCCAGTAGGCCTTCCTTCACAAGGTGTGTGAGCGGCTGGGTTTTGGTAGTGAGGCTCGAGTTGCTCGGCCAGCGGAGTTGTCGAAGCTGGAGACATCCCTTGATCTGATTTTGAGGTGTGCTCATGAGCTTTACCTTTACCAAGGCTCTGTGAAGGATCGCAAACTGAAAGACGAGCTGCTGCAGGCACGACATGACTTGTTGGCGGAGAGGGAAAAGAACAAGTCCATTACGGGGAATATTGCAAAGCTTGACCTTGCTCTTGCTGATGTGAGGGAAAAGTTCAAACTTGTGGTGGACAAGACTATTGCTGATACCACTACTATCGCCAACCTAAATGCTGAGCTGGAGGCCTTAAAGCCAGAGAAAACTGAGCAAGAAGATACCACTGCTCAGCTGCAGGAGGCTCTTACCGCCCAAGAGAAAGAATTGGCGGATCTTCAGTCTGCTAAGCAGAAGGAGATGGCTAAAGTGGCGGAGGACAAAAAGAATAAGATCAGCCAGGAAGTAGTGGAAGCTTTTAAGAAGTCTGATGCATTCTTGGAGTTGCTTACTGACGCCGGGCTATAAGGTGTTGCCGCCAACTTTCAGGAGCTTAAGGATAAGGGGTATTTAGACATGGCAAAAATTATTGTTGATCGAGCTCCGCCCCATACTGAGTCAGGAGATGCCGAGAGTACTGGGGACGATGAGTTGTCAAGTGGCGAGTCATCTGATAGCGGGGAGGAGGGTAGCTCTCTAAGGAGAATGACGCTCAGTCTGATGGTTACCCAGAGACTCCGATGCCTACAAGTAAGGCATACAAAAGAAAAATGTGCACTCGCCAGCCTATTGACAAGCGTCTTGGCTGGGCAGGACTAGGATATTACGATATTTGCATATATTGTCATTGCTCCTTTTGTAATGTGGCCGTCTTTTCTTTTGTAAACAAAGTGAACAGCCTTTGACCGGGAATCCCAACTTTTTGAATGTGATGCTTATTTTCTTTTCATTTTGTTGTGCGTGTTTTGTTTGTTAGATTGCACTTTAGGATTATGATGTTAAATTTTTGTAAGCATCAATGAAACACTAAAGGGATTAAGATTGGCCCGTTACATGCACATATATCGCCTTTGTTCCTCTGGGGAGCGAAGGTGTTGGTTTTGACTAGACTTGATATATTTTGCTTCTTGTTGTTATTTTTTTTTGTGCATGTGTGGGACAATGGTTTGAATAATTCCTCGTTTCATTCACGACTGGGCGGACCTAGTTGGTTACAAAAATTCGTACATGTAGGGTAGCTTTTCTTAGCTAAACTCTGCAAAAATTAGTTAAGTGAAGATGCTTGTGGGCATTTTACACCGTTACTTGTAATAATAACGGAGATGCTAAGTGTTCCATGGATGTGTGGATGTGACGCCTTCCTTGCTCTTTAGGTAAAATGTGTCGGGGCTCACTACCTCTACAATTTGATAAGCTCTTTCCCAGGTTGGACGAAGTGCCTTTGGCGATGGTATGATTTCTTTCATGACCCAGTCACCAAGTTGTAGGCTTCTGGCTTTCACACGGTTGTTGTAGAAGCGGGACACCCTCTGCTTATTTTGCAAGTTGTGCAGATGTGCCTTGTCTCTTTTTTCTTCTAGTAGGTCTTTATCGAGATTGATGCTGACAACATTTTTTGTGGCGTCATGCCTGTCAACCCTAGCTGTTGGTTGGGTTACTTCAATGGGGAGGACAACCTCTGTGCCAAACATCATGCATAATGGAGTTTCTCCATTGGCGGATGTCGACGTTGTCCGGATGGCCCAGAGGACCTCTGGGAGCTTGTCGGCCCATAAGCCTTTTTTGTCTTCCAACTTCTTTTTTAGTAGCTTTTTGATGACTTTGTTGGCGGCTTCAACCTGGCCGTTGGTTTGTGGGTGTGCCACGGAAGCGAAATGCATCTTAGTGCCTAGTTTGGCGGTGAAGCTAATGAGTTCTTCGTTGTTGAATTGTGTTCCTTTTTCGGTGATGATTGTGTCAAGGATTCCATAACGACAGTAGATATTTTTCCATAAGAAATGTTGGACTTTAGGGGTTGTGATCACCGTTAATGGTTATGCTTCGACCCATTTACTGTCATAATCGATGGCCATAAATATGTATTTGAATTGACCATTGGCAGTTAGGAGTTTTCTGACAATGTCTAAACCCCACATGAAGTGAATCCAATGTGTGATAATGATGAACAGTGGCTCTGCCAAAGCATGTGGGAGTCTGCGTACTGTTGGCATTTGTAACAGGATCGCGATATCTCTTTGGCGTCATCTCCTAATGTCGGCCAAAAGTAGTCCTAGCGCATGGTGTGGTTGGGTAATGATCTGGCTCCTGAATTATTGCTGCACTCTCCAGCATGTATTTTGGCCAGGACTTGTTTTCCCTCTTCTGGTGTTAGACACTCTAAGTTGGGATGTGTGAACCCTTGGCGGTAGAGTTTACCATTTTGCATGTTGTAACTTGTTGCCCTTCGTATCAGTCGCATGGCCTCAACCTTGTCGGATGGCAGTGTGCCGTCACACTTGTAGTTGAGTATCTCGTCCATCTAATTGGGGCTTACCTCTATGGTATAGATCTCCGCCAGTGTTTTAGTGATGCTGGGCTTGTCAAGGGTTTCCACCCTAGTATCGGTGGGACTCTGATGTGGTTGAGCTGTTGCTAGGCATTCCAAGGAATCGGCCTTTGCGTTCTTTTCGCGGGGTATTTGCGTGATGTTGAAGAAATTGAACTTGCTGAGCAAGGTCTTGGCGTACCCTTGGTATCCCGCCAATTCCTTATCTTTGAATTGGAATGTATTGTTGACTTGATTTACCACTAGTTGTGAATCACTGAAAATGTCGACACTTTCTACTTCGCAATCGAAGAGAAAAACGAAGACCCACGTAATTACGTTCTATCGTATATTGCGTGAACTTTTGAAAGAAGGACAGAGAACTAGAGATGGCTGAATCATCCAAGATTGAGAACAAAGAACTTGGGAGTGAAGAGACCAACTGGGTTATATGATTCACTGCAAAAGCTAATTTTTTGCCTTGAGGAGTCCTTGCTTGAAGGCTGCTAGTGCCATTGTTTTATCCAGATCCTGACATCTTGATGTGGCGGTCCTCCATCTCGTGACAAATGATTTTAATGATTCATCACTGCCCTGGTTGATGTTGAACAGTTTGATGGAGTTGTGGTATCCATCTATCATGAGGATGAATCATGACAGAAATGCATTTGAGAGAGCAGAGAATGAATCCATGGAGTCCGACGGGTATTCGAAGAACCAACTCATTGTTTCGCCATCCAATGTTTCACAAAATAGGTGGCAGATGATGGCTTCATCAAATCCCTTATTATTAGTCACTTTCTTGAAAGTATCCATGTGCACAAACAGATCTGTTGTGCCGCTACATGGGGCTACCTTGAGGGTTTTTGCAAATGTGGGTCTGATGGTTTGCAAAATCTTATAGGTAAACGGACCTGGCCGTGCTGCAAAGAGTGGATTTTGTGTCAGCGGTGGTGCACCAGCTTCTGCTCTGCGCAACCTTTCCTCTAATTCCCGTATTTTTTCCAGTTTCAAGGTGGTAGCGTCGACAGTTGGCCTTGGTATTTGTTGGATAGGCGCCGCCACTTGTTGGCGGGGTGACAGTGCATTTCCAATGGCTCTCTGCTGTCTGGCGTTGAACGAATTATCATATTCCTGTTGCGAGTCCGCAACCTGTTCTTGTGCTAACACTGGTGATGGTGCTGGTCCCAGCCCAGTTACTTCAGCTGGGTTAAGGGCGACACCCATTGGGATTATCGACACTAGTGCTGCTCTCGTTCCTGTGCTTGGACTGAGTCTTACGCTTTGGGAGTGCCCACTTTGAGTTGGTCGTGTATTTGCCCCTAGTGCTTTCTTCAACTTGTCAAATTTTGACAATAATGTTGCCACTTGATTTTGGGCTCTCGCCCTTTCCTTTCGTTCTCTCTCTCTCTCTCGCTCTCGCTCTCTGTTTGCATTGTGCAGGTCCGCCAAGGCTATTTCTAGCATGGCGGCTAGATCCCGACCTTGCTCTTGACGGCTTGGGCCAGTCTGATTTTCCACCATAGATTGTGGTTGTGGTACCTTGGGGGTGTCGAGGTTTTGACCGTCAGTATTTACCGATGTGATAAATAACTCACGGGTGACGGTTGCTAGTTTGGCGGGGTTGGGCTGAGAGTTGGCGGCACTACTAGCAAAATCAGCAACCCACACTGATTTTAAACACACTGACTCTCACACTGATTTTTAATCAGTAGGTTTTAACTTATAAATACAGATATCCATGTGAACTAAATATATGGGTCCCATGAAAGCACATGCTTACACTTTTTCTTACTGAAATCAGTGTGACTTTATTTTGTCACAGATGTTTGTATGCACTAAGTATTTAATTTGTACTGATATTTGTGTGAGTTATTTACACACAGATATCAGTCAAAAATATAAAATTATAATTTGCAAACTAATTTTCATTCATACAGACATTTGTCACAATGAGTTTTCACACTGTTATCTGTGTGAAAATCGGAGACACTGATATCTGTATGGAGTTTTACACAATTATCTGTATAAATTGCTGCTATCTCACGGACATCCGTATGAATATTGGATTGATAGAGGAACATGACATGCTTGCATCTCACACAGATATCAGTTTGTATTATTCTTGTTAAGACACACAGATGTTAATGTGAATTGTGGAATGTCGAAAAGGCACTAATATCTGTAGGGAATTTAACACGGTTATCTATAGCAATTGTTGGTTTCCACAAATATCTGTGTGAATCTTTAATTGACATATATAGAGATGACATGTTTCAGTTCTCACAGATATCAATCTGTATTAATCTTGTTAATATACATAGATATCAGTGTGAATTGAGGAATGTGAAAATGCATTGATATCTGTATGAATATTTGCACAGTTATCTGCAGCAACTGCTACTTCCCACAGATAGCCGTGTCAATCTTTAACTAACATATGACGAGACATGTTTTCATCTCACACAGATATCAGTTTACTTATTCTTATTAATACACACTGATATCTGTGTGAGATGAAAACAAGCAATCGACACTGATTTTGTTCATACAGACTTACAATTTTTATAAACAAATAACTGATAAATCAAAAAGTTAACTTGTTCAAGAGATAGGATGTTGCCTCTCTCTCTCTTCCGAACTTCATCACTTTTCATATTTGAAATTTGGTTTGGTTGTTTCACCTGGCTTTGTCTATCAATATTTCCGAAGTTAGCTATCAGTAGAGGCAAGTCAAATGAGTTTATTTGTTTTAGCTGCATCAACTTCAGTAGCCAGCGACTCTTGGGCAAGTTTCAATCTTTCCACTCCATCGTCTAGTTTTTGAAGGTTGCTTTTGCAGTGAATCATATAACCCAGTTGGTCTCTTCACTCCCAAGTTCTTTGTTCTCAATCTTGGATGATTCAGCCATCTCTAGCTCTCTGTCCTTCTTTCAAAAGTTCACGCAATATACGATAGAACATAATTACGTGGGTCTTCGTTTTTCTCTTCATGATCTAAGTTTATTTCCGAGGGCAGGGAACTCTTCATCACAGGCCACAGTTTCTGGTGCTGAGGAAACCATAATTCTCTATTAGAAATTTAGAAAAATCTCTCACAACAAGTTCTCACTTTCTCTGCATTTTTTGTCTTGACAATGCTCTTGCTCTTTGTCTAATGATGATCTACTACTGCGCTATGCCACTATTTATAGGACTCTAACTTACCGTATAAGTTATCCGAAACATCTTCCCATCAGACATAGCGCTCCTGGCATTAATTGGCCGGGTCGTGCTTCCGGTGTTGTTACTTTGAAGAAATTAGAGTGCTCAAAGCAAGCCTATGCTCTGGATATATTAGCATGGGATAACATCATAGGATTTCGGTCATATTCTGTTGGCCTTCGGGATTGGAGTAATGATTAACAGGGATAGTCGGGGGCATTCGTATTTCATAGTCAGAGGTGAAATTCTTGGATTTATGAAAGACGAACAACTGCGAAAGCATTTGCCAAGGATGTTTTCATTAATCAAGAACGAAAGTTGGGGGCTTGAAGACGATCAGATACCGTCCTAGTCTCAACCATAAACGATGCTGACCAGGGATCGGCGAATGTTACTTTTAGGACTCCGCCGGCACCTTATGAGAAATCAAAGTTTTTGGGTTCCAGGTGAAACTTAAAGGAATTGACGGAAGGGCACCACCAGGAGTGGAGCCTGCGGCTTAATTTGACTCAACACGGGGAAACTTACCAGGTCCAGACATAGTAAAGATTGACAAAGTAGGAATAAGTTACTTACAGTGGGTCAGAATTAATATTGGAAATATTAGGAAAATAAATACAGAAGCCATACTTGCCAAATAAAGAAGAAGAGATATTTTCCATACAATAGGAATATGTATAATGTACAATAGGTAGGAATATCCAATGTACACAACGGGAAACCATCAAATACTTTGTCCAAGGAATTATTAACGAAAAATATGCTTTTGTCTCTTGACTCTTGCAAGTCTCGACCGCGGCTAGCCTTGGTTGGTGGCGGTCTTGTACCTATGACTGTGAAGGGGGTTGTCTCTCTTTTCTCTCGTCTACTCCACGGTGTTGATGGGCTTGCTTGATGACCAGGGCGGAGCCAGAAATTTTTTTTAGGTAAGGCAAGACAATGGCAGGAGGGGAAGAGAGGAAAATTAAAGGGAAGCTATAGATTCTGGAGGTAATTACGAAGATTTTGCCCTGGTTTTGCTATGTTTTTGCCTAATTTCTGCCATTTCTTCCCCAATTAATTCACCTTGTTTTGCCTATCCATGTCCATAGGCTGCGACCTCTTTCTTCTTGCTATTATCACGGTTCGTGATGGCAGTGGTCAAGGATTTCTGTTTGAAGGCTCTCATGGGGTGCGGACCGAAGATGGTCTGGTGTTTGCTGTGGTGTCGGCGCCTGGAGATCCTCCTCTATTTGGTGGTGACAGGCTGGTTCTTGGCTTTACGATGGAGGCACTTTAGAGCAGTCCCCTCTGGTTTGTGGAGGCGGCGGTTTGGCATAGACAAGATTGTAGAGTGGCTGCCGGCGGTGTGGGCGGTGCAAGTTTGCTTGGGGGATGAACCAACTACGGCATCTCTACCTTCATTGGTGGGTTGCACCACTAGTGATTTTAATGGTGGCGGTGGTAGCGGGGTTGTGGGTACAGATGCATACATGGTCGATTTCCGACGTCAAGAGATGCAGTGGTTTAAGACGGCGGCAATAGTGTGGTAGAGGCTGAATTCTTCTCTATGGTTTGTCCTAGTTTGGTTGTTTGGGCCTAGCATTGGGATGCTAGGGTTTCTCCACATTGGACCTTGCTGGAAATTGTCTTTTTGGGCTGGGCTACGGGGCATTTAGGGATGGTGGAGTCTTCTACTGCAGAGGACAATGTGGAGGGTGCTATGTCACCTTCTACGGATAGTTTAATTTAATTTTTATTTGGGTCGCAAAAATCAGAGCCTTAGTTTGGTCTATTTTATGTCTGCTTTGAGGTTTTTTTGTTTTTGTTATAATAAAAGTGCGTAAATTTTCTAAAAGGTGTGTGTACTTGGGAGTTTTGTGTTTTTATTCTTCTAAACTAGGGATTTCAGGAGTTTCTAAGGAACGATTATTTCTGTCGACTTCATAAGGGTATTTCGTTTTTATACTGTTTGATGAACTTAATGCAATGGCTGACCTATTTAGATAAAAAATAATAATAATAACAACAACAAATAATCCTTATTTTTGGAGCAATCCATTTCTAGCAGATTACTGGATCCAACCGTCAAAATTCTTTAAAACTCTTGAAATTTATGGCAATCAACATCTCCTTTCACTAAAATAAGCAAATTTTAGGAGTTATGAGACGAAATACAATTTACTTGATTGATGCTCATTATAGTATTAACAATAGTAGCATGTAAAATTAAGAAAAAGTGTTTTTTAGGAGAACCAAAAATATTTTTGAATTAACTATAAATAGGGGTAAATATTAGTTACTCACTATACTTTACGCTTAAAAATGTACTTTACTCCCTCACCTTCTAAATTAAATAGATAGATTACTCTTTGTTCTCTCAATTTCTCAACCAATATGTCAAAAATGTCTATAGTACCCCTCACTTCCTCTTTTTTTTAAAATTTATTTTTTTCTCTTTTTTATTTGTATTTTTTCTGCTTACATCTTCTTCCTCATCTAACACCTTTCTCCAAACCACCCCCCACCCCCCCCCCCCCCCTTCTCTCCACCCACATTTTAATGTCTAGTTACCTCATTTTGCTTAAGTCTAAACTCAACCCTCTCAATGGCAAACTACAACCTCAATGCATACACTCTTAACTAACAAAGACGGTTTATTTTAAAAAAAAAAGTACAAAGAGGGTTTAATAAATTCCTAAAGCCTGATAATTCTATGGCTCAAATCTTCTTCACTCTCAGAATATGAGAAATTCAAAGTAAATATCTAAAGCACCTCAAGCCCTCCTAAATCTAAAGACTTTAATATACCTAGGAAAGTGAAATTCACACTCCCCATTTTACAATTCACACTCCTTCTTTCCATTTTTGGTTGTAGTTCTTATAAATATACAAGAATAAGTTTGGAGAGTGTATTGTAAAATAAAGAGTATAAATTTCAATCCCCTATACCTAATACTAGTCAATCATATCTTTAAATGTAAACATCTTTAATACTAATCAACCATAACCCAACTAATTTGAATAGTAATTTCATATATAAAAAGGTTATAGAACGATATATTGTTTGCGAAGAAAAGCATCATTACCTAGCTTTCAAACCCCATCCTGAGAGATTGGCTACTTTCATCAAAGCTTTCCTCCCCTTGTCCACTCGCTTTGTTGTCTTTGAAAACTCGTTCGTGCACGGCAAAGTACTTCTAGAAATTCCCCATGTGTTGGTATTCAACTTCCGACAGCTCTACACCATAGAAGATAGGCAAAACCACTGAGCCTGACTCATCCATGCACTGAAGGATCTTGGCGAGCTAATCTAAGCACCATGTCAAAGAATTGTAGTTGCTCGAAAGAATGGCGACGGAAATCTATGATTTCTCAATTATGTTCAAGGGTGCTGGTGAAATGGGTTTGCCTTTGTCAAATATGAAAGTGATAATTCCTTTCAGGCAGAAAACTTTATACAATTTCTATTTGAAATTTTTATGACTGTCCACGCCTCTAAAACTCAAGAAAACGTCAAATTTCTAGTAAGGGGAGGAAGGAGGATCTAGGATTGTAGAGGAGGGAAGAAGAGTTAAGTAGAGAGAGAGAGAAAAATTAGGGCTAGATATTGGTTACTACCCTGTGATTTTTTGTCCAAAATCAATTCAATCCCTGAACTTCTAATTTTATCAAAAACACCCATGTACTTTTAGTTTTGATCTAATAGGTCCAATCTATTAGTCTTCCGTTAAGTGAGTCTAAGCTATGGTTATGTTATTTGTTAAAAAATATTTTATTTGATAGATTTTAATAGTAGGACCCACTCCTAAGCTGACTATGCATGCCACCTCAACACCGCATCATAAAACATAAGCCCCACATGAGCCATGTCAGTCAGCTAACGGACTCACTTAATGGAATTCTAAAGAATTTGACCTATTAGATCAAAATTGAAAATGTAATTAATGATGTTTTTGATTGAATTAGAAATTCATAGACTGAATTGATTTTAGACCCAAACCACAGGGTAGTAACCAATATTTAGCCCAATAAATTAAAAACAAAAAAAGAGAAAATGAGGGGTATAAGAGATTTTGGGCCTATTAGATGAGATAATGAGAGACCAAGGAGTATTCTATTTAATTTAGTAACTGAGGGATTAAATTGTTTTTGGGAGCAAAGTAGATTCCATGTTTAGTCCTTATAAATATAAAAATAGCAAATAAAAAGACCTTTGCCTTTAAATTAATTAGCAGCCCACAAAAGCCCAATATATGTTCCAGTTGAATTCATCCATAAATATAAAATAATAATAATAATAAATAACTAAATTCTTACATAATGCTCAATCGGATCAAAGAGACTAAGAGAAGATGTGGTTATCTGTGTGCTAAGAGTCAAAGTTAAAGTAAGAGAACAAAATCCCTCCAAGGTTTCTGCAAATCTGGACCATTACGTTTATGACCGTGAGAACACATTAGAGAAATACGATTTTTTTTTGACACCCTCATATCGTATTGATCGCAATATCCTAAAAGTTTTATAGGCCCAAAGACTAATCCACTAAGGTCCCGGACAGCCAAAATGGCATTGCAGCCCTTCCCTGTTAATGTTTATAATTAAGTAATTACACTAAGCGAACTCAGAGTTCAAACGCAGAGATTCAAGACAATCATAGTCAACAATCTCTACCGAAACAAATTAGTGGAAAGCCATCTTTATATTCCGAGATTTTCCAAAATTCTATTAGATCAAACCTTCATGGTTAACAACCCTTCTCTCCCTTCTCTTGTGAAAACATTCATCAACAAGCAATATAATGCCAGGGAACAACTTCATGTTGCATTATGGCTCAATAACTCAATTTGTCTTATGTCCTATATTTTTTTCTTGTATTGGTTCAAGGGCATTGTTATAAAAGCCGTTATAAGGCTATAAGAAGATAGCAATAGAGTTTCTCTTGTAACAGAGTTATTGTCTAGGTTGAGAGCCTTAGAGCTGCCATCAAACTCTTTAAGAGCTGCTATGTAAACAGAGCTACTACAAACCTTTGTAAACCCTCATTTAATAGTGGAACTCTTTCTCCATACTCTTCCGCCGACATAGACTGTATCAACTGCGTCAACAGTCATTTGTATTCTTTAGTTTATCGTTCTTGCTTATATATGGTTATTGTAGGATTTACACCGCAATGATTCTCTATACTTCTGTTTGTTGGAATTTGATGCGGCTTACTTGCGCAACACTTCCAACATCTCAAAAGGTTTGGTGAATCAGTTTCACCGTGCAAGATAAAATTAGTTAGCCACCTCCTTTTTTGTTTTGTTTTTTTTTTTTTTTTTAAATAAGCGAGAGCATGACAAGCTCTATGTCCTCTGTCGAAGTTTTATTGAAAAATGCAAGTGTACATATGGGCAGGAGGACCTAAGCAAAATCTGACCCAGAGAAAGAACAGGGATACATAACTAAAAAGGAAATTTCTGGAAAGTACCGAGCTGATAACTAATATATAACACTCAACAACCCAGCAAAACACAGGGCACAAATGTACTAAACTTGAACGAAGGCCATGACACAAAATCACGACCAAAAGACTGGACTAAGAAGTGAGGCAATACGGAGTCCATTCCTGACTACCATCAATTGATGCACCATAATTAGCCAAAGTATCTCGGGCTATTTCCCTCCCGGTATACGTGAGTTACTCGGAGCTGCATATGGCGTACCATCACCAGACCATTCAACCACCTAGTCCTAGACTCCAGGGAATTAACATTGGAGAAACGAAGTACCGCACCATTCTTGAGGAGTCCGTTTCAATCCATAAAAGTGCTACTCCCTTAACCTTGAGAAACCCAAGGACCTAAGCATAGAGAGCGCTAGGGACCTTAACACGCGATGCAATGACATACACAAAGACCCCCTCATGATCACGAACAATTTGTTAAACAGCGATAAGCGTGGTCCCAACGGACACTTGATAACAATCCAATCAGAATATTCCGATGGCAATATAGGGAACCCAAGTTCAGGCCCATGACAATTGGAGACTTAGTTGGAGAGACCATTTCTGATACCATGTTAAACAATGACAAGCGTGGCCCGTGGCCCACCATTATACCGATACTTTCCCAACTTAACCACCCGATAGGTGTTTGGTTTTAATAATAAAAGGCCTCGGTACAATTGAGTAAGAGGCACACACTTATAAATTATAGGGGAAATTACAGGTCCCCCCTGCCCTCTGTACTTTTTAGGATTCGACAGTTCAGTCCCTGCTATTCTAATTTTAACAGATAACTCCCCAAACATTCAAATTTCACACAATTTAATCTAAAATGACTATTTTACCCCTCACTTCCTCTTTTTTTTATATATCTAATACATATACATATACATATATACACACACACATACACATTAGATATATAAAAGTAATTTGTGAATTTTTTTTATAATATGAAACATAAACATAGTATATAGACTTACCAAATACATAAACACATTAAATATATATTTATACATACAAATATATATATATATATATATATATAGATACACACACACACACACATATAAATATATATAAAAAGAGAGAGAGAAGAATAAAAATACACACACACACACATATATATATATACAAATACATACATACATATATACTCACACACACACACACACACACATACATATATATATATATATATAAAGAGAGAGAAGATTAAAAATACACACACACACACACACACACACACACACATATATATACATATATATATAAAAAAGAGAGAGAGAGAGAGAGAGAGAGAGAGAGAGAGAGAGAGAGAGAGAGAGAGAGAGAGAGAGAGAGAGAGAGAGAGAGAGAGAGAGAGAAATAATTAAAAAAAGAATAAGTGAGGGGTAAAATGGTAATTTTAGACTAAATTATGTAAAATTTGAATGTTTTGGGAGTTATCTGTTAAAATTGGAATATGAGGGACTGAACTGTCGACACACTAAAAGTATAAGGGGGGACCGGTAATTTTCCCTAAATTATATTTTATTTGTCACTTTTTAAATGTGGGATCTTTCATCTCCAACACAATTCCGCTGAAACCTGCGTGCTTCAGATCCCTAGAAGAAGTGAAGAACCATCGGTGTTTATTTTTAGTCAAGTATCAGTGGTGAACTATGGAGTAGTTGGCCTCTGTTGAGGCAGCCGCAGAAAATCAAACATTGGGATGGAGGAGTGAAAGGTGGAAGAAGCAAACACTGGCCGCCTCTATTTCAAAAGATTTAGGAATCTCTACTACTATAATTGGAGGCCCTGATGGAATTCCTGCAAGTATACAGGGTGGATGTAATAAAGTGTATGGAAGAAGAGGGGTTGTCGTTCCCACGAGGATATTAGTGCAACTCACAATATGAATACCTAAGTTAACTAAACTGACTAACAAACACACAAAACAAGAAACAAAAATCGACTAAAACAAACAATGACTCAAACTAGGACTTATGATTTTCACGGTTTTGAAAGAGATTATGATAATGTAAAAATTTCTTGAAAACAGAAACTTAGAAAGTAAATCTAAATAAATTGAAATTGAAAAGAGTTTCTAATGATTAGAAGTAAGAACGTGATGATGCTGAGCCAAGGGTGTCAGAATCAACCACAAGCAATCTTATGTACGTTTTGAACCAACCAATGGATTCTCTCGTTTCTCCATATGATAATTCCCGTATCTAAATCCTTCTCAGGTACTCTAGACCATAGTTTTCCTTAAGTGCATGATTCTCTCCCTCTCGGGTAAAGGTCATATATCCTAACTATGCAGTTTATCATTCTCAGGTATAAATTTAACATGCAGGACTCATTACGCTTTAGAAAACAAGGAAATCAAGCAAATCATTATTCTTTCTCAAGTAATAATGTAATTTACAATTCTTAATCACACGAAGCTAATATGAATTATTTTGCAGCTATACCTCAAATTCATCTTCTGATAACTAGATGCAAAGCCCTAAAGGTCGCGAATCAATAGAACTTTAACATAAGCAACAATTCAAGCAGAGATTAAGAATTCATCTGAAAAGAAACTAATAATCCATCAATTGAATATCAAAACATGTAAACAATCATGCTAGGACCTCATCCTAGCCCTAGAAAAGTAGTTTATCTACTCATGTTCAAAGAAAACATAATAGAAAATCTTAAAAACATAAAAGAAGTTGTTAAACGGAGATGGAAGGTGAACACGGTGATGGCAGCAGCTTTCTTTGATGAAAATCTGATGGTGAATGGTTCGTCTCCATCTTGACACATTCTCCTTTTATAAGATGCAACTTTTCCTTCTTGCTTTAGGCCTCCAGAACTCTTTAATCTCTTAGCACAAAAGAAAAGTGATGTGGCACTTCTAAAATTCCAAGGAAACATAATTTGGGCTCTCAGACTGTCCATAGTGCTATATCAATCTTCCCAAGATTTTTCCAAATCATTCAGGTCTTGAAAACTCAAGCTCTTGGAAACCCATCGCAGATTCGCGTATCGCCTGAACTTTCTGCACTTACACTGCCATATCTCCCTCTAGAAATATCGAATTCACGAATCGTAAAATTCTCTAGAAGCTAGACATTCGGGGCTTTCCGTGCATATAAGGCTCGTTTTTTGGATATCTCTTGATCAGTACAGTTTAATCCTCAAATTTGGCCATTCTGCAGAGGCTGCTTCAGATTTTAGGATTGCAAAGCACCTTCAATCATTTTCCTCTTGTTTTTGCTTCTTTTCCTCATCCTTACTCTTCATACCTATAAAAACACTAAAATAAGTAAATGAACCATAAACAAGGAGAACTAAACATAGATATCAAGATTAAGAGGCAAATATAAGCACATCAGGCCCTCTTTTGGAAAATATAGGTTTCACCAAACAAAAAATATCAAGATTAACAAATTAGGAAAATATAAGCACATCAGGCCCTCTTTTGGAAAATATAGGTTTCACCAAACATAAATATCAAGATTAACAAATTAGGAAAATATAAGCACATCAGGCCCTCTTTTGGTGTCAAAGGTTTTACCAAATTTTGAAGTGTCTATAATACCCTTCAATAACATAATTATCAAATTAAGTTAATAAAATATAAATAAAAGAGTAAATTGAAAAAATACTCAAACCACTACTATACTATGTCTAAAAAAATAAATAACACTATTCTTTTTAATCGTCTATTTTTCATTAACATCACATTATCACCTGCGAGAAACGCGGGCACATTGCTAGTTTATTTTAACCAAAGCTTTTTCTTTCTTAGTTTTTTATGATCTGAATTAATTTTATTTCCTTTAATTTTTTTATCTATGTGTTAATGCCAATCAAAAGTATACGTCAGCAGCTGACAAACTTTTAATAATGATTAACTAACATAAGTTGTGATATGTAAATGACAACATTTAATACATAAGTATAAAATTTAAAACACCCTTCATAATTCAATAAAATATATTATTATTTTAAAGATCTCTAGTACAAAAGCCAACGTAACCTTAAAATACCAAAGCAATCAAAGTAAAATAAACATAACAAGAACTATTTGGGAGTAGCTAGCTGACCATATTATTAGAATTATAAATTCAAAAACTTGGCCGGACATCTTTGTTCCCAACACTTTCCTTATCTTCACAGATTTGCAGTCCATGATGATCCCGAAGATATTGAATAGCATCAGACGCGGCTCTATTCCGAAGCACCTTACGTGAACCACGATATCTTACATCTGCGATGACCTGGTTGTTGTTCATTAGAATCCTACACCTAGGGTTTCCATGACGATAATCCGTTATTTCAAGCAGGTTAAATCTCGCTTTCACAGAAGGAGAAGCCCAAAGTTGTTCGGTTGGCTTTTCTCTATAGTTTTCATACTCAAGATTCAAACCCCCCAATATCCTGCCAATTACATGTCCAGTAGTAGACAAATTTTTTTGGGAGTCGACCCACACGGCTCCGATAATGGCCTCCACCATGTCAGCAAGAAACTTTGGCTCATCGATTCGGCCATTCGAGTGAATGGGGTAGTCGAGCATCTGCTGCCTTAATTTTAAAACTTCTCTATTAACTTCATTCACGTCACCATGCATCAAGTGTTGGTCCAACCCATTCCTCACGCACGCTCGTGCAAGGTTTTCATTGTCGACGTTTATTGATTTCAGTGTGTGTATATGACACTTAGTAATATTTTCGGGTCAGTGTCATAAATGAGTGTTCCAATATGCAACCCTAGTGTTAGGTCCCCGAGAGTCTCTAGCGCTCCATTGTTGAAAGTTGGATCATAGGAAGAGTGAGTACACGTCCGGATCAAAAGAGACGGATCAGTAAATTGATAATCTATGATTTGGGCTATTTGGCCAGCGTCCATGGCGACCAAAAGAGATTTGTGAAGAATTCTTCGCAAATTGTTATAAGCTAAAGAACTTGGTTGCGATGAGATTGTCTCCGATGAGTACCTTTTATAGGCTTTAGCCAATAGATTATTTGGAAATAAATTTCCTACTTAGACTAAGACCGAGAAAATAAAACATATTCCTTTTTTTAGTGAGGATTGAGGGAATAATTTTGATACTGTTCAAGGAAATCCAGATTATGTGTCTGGCCCAAACTCTAGGTTACTTGACCTAGCGGTAATAGGGTTATAGAAGGATTTAGAATCCTATTCAATGTAAAATTACTTTCCTTGTATGTTCAGATTCTATGCATTGTAACCCTCTATATAAAGAGGCCCCTCTTATCAATGAGATACAAACAACGAATTTCTCTCAATTTCTGATTCCCTAAAATACGTTATCAGCACGGAGCCCTAACCCTGAAAACCATATTTTCGTAACCTTCAAAATCCTGCAACCACCGCCCCACATATCGTAGACCTAGTCCTAAGGAGCCCAGAACCGGCGGCGGAACCACCAGAACCGGCCTGAATTGACCTGAACCGGCCATCGGAAAAAGCTAAACCGGCCCCTGCATCTGTCGAGCCCTGTGCCTGCCTTGTGTCTGCCCTGCGCGCATCTGCCGAGAGCCTTCCGCACACCTGCCGACACCTGCACGCAGCCCCTGCAAGACCTCGCCTACTCTTGCTGAGCTCTGCTCGCAGCCCTGCACCATCTGCCGACAACTGCCTAGGGACCTCCCTACACCCCTGCAGCACCTGCCGGCAGCCTCCGCACAACCCTTGCACAATCCTTGCAGCAGCCCCGCACAACCCAGCCTAGCTCCGGCCACCACCTGTCTCCGACCACTTTTCAGGCAACCCCAGGCGACCTTTTTCCGGCCACCTTCAAAGGACTTCACCAGTCAAAATTTCCGGCAACTTTTCAAGGTAAATTTTTCTAAAAGTTCCCGTTTTTGAATTTTTTGAATTTCTTCTTCTTTTCTCTGGGACTTCCAACATCCCTTCTTCTACCCCCCTTTCTTCTTCATAGGGGAGACCTAAAGCCGAACTGTGAGGGTTCGTCACTCCAAGCTTGGGGCTTGTAGAATCCTCCAAACTTAGAGTTTGTTGAGAAGAAAAACGATCGACCACATACATCATTGTTTTTATCTAATCCAAAACCCCTCTTGAATCGGATTTTCTTAGGAGCGACTATGCTCAGAAATCCCTAATTTCTTGGAAGCGACTACGCTCAGAAATTCTCATTGTTTTCGTGGTGGCCTTTTATGCTCCGAAACTAACCATAATCTTGTGTTGTTTTTCAGGATGAGTTACCTGAATAAGTTGAACTTTGTTCCACTAGAGACAACTGGTGCAGGATACCATAGGTGGGTCCGAGATGTGTGCCAACATCTTAAGGCTGATGGACTTCTGGAAACCATCCAAGAGCCTAGTCAGAACGTGTTTTCTATAGACCAACTTCGTGCTTTCGAAGCAAATAAAGCCAAGGCCATAATTCTCATGACAAGGCACATGAGTGATGCTCTCTAAAGTGAATACCTCAATGAGGAAGACCCCAGAAAACTATGGGTGGAACTTGAGCAGCGATTTGGCAACGTTCGTGACTCCCTGCTTTCTGATTTAGAAGTGAGATGGCATAGCCTCTGCTTCTGCGACTTCAAGTCCGTACTTGATTATAACTCGGAAGCCCTTCGTATCAAGTCTTTGATGGAGTTCTGTGGACAAACCATAACTGGTACGATGTTGATTGAGAAGACTCTCTCTACCTTCCCCTTCTCAGCCTTGATGATTTCGAAGAATTATCGGATTGATGTGAATGTAGGACGTATCACAAGGTTTCATGAGCTCACTGGCACCATGAACGTAGCTGAGAAGCACGACAATATCCTTGTGAAGAACTATAATGCTAGACCTGTGGGAACTAAGACTATTCCGGAGTCTAATTATAGTCGCGCCCCCAAGGGAGGACGCAAGGAGCGAAACCCTAAGAGTAGGGACAATTCTGGACGTCCTGGTCCATATTCTCACCCTAAAGAGGAAGGAAATCGCAAAGATAGGCGTACACGGAACCGTGGAGGTCAACATGTGAAGAAAGAGAGGCCCCAAGGGAGGACGCAAGGAGCGAAACCCTAAGAGTAGGGACAATTCTGGACGTCCTGGTCCATATTCTCACCCTAAAGAGGAAGGAAATCGCAAAGATAGGCGTACACGGAACCATGGAGGTCAACATGTGAAGAAAGAGAGAGGCGGAGCCTCTAGCCATGGTGGTGACACCACCAAGAACAATGGTCGTCCAACTCGTGCATCAAATGCACCTCGATCAAGGGAGCCTGACCATAAAGATGTTTGTCTTCGATGTGGATCAAGTGGACATTGGGCAAAGAAGTGTAGTGCATCCCAGAACGTTGCAAACGCATACAAAATGTATCGTGAAGCAAGGGAGGCCAACTACATGGAATAAGAAGATCAAGATGGCAATCTCGATGTAAGGGTGGAAGACTACAAAGATCAAGACCCAGAAACTGGCGATTTTGATTAAGTCTTTTTATTTTCCAAGAGATGTAGGCAATTGCCATATTATTTTTAGTAGATGCCAATGGTTTAATCTTTCTTCAAAGTAGGCGTACTCCTTTGTAAATGTGATGTCTAGGAAGGTTTTGAGATAAGTGGTACTTAAGCGAGCCTTGCTCCACCGACATCTCTCTACTCACCTGGTCACATTTGCATTGAAATTACCGAAAAAAGTTAGATGATTGCCATTGTTTGCATTATCTAGTTTCTTTTTGGATTAGATCTTCTTTGATTATATAAACAATGATGTAATTCCATTTGGCTTATCAATAAAAGTTGAGTTCTTTTCTTTATGACTCCTTTTTAATTATGAGCTTTTCTTTTAGGAATGGATGAGCTACAATGTCTCGTGAATAGTGCGACTACGCACACCATTCTACGACATAGGCAATTATTCTTAGAGATGTTGCCTACATATTCCTCTGTGACTACGATGGCTGGGCCATCAGGTTTAGTTCAAGGACATGGAATGACTCAATTCCTTTCGCCAAATGGCACCTTGATTAAAGTCACTGAAGCTTCTACGCTCCTAAGGCAAATCGAACCTTATTGAGCTTTAAAGATATAAGAGCCAACGGATTCCATGCGGAAACACATAATGAGAACGGAATAGAATTCCTTTGCATTACCTCTAATAATTGCGGCAGAAAGCGCATCTTAGAGAAGCTTACGTATCAATCTAGTGGACTTTATGTCACTACAATTCGACCAATTGAATCCAATAATGTCATAAGAGAAGATCTCTTGGATTCAGACACATATTGGTTTTGGCATAACCGACTAGGACATTCTGGTCGTGATATGATTCTCCGTATACAAAAGACTTCACATGGACATCCATTCTTCAAAATGAGAAGAAGCAAGAATCAAACATTGATTCTACCAAGACCGCAAAAACTGCAGCCTCAGGCGCTGCTGCTGTCTTGGGCCGCCGCAAGGCCGCTCTTGTCCCTTGTGGTGACGCCACAAATGGTGCAAACCATGAGCATGACGCCATGGTTATCCCTCCTAGTGGAAATGACGCCACACACACCAATTTATATGGCTCTAACGTCATCATGGGAGATGTAGTCACACATTTTGCTTCTAATAGCGTTACAGACGCTCCAGCCCAACCAAAATCCTCATTGGTTGCTTCTAAGGCCCCTCGCTCATTCTGCAAAGCCTGTTCATTCGGGAAATTAGGACCGAGACCGTCCTACACAAAGGATCCCAAAATACTTATTCCGTTCTTACAGAGAATCCAAGGGGATATCTGTGGACCAATTCAATCATCATGCAGACCTTTTAAATACTTTATGGTATTAGTTGATGCGTTGACACGCTGGTCACATATCGCGCTGTTGTCCACTCGCAATGCTGCTTATGCTAAACTCCTTGCCCAGATTATCCGTCTACGGGCTCACTACCCCGACCATCCAATTAAGTCAATTCGACTTGATAATGTTGTGGAGTTTACATCGAAACATTCAATGACTATTGCATGTCATTGGAGATTGATGTTGAGCATCCAGTTCCCCATGTTCATACCCAAAACGGTCTCGTAGAAGCTGCTATCAAACGACTGCAAATGATAGCTCGGACATTGGTAATGCGCACCAGTCTTCCTGTTTCTGCTTGGGGATATGCAATATTGTAATGCGTAGTCTTTTTCTGCGTTACAGCTAGTGACTGGGTACGAGCCTGATATCTCGCACTTACGCATTTTTGGGTGTGCTATTTATGTGCCTATTACGCTGCCACATCGTACAAAGATGGGTCCACAATGACGAATGGGCATTTATGTTGGCTATGAATCTCCAACTATCATCCGCTATCTTGAACCCTTGACAGGCGATCTCTTTACTGCTAGATTTGTGGATTGTCACTTCGATGAGACAGTCTTCCCGTCGTTAGGGGGAGATAAGAACACAGATGTTCAACAGGAACGACAGAAATTGCCGTGGTCTGTCCCCACTATGTCTCATCTTGATCCCCGTACCGCACAGTCCGAACTTGAAGTGCGAAGAATAATCGAGCTCCAGAACGTAGCAGACACTCTGCCTGATGCGTTTTCTGATGTTGCCAAAGTGACGAGATCACACATACCTACTGCAAACGTGCCTGCAAGGATTGATGTCCCTAATAATGGACATAACGCCACTCCCGTGACACCAGGAGATGGCGCCATTGCCCAACATGGCAATGATGTGGCATTTATGGCCGCAGGTCCCGCAAGGAAGCGTAGTAGACCAATTGGTTCGAAGGATACTCGCCCTAGAAAAAGAGCAAATGAGGCACAAACAAATCCTTTGATCATCGATACTCAAAATCCGTGTCATGAGAATGTTCCGGATTATGGTTATATCCAAGAGACATCATTGGGAGACGCCTCAATGTCAGAACCTATCCCTGAGAACGTAGAGATTTCTATGAATTACACTAATATACATGGGACGTGGGAAAAAAGCTCCATCATCATTGATGATGTATTCACTTATTCAGTAGTGCGTGAGATTATTGAGACCGATGACATCGAACCACACTCCGTGGATGAATGCCAACGTAGAGCTGATTGGCCAAAATGAAAAGATGTGATCCAGGCAGAACTTGATTCTCTAACGAAAAGAAAGGTATTTGGCAAAATTGTACCAATACTGCCTAACACCAAACTAGTTGGTCATAAATGGGTATTCGTTAGAAAGCGTAATGAGAAAAACGAGATTGTAAGGTACTAAGCTCGCCTTGTGGCGCAAGGCTTCTCACAACTCCCTGGAATCGACTACGAGGAGACCTATTCTCCCGTAATGGACGTCATTATGTTCCACTACCTTATCAGTTTGGTAGTTTCCGAAAAACTGAATATGCAGCTTATGGACGTGGTTACAGCGTATCTATATGGGGATCTAGATACGGAAATATACATGAAAGTTCCAGATGGAATTCAGTTACCCAAATCAAGTGACTTTAAACCACGGAGCGCGTTGGCCATAAGATTAAAACACTCACTATATGGATTGAAACCACTTATATCCATGAAAGGATAGATTATCACCTGCTAGAGCTACTTCGTATTGTGGTGAAGGAGTGGGATGTGGCAAGAGACTCTTCCCATATTTTGGTGAAAAAGGATACGACTCATCAAAGTTTCTGCAGGAATATGGTGAAGAGTAATTCGAGTTCACATCAGATTCTTCCTGCTTCATCTCCTCCAAAAGTTTATGTGATTCTTCTCTGTTGAGTTCAACGAACATAACCTTATAAAAGAAGACAAGAATTAGTAGTAAGCAATAAAACTAAATTGCTTGGTGAAAACAACAACAATAGAATCAGTTTTCTGAGTGATTTACCTCATCAAAAAGCTCATCTGAACAAGGCACATCCTTGGTGACAGGTAAAATAAAATTGGCTGCCAGAAAGATAATCCAGGATTAGAACATACAGATAAAAAAAAAATCATACAAACACAATTGGAAAAGTAACGACCATTACCCAACATTTCATTCAGTATATCAGCGGGTCCCAAAGATCCAAAATCTTCAAATCTTTTCAACAAACGAGTCTTCACATCTTCAGGGCTTGGAAACACCACAACAGCAATCTGAAACAGAAAATAAAATATAACCATTAGATAAGCCGAATCTGAATCTGAATCTTGATACATACACTTATCATGAATGCATAGCTACCTTCTTGAAAAGATTGAACTGCCTAAGTTCATACTCACGTTCGTCCTTGTCTACATATGTCCCATCAAGAATGTAATTGCGAGGACTGGTGGCTGCTCTGGCAGTTGCTCTGGATATAAGACTATCTATGATATAACTTGCTTTAATCATCAGACAATCGAGACGATATGGGTCACCAAGGTTCTCCTTATGATGCTTACGCAAGTACCCTGGCACCTGCACATAGTTTCAATATATGTCACACTTTGTGTCAAGCAACAAGAATGAAATAATGAACAGGAAAAAAAAGAACATCAAGCGATAACAAACCTTCATTTGATCCAGAACGATATTTATCCCAAGCAAAACATATCGCTTCTCTGGGTGCTCTTTCACCCATTTTTCTGCCCAAGTTGTTTTGCCTGAGGCGGGCATACCCACCATCATCATCACTTCACAATCCTTTGGATCATCAAAAACGGGTCCATCAATCGCATTTCCATCCCCAACAGCAGCCGCCCAAGGCTTAAAACCATCTTCAGGAACAAGTCCATCTTCAACACTGAACTGCAACTCCACTTCCACATTTTTCAACAGAAGGTGAGGGAAAAAGGCAGTTTCCCATTGAAAATTCTTCACTTCAGGATCCACGGCCGCATTGAACTTCATCGCCGTACCCAAACACTTTCCATTCTTGGAAAAAGAAATGGAAGCCAAGGGCTTTTCTTCAAGATTGACTGCACAAACTATAGTATCTCCAAGCCCAAACTTCTCACCATAGCACGGAGACCTCATAGCATTCCAGAATTTTCCAGTGCCCTCATACCCAAAGCTGTGACTTGTTTCCCCTAGGCTTCCCACCACACCATCCCCTCTAGAAATACCAACCCGGCAAAGATTCCGGTCTTCAGGGTCAGTGTCCTCCATTTGAACAGATTGGAACGACACCACTTTGCAACCGAAACAGTACTTCCCACTCGTTATACCCACATTGGCTCGAGCACCGAACCAGCAATAAGCTAATCCCTTCTCGTATAGGGAAGAGCCCAAAAGCCCATTGCCTTCAATGTTGAAACCTAAACAAAAATGAAACAGTTCAAATCAGAATTCAACTCACTAGCTATGAATTATTGAATCAACTTTAAAGCACATCCTTTCAATTTCATTCGAAACTTTTAGAGTTATATAAGTTGTTGAGCTTCATATAGCACGAGCCCACATTAAAGAAAATCCAGTTCGCCTCCATATACAACTAAAGGCAGCTAAGACCCTACAACCCCGACCGGTTCTCAATTACAAAGACTAAACAGGTCGTCGTCGTCCTCAGCCGGACATGAAGGAAAGCAAAGAGGTTTACGATATCGGAAAAGGTTTCCAAAGAAAAAAAGGTTTTGATTTTTGAACTCTCGCAAATCACAGAGACCAAATTATGCATGCATGGATGAATTAGAGTTAGGGTTTCGCGCTACCATTATCAAAATCTAAACAAATTTAGAAATTTACATACCTATGTCGCAATCGGCTGGATTGAGAACGACGCGTTGCTTCTGCTCGTCGGCCATTGGATGTCAGAAACGAGAGACTATAATAAGGACTGAGGAGAAAGATCCAAAAGGTGCGAGAGAACTATGTGCAAGAGAATTGTGAAATCTGGTGCAAGGTGGGGGCTTTATATAAGAGTGTTTTTTCTTTTGGTCTCAAACTGACTCTTCCCTGCAAATATAAAACCGACATTGATTATTTCCAAAAACAACAAGGGAAAAATATACCCTCACAATTATCTCTATATTTTTTTTTTAACATGATAATATTCTCCTAACAAACAAAAAAAGATTATAAGATCTCAATGCAATCTTTATAATCTGCATGTAAAGAGTTATAGGGAAAGAAGTAAGACTTGAGCAAAATTAAAACGCCAAGGAAACATAGTCATATTCATGATTGCTTCCTATGATTACGATTAGGATTAGGCTGAATCAGTGGTTAGATTCTCCTAAAAGAATGATTATAAGATCTCCATGCAATCTTTATAATGTGCAAATACAGAGTCATAACTCTTATAACTTTATAAGGAAAGAAGTAAGATTTGATATAAAACACCAAAGAATTAAGCACCATTCCTAGATCATTATCGATTGCTCTTTCTTTCTATCAATTGCTCAAAATCAATCCTCTTTAATTGAAAATTTCTTCAGAAAAAGTGAAAGGAAACTCATTCAAGATATTTAGGTGCTCCATTTGTTCTTCTAACTTTTCGCACTATTCTTTATGGATCACACCAATGCAAAATCTAGGAGGAAACGATAATCAGAAACCAACTTACGTCCAAGAGAAAAACATATTCCGTTGCTTTTAACATATTTTTCTCTTGGAAGAAATTGAAAATCAATCAACCATATTAAAAGCAATGAAAGCTGAGAGAACCCAAATTCTTCCTAACGGCGCGATAAGACCTATGATTAGGAGTTTAGGGTGTGACCTATGTTCAACGCCAAGAAAGGTGTGACCGTCTGACCGTGTCCGGATTTTTACGCAGAAAAAGTATTTATGAATTACTAACTGGACATATGAATAACCGGATCAATGGTGCAATGGTAGCGCGTCTGACTCCAGATTAGAAGGTTGCGTGTTCGATTCACGTCAGGCTCAATTCCCGCTACCTTTTTTTTCTATTTTCATAGAATCATGACACGTAATTGCGCCGTAGCGCATGTTACTTTTGACCAGAATGATGACGGCGCAACCAAACAATTAAACTGATCGAGTCGGCGCGGTCAGCTATGGCGGGCTCCATTCTCATTTTTATTAAAAGAAAAAAAAAACAAGAAGCTATAAATAAGACGGCACTTCACACACTCTCTCCTCACCTTCTAATTCCAGAAAACCCAATTCTTGAGATATTAAGAATTAGACGAATTATACCTGTACAAACAAACCATGAGATATTAAGAAATAGTTAAATTTTTGGTCATCTCAATTGCATTAATTTATACTAGAGAGAAACATTCCATTTAGCCAGAACAGATAATGAAATCATTCTTGCTAGTTTGTCACCAATTTCTCCAAAAAGAAAAGAAAGAACTCATTTACATAGGCAACAGTTGTTCATGAAACTTGATATTTCTTCTACTCTCTCCTTTCAAAAGCATGGCCATCAAGTGTACAGTCAGAGGTACGGTTCCCGGGTAGATGACAAGGAGGACTAGGGTGAACTGCAGGTGCTCTTGAAGCCTGTGGGGCGGCACAATATCCTGCATTACCATAACATCCAGGGACACTACCTGTGATTGAAGCAATTGCACAGGGTTGAAACGCAGGACTAGGATAGGGGTTAGTGGCAACACAGGTGTTGACTGCAAAAAAAGCAACGACATGATGATCTTCAAAAAAGTTGAGAACAAAACAAAACAGCCCTAGAACTTATATCCACAAAAGGATAGATTATCACCTGCTGAAGCTCCTTTGTATTGCGGTGAAGAAGTGGGATATGGCAAGACATGACTCTCCCCATAGTTTGGTGAAAAAGGATAAAGACTCGTCAAAGTTTTTGCAGGAATACGGCAAAGAGTCATTTGAGTTCAAATCAGATTCTTCCTGCTTCATCTCCTCCAAAAGTTTATGTGATTCGTCTCTGTTGAGTTCCACGAACATAACCTTATAGAAGAGGACAAGACTTAGAAAAATAAGCAATATAGTGAAAACAGCGACAATAGTAGCAGTTTTGTGAATCATTTACCTCATCAAAAAGCTCATCTGAACTAGGCACATCCTTGCTGACAGGTAAAACAAAAGTGGCTGCAGAAAGATAATCCAGGATTAGAACATACAGATAAAAAAAATCATAGAAACACAATTGGGAAGGGGACGAACATTATCCAACAATTCATTCATTATATCAGCGGGTACCAAAAATCCCAAATCATCAAATCTTTGCAGCAAACGAGCCTTCACCTCTTCGGGGCTTGGAAACACCACAACAGCAATCTGAAAAACAGAAAATAATAAAATATAACCATAGAGATTAGATAACCTGAATCCGAATCTTAATACATACACTTGTCATGAATGTGTAGCTACCTTCTTGAACAGATTGAACTGCCTAAGTTCATACTGACGTTCACCCTTCTTTAGATATGTGCTATCAAGAATGTAATTGCGAGGAGTGGTGGCTGCTCTGACGGTTGCTCTGGATGAAAGACTATCTAAGATATAACATGCTTTAATTAGCAGAAGTTCAAGACGATATGGGTCATCATCACTCTCCTTAAGCTGCTTACGCAAGTGCCCTGGCACCTGCACATAGTTTCAATATCTGTCACGCTTTCTGTCAAGCAACAAGAACGAAATAATGAACAGAAAAGTGCACATCAAGCAATGACCACAAACCTTCATTTGGTCAAAAACCATGTTTATACCAACGAAAACATATCGCTTCTCTGGGTGCTCTTTCACCCATTTCTCTGCCCAAGTTGTTTTGCCTGAGGCAGGCATACCCACCATCATCATCACTTCACAATCTTTTGGATCATCAAAAACCGGTCCCCCAATCGCATTTCCATCCCCAAGAGCAGCCGCCCAAGGCTTAAATCCATCTTCAAGAACAAGTCCATCTTCAACACTGAACTGCAACTCCACTTCCACATTTTTCAACAGAAGGTGAGGGAAAAAGGCAGATTCCCATTGAAAATTTTTCACCTCAGGATCCACGGCCGCATTGAACTTCATCGCCGTACCCAAACACTTTCCATTCTTGGAAAAAGAAATGGAAGCCAAGGGCTTTTCTTCAAATTGACGGCACAAACAATAGTATCTCCAGCCCCAAACTTCTCACCATAACACGGAGACCTCGTTGCATTCCAGAATTTTCCAGTGCTCTCGTACCCAAAGCTGTGACTTGTTTCGCCTAGGCTTCCCACCACATCATCCCCTCTAGAAATACCGACCCGGCAAAGATTCCGGTCTTCAGGGTCAGTGTCCTCCATTTTAACAGATTGGAACGACACCACTTTGCAACCGAAACAGTACTTCCCACTTGTTATACCCACATTGGCTCGAGCACCGAACCAGCAATAAGCTAACCCCTGGTGGCATAGCGAAGTGCCCAGAAGCCCATCGCCTTCAATGTTGAAACCTACACAAAAACGGAACAGTTCAAATCAGAATTCAACTCACTATGGTTTATGGAATCAACGTAAAAAGCACATTCTTTTTCATTCCAAAATTTTATAGTTATATTTAGTAGATGTATCCATTCATATTTCTTTCAACTTAGTATATGTATAGGGTTTTACAATCACTCTCCAATAACTCGATTAACCAAAACATCCTGTAATATTACAATCAATACAGTCCCAGAGATCAAAACTACGAGTTGCATGACAGTATGTGTATGCATGCATGTATTCTATTCTTCTCTAAGGGATCGACTTGATATGATCAAAATGCACAAAGAAAGTAAAAGATAGCTAAAAAACCATGGCCGGTGGTCACTAAATTCTCAGAAATCAAATGTTGCCTAAAACGCTGCGTTTTCAACCTTTTATTGTATTGACGGGTTTGTAGAGAATTAGAGTTAGGGTTTCGCGCTACAATTCTCAAAATATGAAGAAATTTACATACCCAGGTCGCAATCGGCGGGATTGAGAAAGACCCGTTGTTTCAAAGACGGCGCCACGTCGTCGGCCATTGGATGTCAGAAACAAGAGACTGTAAGGACTGGGAAGAGAAATCAAAAAGGTGCGAGAGAAATCTGTGTGCGAGAGAACTGTGATTAGGATTAGGTTGAATGAGGGGTTAGATTCTCCTAAAAGAAAGATTATAAGATCCCCATGCAATCAGGGGTTAGATTCTCCTAAAAGAAAGATTATAAGATCTCCATGCAATTTTTATAATGTGCATATACAGAGTTATAAGGAAAGAAGTAAGATTTGATATACTGAAAGTAATCTTTTCTAGCTCATTATTAGCTAGGTATATATGATCATGTCATAGTCATACTCACGATGCTGAGGCACACGAGTCCCTTTCTCAGGTTTTTTCATGGTCACTCTTGCAATGATAAATTTTGAGTTTTATTATTAGATTGACAATTTACCAATGCTTTAAAACTCAATGGAGATTTTGTTGTTTCATTCCTGGTTCCTGTGTGCTTATTGGAGGATTGCAAGGTTTGGAGTGTTTTTGGTAATGGTGGTTATGGGAGGATCACAAGTTGATTCACTCCTATGCTGATAGTAGCTAAGAATCTAAGATTGTATGTATGCAGCTCTATTGACCAATTAATTAGATAAAAGATATAGAGAGGGCCATATTTCTGTGAAAACTCATTCCATGTAATATGACAATTTTAAAAAGTCAGTACAGGGGCTTGCTTGAGAGCTGAGAAATTTTCTATGCAAGAACCATATACTCCAGTCCGGGTAGGCTGGTACCAGTCAAAGAATTCGTTTGAAGTAAAGAAAGCGCAACCAATCCCTAAATGTTATGTGCACTACTTAAGAAGATAAAGGGTAAACATTGAAAGAGGGACAACGTGCTTTGTACTTCTGAGAGAAATCGTTGCTAGAATGATTGCCCCACTGTAAAAACAATACCTGAGTCCTAATTAAGATCAAAATTCGGGTGACGCAGAGCTAGGGTGACAAAGCTATTCAAATAGACTATCAGAGGGATATATCTACCAGATCAATCGATTAATTATTGAATAATAAGGTAAGTCTGCAAATTTGAAGTCTGAAGCAGGTGTTCTTTCTACAGCCACAATGTACATATGTATAGTTATTCAAAGCCAATAGGTAACTCTACTTGAACTATGATTATCATACACACAAATTACTTGAGTTTAAGCTATCAAAATCAGTTTAAGCAAGTAAACGAACAAAACTGCCATTAGATTGATGTGAAATACTTAGGTAAGTGGGATAGCAAACATTCTTGACTTTCCCTTTACAATGAAAAAGACAAACGCAACAGAATAGAAAGATGGTTTAGAAATATATATGATCATCACACACAAGCCAAAGTCTCCATATGAGGATAAACATGTGCCCAACCAACATCCCAATGACTAGTCTCGTAGCACTCGGGAGTTAAAAAACAAAGCTTCTTAAGGGACTTATCCCTCAGGTTATAGGAGACTACCTTACCCGGAATTTGCAGCAAAAGATATGAGTTCTCTTCATTTTCTTCCCGAGCAAGGAAGAAGATAGAAAATGGACAACAGGGAGAATATTTACAAGGCTAGGATGGTCCCTAATCATCTCAGAATACATGGGATGAAAATCACCACCGTACTTGATAAACCAGCCAGAGTAGTCCCTCTTCATCTCCAGCACATCAAATTGAGAATAAGAATGAATCAGGATGAGATTCAAATAGCCACCAGACTCCATGAAATACTGCATCTGATATTTCTTGGTTTCCAGACCAAGCACAGTTCCAAAACTGTCTCTCTCTATGTCATAGTGCAGAAAGCTGCCAGTCCAGAAGTCCATCCAATTAATTGTGCCATTGCAGAGAACTGGTCCTCCATCGGATGCAATCAAATCCGGCCAGCCTTCTCCGGTAGGCTCATGAAGCCTCCAACTTCGAGTCTCGGAAGAATATATCCAAATACATTTGCAGAAATCTGAAAAAAATGGCACGCTGTTCGATGACAAACACCTTGTAATGAAGCGATTTGGAAGGGTCAAAAGCCAAATCAACATACAAACGTATAATATAACGTCTGGATTTAGTGGGAGCAGATGGAAGAGTGAGCTCGATCTGAGCACTGTCTAGTTTTTGGATTCACAACATAATAGATGTTGCTAGGTTCAGATTCAGTTGCTGAAGCATTGAAACCATAATACTCGATGTTGGATTTAGGTTCACACAAGAGCAAGCCGTTGCGTGACTGCAAAATTCTGATGTTGTCCGGGTCTGGGATGAAACTGAGAGGTTCGGTGGGAGACCTAGGTGTGGTTTTATTGTTACATAGAGATATGTGTTGGGAAAAGAAATAGAATGGAAATAACAACTCCAACCACAAAAAGGATGAATATGCAAGGAAATAAAATGAGTAAAAAAAAAGTGAACACCAGATATAACGTGGTTCGGCAAAATGCCTACGTCCACGAGGCAGCAACAACAAGAACTTCCACTATGATAATATGGGTACAAGAGATACACAACTTCAAGAACATTACTTGAAGGAAACTCTCTCTCTCACTTGTTTTGCTACCTAACCACAACTACACTCTTAACATGTAGTAAAACACTCTTCACTCTCTACTTGGATGAAGATGTTTTTCTCACACCGTTTGTAGTTTGGGCTCTCTGCCTCTTTTGTTTCTGCACTCTCTCCCTCTTTCTGCTTTTGCTCTCTCTCTTTTCTCTGCCGATATGGGAATATATATCCCCCTCTCTCACAGTTCTTTTTTCAATGCCGGCATGCTTTCTACCTCTTTTTTTCTTTTTCTTTTGCATGTTTTCATTTCCTTGTCTTCTGCTACTTTTACTTTCTTTGTCTCCTGCTTTCTTTCTTTGTCTCCTCCAATTAAGGAGGGACTGGCCCACCAATATGAAGTCAAGTCCCCCTCTACCGTCAACGAAGAAACCGGAGACCTTGGGGTTAGGGTGGAATTCTTTGTCGCAGGCCACAATTTCTGCTGCTGATGAAACCATAATTCTCTATTAGAAATCTAGAAAAATCTCTCTCAAACTCACTTTCTTTGCGTTTTTTGTTTTGCCAATGCACTTGCTCTTTGTCTTATGATCTACTACCGCACTATGCCACTATTTATAGGGCTCTAACTTACCCTATAAGTTATCCAAAATATTTTCCTAATAGACACAGAAACCATACTTGTCAAAAAAAAAAACCATCAACAAGTAGGAATATGTCAAATTAATATTGGAAATATTTTCCTAATAAACACAGAATCCATACTTACCAAATAAAGAAGAAAACATATCATTAACAATTAGGAATATGTATAATGTGCAACAGGTAGGAATATGCAATGTACACAGCAGGAAACCATCAAATTTATCTCCACTTTAACAAATCCTTATTTTTGGAGCAATCCACTTCTAGCAGATTACTCCGTCAATATTCTTTAAAACTCTTCAAAATCCATGGCGATCAACATCTCCTTTCACTCAAATAAGCAAATTTTAGGAGCTATCGGACGAAATACAATTTACTTGATTGATGCTCATTATGGTATTAACGATAGTAGCTTATAAATTAAGAAAATCTGTATTATGGAAACGAAAAAAACCTGTATTTAGGAGACCCAAAAATATTTTTGAATTAATCATAATTATAAATAACAAAAAAAAATTCCATAAACGTGAAAAAAAAAAAAAAACTTCCTACAGACTGCTTGATCGGATTAAAGAGATGATGTGGCAACCTGTAGACTAAGAGTCAGAGTTAGAATAAGGGAATAAAATCCTTTCAAGGTCTCTACGAATATGGACCATTACGTTTAGGCCTCGTTTGGTTCACAGAATGGATTTCTTAAGAAAATTGTTCATTTGTATTTCCATCGGGAAGGAAAATCAAGATGCCTATAAGTGTGTTTGGTAACAGCAAGGAATGGAATCAATAACTAATAGTATAATTAAAGAAAATGGTTATTTTATTTTTTTTATAGAATTATTTTAGTCATACAAATAGTGTAATAAATGTTAGAAAAGTGTAATAAATGCTACGAAATGAGAAAAGGAAAATGGTTCCTTAGGAGAATGGAAAGATTCATTTTCCTTCCTATTTTCCTTTGCAAGATGAACCATTTTCCTAACCTTGCACTTACCAAACACATGAAAGTAAGCACTTTATCTTTCTTGAATTTAAAATATATGAAACAAACAAGGTCTTAGGACGCGATGTTTTTTGTGTTTTTTGCTTTTTATTTTGACACCCTTCTCTCTTATTGATCGCGGTTTCCTAAAAACATAATTCATAGGCCCAATGTCTAATCTGCTAGCTAGGGTCTCGGACAACCAACACATTGCAGCTCCTTCCTTGTCAATGTTTATAATTAAGCAATTACACTGAGCGAACCCAATGTTCGAACACACACATTCAAGATAAATCATAATAAGAAATCAATTGAAAGTTGAAACATATTAGTAGAGAGCCATCTTTATATTCGAAGATTTTCCAAAATTCTATTAGATCAAAACCTTCACATCTAACACCCATTCTCTGGTCAAAACTTTTATTGTGAAGATCCGAAATTTCATTAAAATAAATACATGTAATTCAATATTTGTTCAATAATATGAATTATGAATTTTGGATTTGCTTCGTATGTCGTTGTGTGAGGAGAGGGGTTTGGAAACTAATTTTATTTTCAAAATGAACGTTATTTAGGGAGTCGTGAAAATTGACTTTTTATACGTTCGAAATTTGGAAAAACTTCCTTCATGAAAGTTGAAGAGCTCCTCGATACGATCTCGTGCATATGTTGAACGCAATATTCGAAGTTTGTATGAATAAGTTATAAATATTTGAAAATTGAAATTTTTCTATAAATATCAAGAAAATCTCATTTTCTTCATTAAGGACGAAAAAATTACAATTTTGCGTTCTGGTCCCCCAGCCCTCCGCTCTCTCTCTCTCTCTCTCTCTCTCTCTCTCTCTCTCTCTCTCTCTCTCTCTCTCTCTCTTGCACGAAACCCTCCCCCCTCGTCCGACCCGACCGAAACGTAGCGCTCCCGGCCACGCTGCCCCCGGACCCGGGCCTCCCCGCCATCGCCCCGAGCCGCCTTGCTGCCTGGTGTCCTCACCTCGCCGTGCCGCCGCCCTAAGAGCTGGATCGAAGCTCCTCCCAGAGCCTAAAACCCAACCCGACCGAAAATTGACTTTTCCGGCGTTGCACGGGTCAATCCTTCCGATTTTTGTGATCAACTCTCCCTCCTGATCATCCTCATATCCTCTTTGCACGACAATTTTGAGTGTGGAATGAAAAATCGAGATTTGAAGTTTTGAATGGCTGTGATTCAATCTGAAAACTGATCAGAGAGTCGAGATTAATCCAAGTTTAAAGTTCGATCTAGGATGATCTAGACCTTGTCTCGAAAAAAATCAGGTATTAAAGTTGCTCATAATTTCATTTTGTAGTTGACGACTTTTGCATCGGAGGTGGTTGACCGATTTTGACTGATGTTTGACTGCCGCGTCTGGCGGAGCATCGGACCATATTTTGAGTTTATTTTATCTGGACGTTGATCTATGCATCCTTACGAGCGTTTTGATATATTACAAGTTTATTTTAGAAAAAGTTGATAAATAGTGGATTTACATTTTGACGTTACTATTTACGGTTTTTACGTTTTACATTTGGTTTATAATCTACGGAGATCAGACCTTTGGTTTTGCTTCAAATTTTAATATGTTGATCGTATGACTGTCTTGATGACTTTGTGAGGTCACTGGCGAAGATCCGACCGTTGGATCTTCGTATAATTGTAAAACAGTGATTCGGGAGGCGATACGTGAAGATCTGTCTGTCGAATTTTCGTATAATTTTGATAGGATGTTTCCAGGAGTGATCCGTGAGGATCTACCGTTGGATCATCATTTAAATTCGATCAGACCGTTTGATCATTTTTATTTTAGAATCCGACCGTTGGATCATCATTTAAGTTTATTTCGTGTTTCGTTTGCTAGGTAAAGACCGTACTTGATTAGGTACTTGACGGTTGATTTGACGAGCGATTGGATGTCACGCCCCGAATTTTAGAATAACAATTCAAAATCCGAAACATGAAAATACTACAAACACAAATTAATCATCCTGAAAATTTCTTTTCATAACACCCTCACCACACGAAATAAATCCAAACCGAATTTAGTCTCGGTTAATTATTACAACTCAAATCCAAAATGAAATGTAAATCTCTAAATGAGCATACACACCTCACAACTAAATGAAATAACAAAAACTGTTGTAATACCTAAGCAGCTCGGTCACCTCCCTGATTTTCCTGACCTGCAGGAATATCCGCTACACCATTTGAATAGTGTACCGGGATTGCCACAACACAAAACCCGGTAAGCTTATGAAAGCTCGTATGAGTAAAAGGAAAGAACTATTGCTTAATTCAATTCATAATTATTCCCACACACAACAACACTAAACAATTTCCACATCCACAAGTACTAACAATCTCAATCAACACCAATTCAATACTTCAAGATAAACCCCAACACACATCTTTCTACACAACTCTTAACATCGTATTTATAAAAATACGGTACTTGACATACTAGAGCTCTAACTGAATCGTAGCCCGTCACCTGGCCTAGGTTATGGCATCCGACATATTTATCATTATCGTATTTCATCAATATGTATACCTATTTACATATTTAGAACGTCCGATAATTCCACATACTCAACCAATCGTATCCCATCATCCACCCAGGATTAGAGCGTCCGATTACCCCACACCGGTCATTACGTCGACCCTAAACCCATAAATGAGCACAACATATAATATCACATACTGAAATCAACCCAACCAAGATACACCATATTATTATGGAATTACACAATTGAAATACAATCAATTCATCAATTCTACTCAATCATATCATCACACAACAATCCACTCATCAATATATATTTTCCACGTAAATATATATATACGTAATCATCCACTCAGGAATGACCACTAATACCATCTATAGTTCACACAAGAAAATCATGAAATTCATTTGTATAGTTAAAAATTCATTTTACTTACCTATGGACCGTGGTGATTCAAGTCCATGAAATTTTAAACAAATATTTAATCCGCAAATATTTTTCACACAATTACCATAAATAAATAAAATTAAAACATTCGGTTCGTAATATGAACCATATGAGATTTACTCACCTCGAAATTCCCGCTGCGTCTTCAATATAATTATAATTATAATTAACGCCGAAATAGCCCACTCAAATAAAATCCGTCAATCACCTAATCAAATATGATTCGAATTTAGCCAACAATTTCAACACATAAATTAACTACCATTTAACGGCTGGATTCCAATTTACATTAAAATCCGACGAGCGGTTTCTCACGAATTGCTCCCCTAATTACCGTTTTGCACATATACGAAGATCCAACGGTCGGATCTTCACCCATGACCACACAAAGCCTCTGGGACAGTCATATGATCATCATAACAATGGTGTCGGGGCCGAGCTTGTCCCCTTCATTTCATCATTCTGAGCAACTTTCATAACTAGCACAAGACCTAAAAATGACGGGAAGGGATCGAAAAGTACCTATTTACAGTCGGCGGCCGGAAAAATTCCAGAAACCTGCGAGCTTGAAAACCGACGTGAAAACTGCAACCTCAGGCCCCGATCCCTTCTGGAAACTTGTTCAGAACTTCTTTGCGAACTCAACAGGCCAAGAATCACAAGGAACGATCGTGTATAGCTCGAGATATCTTGATCGAAAGTTTCGGTGTTTCGATCCGTTCGGGTCGAGCTCCGACGAACGTGAAAACGTTCAACCCAGTTCTGGTCCTTCTTGGTGCTTGTAGAGGAAGTTGAGGCGAGCTCAATGAGCCAAGAATCAAGTGAAATGGTGGTGTGTAGCTCGAGATATCAAGCTCAAACCGAAAATGGTGGTTTTCGGTTCAGGCCGTGCAGCCGCCGTTACAGGCTTTGCCGCCTTGTAAAACTGCCTCTGGGAGCTAGAGCAGCTCGAGACGAACGTCTGGGACTTGATTTGAGGTCGAGAGGTGGTCTGTGGAGGGAGAACAATTAAGGAGAACTTTGTTCTCTTTTTCGGTCGATTTTCGTGGAGGTACTGAGGTTGGGGACGATGAACAGTGTTTTATGGAAATGTAAGGAGGCCGGTCCAAATGGTAAGTTTCTGAAAAATTAGCTAGGGTTTTTTCCTATTTATACAAGTTTCGGAAAAACTTCTTAAATCGATAACTAATTCAGAAAAAATCCGATCTTCGTGTTCCGCACATGTACGGACTCGTATCGACGAGCTCTACAACTTTCATGAAGGAAGTTTCTCCAAATTTTGTATGTAGAAAAAGTCGATTACTCAAATCGAGCATTTTGAGTTTTTCGTTAAAAATAATCGTTTCGAAACTTCGATAATTGTAAAAATGAATTATTATCGAACATTAATCGTGAAATCGCATAATAATCGTTCAACACAATTACTCGAATTTAAAATGATAATTGCGGGTATTACATTGGATTATTGTGATTTTTGGTTTATAGAAGACGCAGCTGGATAAGAGGTGAGTAAATCGCACCTGGTTCATTTACGAATCTAAGTTAGTAAATTATATTGATTTGATAATAATAGGCATTACTGTGTGAATGTCTATGTATATATATTATTTATGTGATAATATATATATTTGTTGATGGATTGTGTTGAGGATACAATATGCGTGAATTTGTTGCTATTATTGTTTAAATGTTTACTTTCCGTGATTGATATGTTGAGAAAGGAGTTGAGTTTTAGTTTTTGAGAAACAATAAATTGTTTTGATCTGTGAAGATCAATAGGTCACGAGTGTGACCATGACATAATAGGGGTCATTATTTGGCCTTTCGGCCCTAAGCCCACCTGGCCCATAGGGCTGAAACCAGACCCTTTTTAAAATATGGTAGGGTATGGGCCATGAGAATGGAACCCGACCCGGCCCGGCCCTTTAGGCCCGCCCCAATAAGCCTTAATAAGTTTCTATTTTTTAATTATATTTCTCTTTTTTCTATAATATGCAATTTATCTCTTTCTTTATAATTGATTTCTTAAGCATTGTTTTCTTTAGTTTTTATTTTCTTTGTTACATAACAATTAATATTAGAAGATTTAGAAAGATAGTTAATTGAATATAACCACCTTAACTAATATTAATAAATGTTGTAAGTTAATTCCCCCCCCCCCCCCCCCCCCCCCCCCCCCACACACACACACACACACACACACACACACATATTAAATATGATCAACAAAAAACAATGTCTTGTATTACCTATATAACTATTGAGCCATATTTTGAGAAAAAAAAATAATGTAAGTTTTTTTTTTATTGAACAAAATAAGGCCTTTTTTGCCCCTATTTGGCTCTATTCGGAGGGTCGGCCCGACCCGGCCCTTTCGGCTCTAATAGATCGGACTTTTAGGGCAAGTAAGGGTTAACATATTTAAGCCCCGACCCTACCCTACCTGGCTCTAAATTTTATTGACTTTGACTAGGTTCTGCCCGATCCAACCCTAAGCCCTAAAAGTTAAGGTAGGTCGGCCCTAGCCCGGCCCATGATGACCCCTAGGCATACTATCAGTGAATCACGCTCTTGTACCAGGCTGGTGGTTACTAATAACATTATAATCGTGAATCACGCTCTTGCGCCGGGCTGGTGGTTGCGATCAGTTAGAGCTGTAGTCTGTCTGCCAAATGTGAGTGATCTTATGAGGGTAACGTTGAGGTTACTTGTGACTCATAAGTATGAGTTTTTAGAAGAGGGTCTTGAGAATATTCATTACCTTATATTTTAGGATATTTTGGAGTTACCTTGTGAGTTTATATTTATTAACTTAAATTGTGTAATCTTTAAATTTACTCATACAAGCTTTCAAACGCTTACAGGGTTTTGTGTTGTTGAAATCCCGGTACATTATTCAAACGGTGTAGCGAATAATCCTGCAGGTTAGGAGAACCAGGACGGTGATCAAGCTGTTTAGTGTAGCAGTATTTGATTTATCGCATTGCTTTTGTGAGGTTTGTTATGCTCATTGAGCTATACAAATTAAGCTTGTGAGAGTGTGATGTAATAAGTAATTTGAAGATTTAGTTTTCGTATTATTGAGTGGGTGAGGTGTGGTTGTTTATGAAAAAAATTCAGGACATTTATTTGTTTAAGTTGTTTAATTCATATTTCAGGTTTGAATTTATTTATTCAAAAATATGGGGCGTGACATTTATCAACAAGCAATATAATATCATATTCATGTTTATAATTCAGTAATTACACCTGAACGAACCCAACATTCGAACACATAGATTCAAGATAAATATCATAAGGAAAAAATACTGTTTACTCCCTATACTTATAAGGAGTAAACGTTTCAGTCCCTGACATTTCAATTTCACCTAAAAAGTCTGTAAACTCTCCAATTTCACCCAATTGGTCATCGCCGTCAAAATCTCCGTTAAATTGCTGACGTAGCATTTCTTACACGCTGAAATGTCTATTATACCCTCAATTTTTTTTCTTTTATATCTATTTTTTCTCCTTTTTTATTTTTACCTCTCTCTCTCTCTCTCCCTCCGCCCCCGCCCCCCTCCCTCTCTCTTCCCTTAACCATTGTCAACGACCACCCACCACCACCATCACAACCGTCATTCCTCTCGCCGGCACTTTTGCCCCACCACCTTCTCCACAACCCCTCCACAATTTTCAAGTAACAACACTTTCGAGAAGCTTTCTAAGGTGCTCGGAGGTGCCAAATTCAATTCAAAGATCTCAAATTTTTAGCTCAATTTGTTTTTTAATCTGAAAATCTGTGCTTTCTTTTTTGTGTTCTGTTCAGATTGGGCAAGGGACTTATAGCAATGTATATAAAGCTACAGACTTAATTTCTGGGAAAATTGTGGCGTTAAAGAAGGGTAGATTTGATAACTTGGAGCCGGAGAATGTGAAATTCATGGATTCAGACCCCCAAAACCGCGGACTCTTCTCCACCTTCAACTGCACCATGGTCTACCTCCACCAAAATAAGAACCCCGGGAACTCAATCATCGCTGACGCCACCACCGGCTGCTTCCTCCAGATGCTACAGGGCCTCGGCGACACCGCTAGGTCTGCCACCATGGGAGGGGTTATGTTGGCCCTAATCGAAGGCGTCGGGATCATTCTCAATAAAATCATGAGCGAACAGCAACACAATCAAATCTTCAACATTCAATAAACCAAAAGCAACATTCTTGTTACTCAGACTCGATCGAATTGCATTCCGATCAATCCAGCCGATCCTAACTATCACCACAATAAAAAAATAAATAAAAATATGAGTAGAAGCGCAAAATCGAACACCGAGAAATCTACAGCGAGTGAATCCGATCTAGTAGAACTGGTCCTCCTGGACGGAACCGCACGTTTAGCACAGGGACTGTTGGCATTCATGGCCAGAAAGAATGGAGGAGGAGCACTATACCAGAATCAGAGTCCTTATCGTCGTCATCATCTCTGGTATTCTGCGAGGCCATTACCTGAGCGAGGCGCTGAGCTGCGGCCTTGGCGGCGAAGTTCTGAGTGCATTTGATGTTGGAGATTCCGGCGGTGTTAGGTCTGAAGAAAGCTCCTCCAGTGGGTCAAGGTTGGGAGGGTGGTTTGGGAAAGGCAAAGAGCTTGAGCCGGCGAGCAGTGGAAGCGAGACAAAGGTTCTGGAGAGTTTTGATGCGCCTCCGGTGCCCAGTTTTGATTCGGACCCCGAAAACCGCGGAGTTATGTGGGTGGATCCAAGGAGGGGTTGTGGAGGAGGTGGTGGGGTAGAAGCACTAGCAATAGGAATGAGGGTTGTGATGGTGGTTGTGGGTGGTCGTTGACAATGATTAAGGGAAGAGAGAGAGAGAGAGAGAGAGAGCTCGAAGAAGAGGTAAACATAAAAAAATAAAAAAAATAAAGGAAAAAAATATAAAAGAAAAAAAGTGAGGGTATAATAGACATTTTAACGTGTAAGAAATGCGACGCCAGCAATTTAACTGAGATTTTGGCGGAAAATTGACGGCAATGACTAATTTGGGTGAAATTGGAGAGTTTATTGACTTTTTAGGTGAACTTGAAATGTCAGGGACTGAAACGTCGATTCTCTATAAGTATAGGGAGTAAACAGTTTTGTCAATATCATAATAAGTAATCTCAATTGAAACATATTAATGAAAAGCCATATTTATATTCAAAGATTTTCCATAATTCTATTAGATCAAAACCTTCGTATCTAACACCCGTTCTCTTGCCAAAACTTTAATCAACAAGCGATATAATGTCAGTATGTTTATGGGAATAAGTAATCTCAATTGAAACATATTAATGGAAAGCCATATTTATATTCAAAGATTTTCATAATTCTATTAGATCAAAACCTTCGTATCTAACACCCGTTCTCTTGCCAAAAATTTAATCAACATGCGATATAATGTCAGTATGTTTATGGGAACAACTTCATGTTGTGTTGTGGCTAGCTTAATTTTTCTGATGTCATATATATATATATATATATATATATATATATATATACACGAGGACGTCTACACTTTCGCTAAACTGCGGACGTCGACACTGTAGCTCGGCCCGGGGCCTGACAGAGAGGCTAGGCTTGCCGGACGGACCAGTCTGCAGTAGGTAGAGTCGCCGAAGACGTGGTTTACAACACTGGCCAGAAACCTGCAGTTGCAGGTGAGGTTGCTGCCCCAAACCTGCAACCTCGATCTCCTCTGACCTCGGTCGTTGCCCAAAATCGTCTGGGATGCCTCCGGCCTCCGTCCGCCAAGCCCCTGAAATGCCTCTGATGCGTTGCCGTCCGCACTTTAGCGAAGTGCGGACGTCCGCTTTAGAACCGGCCTATATATATATATATATATGTATATATCATTTTCTTGTATTGGTTCAAGGGCATTGCTATGAAGCCGTTATAAGGTGTAAAATAAAAGGATAGCAATAGTGTTTCTCTTGTAAAAAAATTGTTGTGGGTTGAGACCCCTAGAGTTAGCGTCAAACTCTTTGAGAGCTGTTGTAAATCTTTGTAAACCCTATATAACGGAACTCTCTCCCTACCCCTCCGCCAACATAGACTCTGCTGAACCGGGTTAACAATCATTTGTATTATTTAATTTATCGTTCTTGCCTATATATGGTTATTGTAGGATTTACACCACAACGATACTTTATACTTCTGTTCGTTGGAATTTGGTGCGGTTAACTAGCATAACACTTCCAACATCTCAAGGGTTTTGGTGAATCAATCTCACCGTGCAAGATACAATAAGTAAGCCGCCTCCTTCTTCTTCTTTTATTTTTATTTTTAATAAAATGAGCGAGAGCAGAACAAGCTCTACGTCCTCTCTCGAAGTTTTATTGAAAAAAGCAAGAGTACATATGGGCCAGGGGGACCTAACCAAACCCTAACAGAGAGAAAGAACATAGATTCATAACTTAAAAAGAACTGCTAGAAAGTTCCAAGTTGACAACTAAGAGCCAAGTCAGTCAACACTCAACAGCCCAGCAAATTAGCAAAACATCAGTTCAGACTTCAGAGCGTATTTGTTTCAATTAAACCTGCGTGAAGGCCATGACAAAAAATAACGACCAAAAGACTGGACTAAGAACTGAGGCAATGAAGTCCACTCCTGACTACATACCGTCAATAACTCATGCACCATAATCAGCCAAAGTATCCACAGGCCATTTCCCTCCCTGTCGATATGAGTTACTCGGAGTCGTATATGACGTACCATCACCAAACCATTCAACCACCTAGTGCACAGACTCCAGGGAATTAAAGTTGGAGGAGCACAGTAGCGCACAACTACGTACTAAGGAATCCGTTTCAATCAACATGCAAATAGTGCCATTCCCTCAACCTTGCAAAACGAATCGCTTCAAGGAACACAATGACACCATTAGAGCGCTAGAGACCTTAACACGCGAGGTAAAGGCATACACAAAGACCCCCTCATGATCATGAACAATTCCGCCGAAACCTGAGTGCTCCGGATCCCGAAAAGAACCATCGGTGTTTATTTTTAACCAATTGAATAACTGGGAGGTCTTCAAAGTACTGTGATAAATTTGGGAGCCGCTGGCCTGAGTTGAGATAGCCGCAAGAAATCAAGCATTGGGATGGAGGAGTAGTACTGAAAGGTGGACGAAGCAAACACTAGCCGCCTCTATTTCAAAAAATTTAGGAATTTTATTTTAACAAAAGCATATTCTTTCTTTTCTTTTCTTTGAAATTGAAGCTTTTTATTTCTTAGTTTTTATGATCTGAATTATTTATTTTTTCTTTAAATTTTTTTTTTATCTATGTGTCAATGCCAATAAGCAATCAACCACCGTACATCAGTATTGACACGTCAGCAACTAACAATTTTTTAATAATGATCAATTAAAATAAGTTGAGGTGTATAAATGATAACATTTAATACGTAAATATGAAATTTAAAACGCCTTCATAATTCGAGGGGTAGAATATTATTATTTTTAAAATCTCTAATACAAAAGACAACCGTGATCTTAAAATACCAAAGCAATTAAAGTAAATAAAACATAACAAGAACAATTTGGGAGTAGCTGACCATAGTATTAGAATTGTAAATTCAAAAACTTTGGCCAGAGACCTTTGCTTCCAACACTTTCCCTAATCTTCTCAGATTTGCAGTCCGTGGTGGTTCCGAAGATATTGAATAGCATCAAACGTGGCTCTATTCCGAAGCACCTGAATTGAACCGCCATATCTTACATCTGCGATAACCATGTTGTTCATTAGAATCCTACACCTAGCCACCCCACCATTAGTACGACCACCTATCTGTTCAAGTAGGTTAAATCTTGCTTTCACAGAAGAAAGTTGTTCGGTTGGCTTTTCCCTATTGTTTTCATAATCAAGATTCAAAGCCTCCAATATCGTGCTAATTACATGTCCAGTTGTAGCCATATCTTTTTGGGAGTCAACCCAAACCGCTCCGACAATAGCTTCCACCACATCAGCAAGAAACTTTGGTTCATCAATTCGGCCATTCGAGTGAATGGGAAAGTCATGCATCTGTTGCCTTAATCTTGAAACTCGTCTATGAACTTCATCAATGCTACCATGCCTCAAGTGTTGGTGCAACCCACTGCTCACGCACGCACGTGCAAGGTTTTCATTGTCGAGGTTCAAAGCTTTGAGTCTGTGTAGTTGAGACTTAGTAATATTGGGATCACTGTCATAAATGAGGGATCCAACAAAGAACCCCAGTGTTAGGTCCCCAAGAGTCTCTAGCGTTCCATTGTTGAAAGTGTTTGGCTCCAAAATCGGCCTGGGTGCAAACTGTCTCTTTTGCTGATGTGATTGCGCGAGCGTGCTAGCACCGTGGGGTGCAGTCATCGGGGAGTCTATTGACCTGACTTCTTCTTAAGCGTTGTGGATGAGGAGAGCACCAACCTCATCATCGGGTTCTTTTCTCTGCCTTCCGGAAAAGGACTTCTTGCCTTACGGGTAAGGGTTTCGATTGTGGTCTCTTACGTTCACCGAATCGATATTTAATGTTGTAGGTTAAGCAGAGCAATCACTGGAAAGTTGGGAGAAAGCACGGGTTTGATAAACCGTGACTTTAGCTTCGCTGGGTTGCAAGGGCGTTACCCTTGCTTCGATGGTTGAGATAGTATCGGTGGCAGTGGTACTGGCAGTCAGCTCCTGAGAAGACTAGGACTGGAAGTACGGTCGCCGGGTTTCAACAAGGTTGAAGGTAGGTTTGCTCCGAAGAGGCTTTGATAATCGTAGAGATTGATTTGAGAGTTGTTTCCTGTTGTTTCGTCTTTGGCCTCTATATATAGGCTGCTACAAATTTACTTTCCTAATAGGAATGAAGTATTATATTTTAGGCCACAGTTATTGGCCTTGAATCGAATCAAAACTCTTAATTGTTTTGATAACTATCGTAGACAACAATTAGTAATTATCCTCCTCTGTCATCGCTAGAATGTAGGCAAGGTTAATTGCCTCTGGAACCAATATCTTAGATGCAAACTGTTCGCTATGCACATCCTCCGCGAGAACTCTCGTAGTTTAATTAGTGGCATGCAGAAAGGATATGATTGTATATTGCAATTACGCATGATTGCATACTTCCTGAAGTGTACCACGTCCATGAATCTTTATTTGCATGAGAGACTTGATTGCTTGCATGACATTGGCCCACCATAGGACTTACTTGCATGAGCACTCTTGAATATAGATAGAGAAGCACGTTGCCATGTTCAATTGCATGGGAAACCTTCCTTAATTACACCACCATAGGCCTTAATTGCATGGATAACTATATATATATATATATATATATATATATATATATATAACCATACTTTCCATGATGATTGCAATCGAGATGATTGATTCCTACCCAAACTGTTTGCGCTCTTGATGACTTGCACAATCTTCTCATCTCGCACAATCTTGACAGCCAAGCAAATCACCATTAATTATCAAATATCTTGCTAATTAAATAGTAAATTAATGAATATTCAGATTTACCTCAAAATTACTTGGCCTCTAAGTAGGCTTTATTTAGCCTCTAAACAATATATTTCGAACTTGTCGAAAATATATAACTTGGGCCACGGATATTGGCCCGTTTCCTTCCAGTCAATCTCGTAGGGAAAAAAATGTTAATTTTGGGTTCAAACATTGCCCCCCAGACATCGAAGTCAAAGTTCCCCGTCTTAACTAAAGAGGTCTTGAGTCAGCACTAGTCTTGCAATAACGTCGCCTTAAAGCCACTTGCATTGGCTTCATTGATATCACTGGACTGATTGAATGTAGGCCTCTGAACAGGCCATGAAGCTTGAATGACATTCTAACTTAATCTTGATAGACAAAGACTTGTGGATGATGTACTCGCCATAAGTTTTTGAATTGCTCCATAAAGTATCATCAACCTAGATGAAAAACTTTATTTTTTGGGCCACTAGAATTAGCCTTAAAGAGCTTAAAACACATAAGTCTTGAGCAAGAATATTGGCAAAATAAATTCACCACTTGACAAAATAAAATTTTGGTAAAAACTTAAAAGCCCCAGGTGTGGGCCTTAACAATGATATATTCTCCAAAACTTCTTTGAAGAGAAATCCCAATAAGGAGAAAATCTCCTCGCAGCAGATCCCAGTAAGGAGGAAATCCCCTCGAGGTAGATAGAAATCTTCTCAAAGAAGATCTAAGTGAGGAGCAAATCTCCTTGGGGAGAAATCTCAGTAAGCTTGATTTAAATGTGCTTCGCGAACACACATTCCTCGCGAAGGTTTCTCTGATATTTTCCTTAAGCTCGTGAACAAATGCAAGACCTCGCGAAGATTTGTTGACTATCATCTTGCGAAAATCTCCTTAAGGAGGATCCTAGTAAGGGCCGAATCCCCTCGAGGAAGATCTTGGTAAGGACGAAATCTGAGTGAGCTTGATGAAAGTTCTTCGCGAACTATTGTTCCTTGCGAAGGTTTTTGCATGTCAAAACATCAAACTCCTGCCTTTGCATTTAAACTCCTTTAAAGCCACCAATTGGCCTTCACGAACTAACTTTTTCCTGCACTATGCCTCATGAAATCTGCCAATGCAAAAAATGGGCTCCATTCGCGAACTTACTAATATAATCATCCTTTCTGGACTCTTCGCGGTGACCGAACTTTCAATGAAGAGTGGGTGTCATCAGCCTACTCCTTGATGCTTTTAGGCTGGTAGGTGTTGATAATTATGCCAAGATAGAGGGACACGTATGGCTCCAATTAAGAATCACAATGCATGGCCACATTTAATGTTGCTTGGCCACATGCTCTTCCTCTTTAGGTAACATGAGCATGCCCCTATAGCAGCTTTATACAAATATTGAAATATATAAACCATCAGGCCCATCAATAAAGCCTATCTTGTCCTTAGTGGATAAGGACGTGTTGTAGCCATTTCATGCCCTCTCCATCACTTCACATGCAATCCCAGATTAATTAATTAATTAATTAACAACCTCAGCCACGTACTGGCTTAGCTAATAAATTAATCCCCCAAGAGTACGCGTCAGGTTGCGATGCGAAAGGCCACTGTAGAAAGGGAATAATTCGCGAACTCTTCCTGTAGGCCGTTGTGCTTCGCGAACACACAAAAGTCTCCAAAAGAATCTTCTTCTTCAGCAAAAGAACCTAGTTCTTTTCTTTATTCGTGACCGCGAAACTCTAATGACCTCATGCACATAAGCCTCCAGTATTCTTTCGAGAGTCGTTTCTTCGCGATGCCACATGTAATTAAAGTCACTTCGCTGCGAACAATTCGCAACCCTCCTTTTTCGCCACAATTATTGGCAAAAATATTGATTTGACTTCTTCTATGGTTGACACCATACTAGGCATATTAAATGCCTCTTGTATATATAGTCAGGCCAAAACCAACGGCCTCTAAGTATATCAGAAAGTTCAAGCCACTAGTAGGTAGGCAAGAACATAATTTTTGCATCCTCCGTCACGCACAAAATTGAAACTCATTTTGTATTTTTCCCTTTTTTTTTTTTTGACTAACTAAAAGAAAGATGCAAACTGAAAGTTGACAGAAAATTAAATGCAAAGAAAGAAGCTAGTAGCAGTGCATTTGGCTAACATCTAGAAGGCCACGGGGGAGGCCATCTATGCTTCACTCCAAGCTCCGATGCATCAAAATTTATAGCATGAATACCTCTCTTGTGAGAGCTTGCAGGAAAGCAACAAAGATACTTCGCATCAAAAACTTGAAAGAAATCTGGCTCGTAGAAGGAGTAATATTGCCCCCCAAGTATCTTTGTTGGTTGACGAAGCATGATCTTCAATTGCAGTTTTGGAGATGACGGTGTCCAAAGATCGGCTTTGTCGTCAACGACCATGTCATAGACCATGGTGTTTTCAAAATAAGCCACAGATTGGCCATTATATTTAACCACTTGCTGGTTTGAATCCTCTATATCAATAGCCTCAAAGAATTTGAACTCCTGCATATGATTTTTGGAACCAATAATCAAATTATAATCATCATCATATTCATCATAGATCGCCTCTGTGTCAAGATTGAACTTGGGGTCACCAAATCCTTCTTTACAAATCTCAAAGCCACTGGCTGGCCTTGAAACATATATGAAGATCTTCAAATTGAATTGATTAATAAAGCTACAGATCGGCTTATCTAGGCCAAAACGTAATTGATAATCAAGTGGCCCATGCCTTAATTGGTAATTAAATAGACCACACTCTTGACCCTCTGCATGATGAGGACGTCCAGCAACCATATAACAACTTAATTCATAATTAAGTTGATTGTGGCTTTGATTACCTTGTTCATGACGTTGTCCAGTAGCAGGGCCGCATCTTTGTTGACAATTTTCTTCTAGTGGCCTTTCTTTCTGGTACACTCGGATTTGGTCGTTTGGACCATACTTAATCACCATTTGGCTACTAGAACCCTTAAGGACTTTCTTCTGGTGATCAAATGAATGAACATGAGCTACGTCTTGCCCCCTATGTATCTGACCAATATCCACATAGATGGCTGGATCAATGGAGAAATCAGGTATTTGTTCAGAGACAATTTTCTAAGCAGCCCTTGTGTAAGGCTGTGACTCACCAGTGGGCAAACCAATTTCCTCTTTTGGGACAGACTGATCTGGACGAAAGTTTTCGCCTTTAGATTGATCGCCACTTGTAGGCAATTCAACCACAGAAATAGCACCTTCGCATGCAACTTCTTGACTTTCCAAGAAGTCTTCATGGTCTTTGCCAACTTCAGACTTAACTTCTTGGTTGGTTTCTGATTCCACAGCTTAACAATTCAGAGCATCTTCTGATGCTGCATACTTGGTTGGGAGGGCATACTTGGCTGGGAGGACAAAAACCGTGTCACCGATCCACTTGTTTTGGCCAAGATTCTCAATAACCACCTCATTAAGTGAGGAATCTTCAGAGGCATCATGTTGAGACGCCTCTAATGTTTGCTCAGTTTTAACATAGGTAAATTTCTAGGAGTTTTTGAACTCCATGAGTTGGGCATTCTAGGACTTTCCTTGGACAAGGATTTCTCTTCGGCTTCCCAATGATGGACGCAAAGAAACTCTTGTATGTCCTACTAGGCGTGCCAAAATGTTTGGCTCCAAAATCGGCCTGGGTGCAAACTGTCTCTTTTGCTGATGTGATTGTGCGAGCGTGCTAGCACCGTGGGGTGCAGTCGTCAGGGGAGTCCCTTGACCTGAATTCTTCTTAAGCGTTGTGGACGAGGAGAACACCAACCTCGTCATCGGGTTCTTTTCTCTGCCTTCCGAAAAAGGACTTCTTGCCTTACAGGTAAGGGCTTTGGTTGTGATCTCTTGCGTTCACCGAATCGATACTTAACATTGTAGGTTAAGCAGAGCAATTACTGGGAAATTGGAAGAAAGCACAGGTTTGCTAAAGCGTGACTTTAGCTTCGCTGGGTTGCGAGGGCGTTACCCTTGCTTCGCTGATCGAGATAGTATCGATGGCAGTGGTACTGTCAGTCGGCTCCTGAGAAGACTAAGACTGGAAATACGGTAGCCGGGTTTCAACGAGGTTGAAGGTAGTTTGCTCCGGAGAGGCTTTGATAATCGTAGAGATTGATTTGAGAGTTGTTTCCTGTTGTTTCGTCTTTGGCCTCTATATATAGGCTGCTGCAGATTTACTTTCCTAATAGGAATGAGGTACTATATTTTAGACCACAGTTATTGGGCTTGAATCGAATCAAAACTTTTAATAGTTTTGATAACTATCGTAGACAATAATTAATAATTATCCTCCTTTGTCATCGCTAGAATGTAGGCAAGGTTAATTGTCTCTGAAACCAATATCTTGGATGCGAACTGTTCGCTAAGCCCATCCTCCGCGAGAACTCCCGTAGTTTAATTAGTGGCATGCAGAAAGGATACGATTGTATATTGCAATCAAGCAAAATTGCATACTTCCTGAAGTGTACCACGTCCATGAATCCTTATTTGCATGAGAGACTTGATTGCTGCATGACATGGGCCCACCATAGGACTTACTTGCATGAGCACTCTTGAATATAGATAGAGAAGCACGTTGCCATGTTCAATTGCATGGGAAACCTTCCTTAATTGCACCACCATAGGCCTTAATTGCATGGGCAACTATATATATATATATATACAGTCCTTCTTGACTAAGAACCTCCTTAGTTTTTCTTAGGTACGGATTTCCGGTTTTAACCCACTTTCCGATCACATTTTCACATCTTAACCGTTCAGTTTTTAGGTTCTAATGTATAGATCACCTCTGAAAATTTTCAGTCAATTTGGTGATCGTTAAGGTATCCAAAACTGTAATTTACCATTATAAATACGAACGGTTCCGGTTCGACAGATTCGGTCCGTTCGTGTAAATTGCAGTTTTGGATGTCTTAACGATCACCAAATTGGCTGAAATTTTGCAGGGGGGATCTATACATTAGGCTCTAAAAACTAAACGGTTAAGATGTGAAAATATGATCGGAAAGTGGGTGAAAACACCAAATCCGCACCTAAGAAAAACTAAGGACATCCTTACCTGAGAAAAATCCTATATATATATATATATATAATCATACTTTCCATGATGATTGTAATTGAGATGATTGATTCCTACCCAAACTGTCTTCCCGTCTCGCACAGTCTTGACAACCAAGCAAATCACCATTAATTATCAAATATCTTGTTAATTAAATAGTAAATTAATGAATATTCAGATTTGTCTCAAAATTGCTTGACCTCCAAGTAGGCTTTATTTAGTCTCTAAACAATATATTTCGGACTTGTCAAAAATATATAACTTAGGCCACAGATATTGGCCTGTTTCCTTCGAGTCCCTCTCGTAGGGGAAAAAAATGTTAATTTTGGATTCAAACAGAAAATTTGATCATCCGAGGAGTGAGTACACGCCCGGATCAAAAGATGCCAATCCTTAAATTGATAATCTATAATTTAGTTTATTTGGCCTACAATATGCATGGCCAGCAAAAGAGAATTTGTATAGAATTTCAAGCTAAAGAACTTGGTTGCGATGAGATTGTATTAGACGTACTTCTTTTATAGGCTTCAGCTAATAAACTATTTGGGAAGTAGAAGAGCGAGAAAATTAAACCTAGCCTATTCCTTCTTTTAGTGAGTATTGGTGGAATACTAGCTAAATATAACTAGTCGGTTTTACAAAAGAGTATTCGATCAGGAAATAATTGTAATGCAAGATTTCTTCTGCCTTTATTAACAAAAAGTGAACCATGATGCTGACTCTAGTTTATAAACTTATTCCTTAAAGGAATAATTCTGACTTCCCCCATAGTTAGCTAGAATGCGAGTGAGCCAAGTTTAAAAAGTTATCAAAAGAAATTAAGCTTCCCTACTTTTTCAAGGATTTAATTTGAACTTTGATACCTTTAGGAGTTTCGGTCTAGTCATTAGTATGACACCAAATTCTATGGCTTCTTAGTCCGGTTAGGCTCCACAGCTCCCTTGGACTCCTCAGAACTACCACCTCCTCCGCTTCGTTGATTATAGTAACTAATCAGTAACTTGGTTGGGCGTGATTTCAATAATTAGGAGTTTTATCGTGATTATTTTTTATTTTTTTAAATGAGACTGGTGCAGCTGTCCTCAAGCCTTGATTAATGAAATTACAGAATACAAGGGGGGGGGGACGTAGAGCCTGAACCCAGATTACAATAAGCATAAAGAAAACATCCTCAAATAATATCAAGAATCTCTACAAAATTTATGTACTCTGACAAGCACCAATTAACAAAGAGTGCACGAATGACTACTCTATTTACTTTGAGATAGTGGTGACATACCGGAAAGATAACTCTATAACAAAAAAGCATCATTGCAAATAACACAGCCTTCCCACTATATTGCCGCACGGAAATAAATCCGGCGACACTAAATTTCATCATGTCACTAGGAGGTTGCGTTCATTTGATCAAGCAAATAGCTCACCACCTCACTAGGCCAGACAAGGCACACTGAGTGTGCAATTCGGAACGAAACCCACGTCGCCCTACCAATAATCGATAGGGACTTATTTCTGGCATAAAGCCACGTTTAACAAAGAGTACAAAATAATAGAACAAAACAGAGAAATAACCTAAATAATAAACCGGGCCTAGAGCCAAAGCCCAGGCCCATGTAGCAGCAAGCCCAAGTCTATGAAGAGAAGTATAGAGATCACGACGCATCCATCTTGCCTGCTCCTCCCACGCCGTCGCACCACTGGCAGCTCCATCACCACCAACTTGACGATGTGCAAGAGCTATCTGACCCTCCAAACCTCCATCCTCCCCACTACTCCGGCAAGCCAGGCCACCCCTCCCCATCTCCAAGCAAATTGGGCCAAACCCGATCAAAGCAACCTGATCGAGTTGGAAACTCGAGGAGGCCAACGACGCCACTCGGTCACCACCAACAGACCTCCGATCCTTCCAACCACCACGCCGTTCGCGTGCCATTCTCTGATAGGATGACCCCGCCTGCCTGCCCTCCAACCACTACAGCCCTTCGCCGTCAGAATCTCCAAGCGATCTGGAAAGCACCGTTAGCCCCTAGCAACCTCTTCTCCGACCAAACCGCTTATTCCTGAGCACGAGGTCCATTATGTCCCGCTCGACGACGACGCCAAGAAGGTGCGCCGCCGGACAGGCATGACTCCCTGTTTGCGTTTTCTCCAAACTAGGGTTTTTCTCTAGAGAGAGATTCTTCTCAATTATCGTGATTATTTGTTGATTATAGTAAGTAATCGATCAGTAACTTGGTTGGTGTTGATGGAAACCAATTAAAGAAGAAAAGGAAGAAAACTAATTAATTTAACAATAAAATAATTACCACAGCTCTGCTTTGGGGGACCGAATAGACCAGTGTCATTCATGATCATCTAGTTACAAAAAACATTGTATAGTCCACACATGCTTCTAGGATGCATAAGTAAACTTTGTACATTCAGTGGGTTAGCTAAACATATACCATACAAGCATCAACTTTTTTTTAGTAGAGAGTAGAGACCAAAATTTTCATTCCCACCTCACTAATTTCATGACGTTAATGAGATTTGAACATGGGACATATCCATGATGTAAATTATTTCAAATAACCAACAGGCCGCAGCTCACCAACGTTCTTCTTCAACTCAAGAACGTGTTTAACTTGACCATAATTGAGCAACATGACCAACATATGATTTAGAGAATGATATGTTTTCTATTAAAGTGCTTGTACATAACGTACCTGGGTACTACTATGCATGGTCCGTCGTGAGTTTTGAGTTTTGAGGGACCTGGTGTGGAATTTAAATGAGGCCTTGTGGAAAATGCTTTGGATAAAAATTCCATGATCAATTATTTTTTCACCAGATCCCATAATAAAACGAGCAAATTAATTTTGTAACTAATTTGGAGGGGTTTGATGTCTTTTCACTATTAATTAAGCAAACAGGGGTTTAAAACCGATAGTGCATGCCCTTGCTTCAATACACTACTAGCATACATATCCGCGCGTTGCAGCGGGTTTTGGAATGAACTGTGCAAGTTTTGAAAGACAGAAAATTTAGTTCATATATATAAAACAACTGCTGTTAAAACAGCTTCTCAAAAATATATCGATTCATGCTCCATATCAGGAGCTAACATACCATTAATGTAGATGTTCTGGTAATATTCAAATATATATTACAAATGCTGTTAAAACAGCTTCAGAAATCGCAAAATTGAAATGCCAAAAACAACTGAGTTTATTACATCATATATAGGAAGCCAAACTTTAGTTCATAAAAACGAAAAAGAGTAACTTGATTACCTAATCTTTTAAAGGCCAGCTGTTGTGTGAAAATATATATCCCTGCAGGGAAGAAACAACAAAATGTTGCATTTGGAATCAAACATAAAACAATGTCGGAAAAAAAAAAATTGGTTCCAAAAACCTGAAAGCCAAAGTTCTCAAATTACCCAAAATAAAAACATCAAATGTGATCATACTCAAACAAAACCACCCAAGAACACATAAAAATAACCATACCAATCATGAATACAAAATGATTCGATATTTCTATGCCATGATTTAACACAGAACAAACTAAACAACAATTTCAATGTTTACAGAAATGAGAGACACATGAATACGTGTGATCATCACAATATTCTGTTTGAAATCATCTGATTAATTAATTGTGAAGGGCAAAACCATGTAGTACCAGCATTCACTGAATCTATCTAAATTCTAAATAAATGACTACTGAGGTTCATGTACATCTTCCCATGATCTATAGACAGCACATACGGATATTCAATTATGTTTGATTGTGTTAAAAGAGGCATAGATTTGTATCTAACCAGTGGGATTAGAGTTTGATTGATGTTTGTTCTTCATATAATAATTCACTAATACATGAAGGTACATATCTTGGTGTGATAAATGAGAAATCCAACGAAAACAAAGAACAACAGTCAAAAAATTAAAACGTACCAATGAGGCTTTCAAAATATTGAAAAGGGTCATGACTTCCAACTTTATATTCTTTTGTTATCTATCTATTTTATAATGTATTTGTAGTCAAAATATTCAAAATTCCTATCTGGCAGGGATAAAGTGGAACAATAATCAAGTGATTACTATACATGAAAGGGTTTTTCTTGACACCAATTTCAATTAGGAGCTACAACGAAAACAAAGAACAATAGTCCAAAAATTAGAGGAAAAAGCAATACTGCCACCTCCCATTCCCGTCCATTTACATCCCTAGCAAATGCAAACAATCAGCTATACAAAAATCAGATCCCACCTATCAATAACATAATCAAATAAGATTCAAGTAAAAAACAGAAACCGACAATTCCATTAGTAACAGAGAGGAAAAAAGCAATTGCCAATACATCAATTCCATTAGTAAGCATAGGATCTAGAAGAATATAGGAAAGCAGGACCATTGATATTTTTGCTTTTTCTGCATGATCCCATAGTACTACCCAGTTATGCAACCAACCAAGGTAAGAGTTTTGGTTTACAGCTAAAAGCGACACATGAATTCTAGAGCTGAACCAACATAATTTCCAGCAATTACCTGGCCTTTTGAAACTTTAGAAGTACACCCAAAAATGGTAAATTTTTGTATTTCAATTACCTGGCCTTGACTTGAGTTTCCAGCAATGCTTCTACTCTTATTCATTTTCATTGTTAAGCTCCCATAAGCTTGCAACCACATCATATTTATTATTCTATGCTCTTTTGAAACTTTAAACTCAGAAAAATAGCTCAAGACTTAATGGAATGAAATTTAGATGGTACACTTATTTTAGCCAAGTTACAAACTACACCATCGAAAATGTAAACAGTAATCTCAAAAACTCAATGACCAGCAAGTAACATGAGAGTATCTTGTTTTCCTTATCATCTTCCAAACCATTATTTATTTAATGCAGACTCAACTTGATAAGGACCTAGAGAGAAAAATGGATGACATGTATCATGGACTCTGTGACAATACGACAATACCAAGTTCATTCAATGGCATACTGTGACAATAAACATAGATCTCATCAGAAAAAGAAAAAAAAAATGAACAACAAAACTTACCAAATAACAGTTGAAGTTGTTGTCCAAGCTCTCTCTAAGCTAATCTGTAATGCTGAGCATTCAAACATCAAAACTGCAGATTTGATAGAAAATAACAGTTATAAACTGCAACCAAACCATTCGAAGCAGCAAACTAGTCCAGTAAACAAAGAAGATCCTGAGTATCTACTTCCCACAATACCAACCCCATAGTAGCCATCTTAACCAACCATACTTGCAGAACCTCACACTATAAAAGAAAAACAAAAAAAAAATTCAATTACATTGATTTGTTTTGGTATATACTTCTGAACAAAAAGACCTTTTTTGCAACATGCCAATCAACCACTCCATAAAAGATCATGCTTCTCCTCACCACCATAAAAAAATAGCTCATACAAATTAAGAAAAAAGACGAACCTCAATAACATACCTTAGTATCCACACAACCAAATCAAAAACTCAGACCTCCTAATTATGCACAAATGTCAGAGCTCGAATCACCAATTGCAACCCTACAAATACCAAATAGCCAACAAACCAAATCAGAAAACCACCCCAATAGTAAATTTAAAAGTTGACAAATTGAAAACAAACATAAACCATAAAAAGAAAAAATTCATATCCAATAGCGTAGAAATTTCAACAAAGCAAAAACCATAAACCACAATCAAGTCCTCAGATATATACTATCACATGCATGAAACAATTTGCTGCTTTCCTCTCTGTTGAAGGCCAAACATTCCCACCGAAACCACTTCAAACATTCCAATTAAGCGGTGCAAACACAGGCCAAATGCAAACGCACACAAACCCACCTTCACATGCACAACCGAAAATTACATGCACTGAAACCCAAAACAAATCAACCAAATAGAAAATTTACCTGAAGCTCAAAATCTCAAAGACATCTACGTGCTCAACCGGATCCTTTGCTTTAATCAAAATATTTCCAGAAAACCCAAAAACTCAAAAGACTCAATGATGCCAAAAGGCATGCAAACATAGGAAACCCAAATACTCAAAGGAAAATGAGAGAATTGCGATTCTGAAACTAAAAGCCCACAAACCAAATTCAAAACACCACAAAAACCATCTCCAAACTAAAAAAAAACAAAAAAAAAGAAGAAGGAAGAATACAGAAATAGATAACTCACCTTAAAGAACTTCTGATAACCCGCTTTGGAGTTGAGTCTCCTTTGGTGAAGTACCACTAAGCAACAGTCTCACAAATCACATACACCCAAGCATCTGACAAACGCAATTTCACAACCGTAAACTCGTGCATCACCGAAACCTCCAATCAGTTATATGTAAGCAGCAAACAAAACCAAAATCGAAGGAAAACAAACATGATCAGGACATGCAGAACCTATTCTCCACAATTCTCTCCCTCTCTTTCACTCTATCAACAACAGAAACACAGAGCTCAGCCAAGAACGAAGAGAGAGAAACAGGATCGCGTTAGTCAGCAGCCTGCACGTTTTATACCAACGTCAAACAGAAAATCGCAATTAAGCCAACAGACAAAGGGTAGAATCATCATTTGACCGACACTGTTCATAAGCCGATGAACAGTTACTGAGAATTAGAAGATTATAAATAATTGTATAATCCAATATATTAAGGGTATGATGAATTGATGATCAAATACAAAATAACAAAAACAAAGACAAAAAAAGAGAGGGGAAGGAAAATTTTTGTGAGAGTAGTTTGCACTTGAGTATTGCCGGTTTGAAGCATAAATTTGCTAAATATTCAAACAAAACAAAAAGTTTCAAATAAATAAAACCAAAAAAGAGTATATAGACACAACGCATAGACGGATGTTAAGAGGCTAGTATATATATAAGAATATGCGATGCTCTGAATTTTACATTTCTAAATTTTCTTTTCAAACAAACACTTCTTTACAAATAGGAAAAGAAAAAACCCAAACTTTTCATATTCAAGTCCTCTCAGACCGCAAAAGATGGGGAGCATGCTCAGCTCTTGTATAAAAGAGAACATAAGTATGTGACAAAAATAAAGAGAAAGGAAAAATTCTGTATCCAATAAAAGAATCAAATGAAACAAAAATTCATTAAAAAAAAATAAGAAGAAGAAGAAGAAGAAGAGAGGGCGTAGAGCGCGTTTGTCCACTGCGTTAAAGGAGCAAACTTACGTATCATGAGTGTCTTCATTAGTATCTGATATCTGTTACACATTCAGGCTTTAGTGATTGGAGACCTGGTTCAGTTGCACCACTCGTGTTACATAGTCAGTCATGATTGCAGATATTCTAACTAAACTTGTTTCAAGTAAAGTATGTATTTCACTTCACAGGCATAGATTTTGGACCCAAAAATTGGAGATGAGAGGCTTGCTACAATTTTTGTGGATTGTGTGAGTGCAGGTGATTGATCAAGCTGTAAACACGAAAATCTTGCAACGAATGAAAGGACACTTGCACAAAATAATATATTTTTATTAATGAATTTGAGGGTTACAATCTCTGTAGATGCTATTTCACAAGAATCTCCTCTGATTCGATCTCCAATGTTGATTTCACCCAAGGGTGGCGAGCACTTGATCTTGAATCGAACAGTTGTAGTGTGAACTTCTTGTTATATTGATGATTTGAGGATGACGGATGATCAAGGGCTACAGAGGTTTGAACTTGATTGGATTTGAACACTAGTTATGTCACATGGTGAGTATGGCTTTGATGGCAGATGAATCGGCACATTTGCTTAGTGCTTGTTGATCCTCCGCAAGTTTAACGACTTTTGAGCTTGTAGGTGATTTTCCTTGTTTGTCTGAAGTCGGTGAGGTGAAGAGACCAGCTATTTGGAAGCTTGATAGTTCTTCACAAGCTTGGGAGACTTCTGAGCTTTAGAGAGGTTTCTTCCATATGCTTGCGTCCCTCTGTCATTTGTCGTCCCCCCATCTTGATTTGAGGGGGGTATTTATAGTGTTCTCGCCTCCCTCAATTTGAAATGCATTGATGACATAGCATTAATCACATTCCGTAATTGTGTAATTAAATCAATCAATTAAAACTGATTGATTTAATTTCCTTTTATTTAAGGAATATGTCAATCAATTTTGATTTGACTTAATGCCCGATTTCAATCAGAATTAAACAATTTAATCTGATCGATATTTGTATTTGATGCTTGATTTTCATCGAAATTAATCAGTTTAATACCATTGATCCGCTTTACATGTTTAACTCGAGCAACAATCAATCAACGATAAATTGACGCTTCCACAATTGATGCTTCCGCGTCATCCAATCGATGGATCACTCGTGTTTTGACATGTGTTATCCTTTAAGCTCACATAATTTTGGTGACGTATGAACCACGTATACCTTTTGTAGGACCTATGTGTCAGCTAAGCTTGTTTAGTCAAAATTTTAAAGATTGACCGATTTATTTAATGAATTTTATTTTCATTAAATTTCTTGTGTCTACACAAGCAAAAAGCTAAATTTCAACATGATGGAGTATCAGATGAGGGATCGAATATAATGGCTTTGAAACTGCAGTTGTTGGAGGAACTTGACATTTCATTGTGCATTGGTATCTCACATTGTAAAAGTAGTTGGGCACTCTTGCCCGTTCTTTTTCTCTTTTGGATTGGTTTCTTTTTTATTTAATTCGTTTGCTATTTGGATTCTTTCTGTTATGAAACTGAGAACTTGATTTAATTACTATTAGTTCATAGTTTAGTTAGAAAGAAAGCAACTGATAATTGTTATAACTATACAAACAAACCATGAGAATTTAAGAAATAGTTGAATTCTTGGTCTTTCTCAATTCGAAAACATGGTTTTTACATCAAGTCTTCTTAAATTGCATTGGTTTATACTAGAGAGAAACAACCAATTCCATTTAGCCAGAACAGATAATGAAATCATTCTTACTAGTTTGTCGCCAATTTATCCAAAAGGAAAAGAAAGAACTCATTTACAATAGGCAGCAGCTGTTCAAGAAAGTTGATATTTCTTCTACTCTCTCTCCTTTCAAAAGCATGGCCATCAAGTCATACAGTCAGAGGTACCCGGGCAGGTGACAAGGAGGACTAGGGAGAACTGCAGGTGCCCTTGAAGTCTGTGGGGGCAGCACAACTCAAGTATCCAGCGTTACCATAACATCCAGGGGCATTGCCCGTGATTGAAGCAATTGCACAGGTTTGAAACGCGGGACTAGGACAGGGGTTAGTGGCAACACAGGTTTTGACTGCAAAAAAAGCGACATGATGATGATCTTCAAAAAAGTTGAGAACAAAACAAAACAGCCCTAGAACTTGTATCCATGAAAGGATAGATTATCACCTGCTGATGCTCCTTTGTATTGCGGTGAAGGAGTGGGATATGGCAAGACACGACTCCCCCCATAATTTGGTGAAAAGGGATAAGACTCGTCAAAATTTTTGCAGGAATACGGGAAGAGTCATTTGAGTTCAAACCAGATTCTTCCTGCTTCATCTCCTCCAAAAGTTTATGTGATTCGTCTCTGTTGAGTTCCACGAACATAACCTTATAGAAGAAGACAAGACTTAAAAATAAGCAATAAATTAAATGAAAACGGCGACAATAGTATCAGTTTTGTGAGTAATTTACCTCATCAAAAAGCTCATCTGAACAAGGCACATCCTTGCTGACAGGTAAAACAAAAGTGGCTGCAGAAAGATAATCCAGGATTAGAACATACAGATAAAAAAAATCATACAAACACAATTGGGAAGGGAACGACCATTACCCAACAATTCATTCATTATTTCAGCGTGTACCAAGAAACCAAAATCATCAAATCTTTGCAGCAAACGAGCCTTCACCTCTTCGGGGCTTGGAAACACCACAACAGCAATCTGAAAAACAGAAAATAATAAAATATAACCATAGAGATTAGATAAGCTGAATCCGAATCTTAATACATACACTTATCATGAATGCGTAGCTACCTTCTTGAACAGATTGAACTGCCTAAGTTCATACTGACGTTCACCCTTGTCTAGATATGTGCTATCAAGAATGTAATTGCGAGGAGTGGTGGCTGCTCTGACGGTTGCTCTGGATGAAAGACTATCTAAGATATAACATGCTTTAATTAGCAGAAGTTCAAGACGATATGGGTCATCATCACTCTCCTTAAGCTGCTTACGCAAGTGCCCTGGCACCTGCACATAGTTTCAATATCTGTCACGCTTTCTGTCAAGCAACAAGAATGAAATAATGAACAGAAAAAAGCACATCAAGCAATGACCACAAACCTTCATTTGGTCAAAAACCATGTTCATCCCAACAAAAACATATCGCTTCTCTGGGTGCTCTTTCACCCATTTCTCTGCCCAAGTTGTTTTGCCTGAGGCAGGCATACCCACCATCATCATTACTTCACAATCCTTTGGATCATCAAAAACCGGTCCCCCAATCGCATTTCCATCCCCAAGAGCAGCCGCCCAAGGCTTAAATCCATCTTCAAGAACAAGTCCAGCTTCAACACTGAACTGCAACTCCACTTCCACATTTTTCAACAGAAGGTGAGGGAAAAAGGCAGATTCCCATTGAAAATTCTTCACTTCAGGATCCACGGCCGCATTGAACTTCATCCCAGTACCCAAACACTTTCCATTCTTGGAAAAAGAAATGGAAGCCAAGGGCTTTTCTTCAAGATTGACTGCACAAACAATAGTATCTCCAAGCCCAAACTTCTCACCATAGCACGGAGAACTCATAGCATTCCAGAATTTTCCAGTGGCCTCATACCCAAAGCTGTGACTTGTTTCCCCTAGGCTTCCCACCACAGCATCCCCTCTAGAAATACCAACCCGGCAAAGATTCCGGTCTTCAGGGTCAGTGTCCTCCATTTGAACAGATTGGAACGACACCACTTTGCAACCGAAACAGTACTTCCCACTCGTTATACCCACATTGGCTCGAGCACCGAACCAGCAATAAGCTAATCCCTTCTCGTATAGGGAAGAGCCCAAAAGCCCATTGCCTTCAATGTTGAAACCTAAACAAAAATGAAACAGTTCAAATCAGAATTCAACTCACTAGCTATGAATTATTGAATCAACTTTAAAGCACATCCTTTCAATTTCATTCGAAACTTTTAGAGTTATATAAGTTGTTGAGCTTCATATAGCACGAGCTCACATTAAAGAAAATCCAGTTCGCCTCCATAAAACTAAAGGCAGCTAAAACCAATGAATTAAAAAACACGCCTTGAGGCGCGCCTGAGGCCTAAAAAGCGAAAATCAGTCCTTAAATTGAGAGAGTTTCGTTGATAAGGCGACGAGACTTCTGAGGCGGCGACCAAGGCGTGAAAGGCAACACCTGAGGCGTCCAAGGCGCACGCGGAGGAATTTTTTTTTTTTCGTTTTCTGAAACAACGTCGTTTTAGGTTGTTTGAGCTTTAAAGCCCTCCTAGGTCGCGACTTGCAATAGACAAGAGCTGGGCTCTCCATTTCAGTAGCCGAACTTCCAAAAGGCAGCAAAATCATACAAATCTCTTCGAACCCATTATTTTTCTGAATGATTTGGCTTTAAAGGAAACTACTTTCGCACTTGGAGTTCGAGTTGGAGAGTTGGAGTTCGATTGTTGGAGAGTTGGAGTTCGATTCGCAGGAATGTTTTAAGATTTGAAGGTATTGGAGTTCGATTGTGAATATAAGATTGTTGATTGTTACAATTAAGGATAGGATAGTGATAGACTAATAGCCTAGAGTGGTTAACATCTCCATTTGTTGCAGGAAATACTAAATCTTAGAACCCATTCATCTGAAGATTAGTGATCATCATAAGACCAAACGTGATGCATATTTGAATCAAGGAGTTGAAAAGACCGGGGCTGGACTGTTGTATCAAGGTGATTTACAACTCATTCGGAATTGCTTTGTATCATTGACTGAATGCATATATGTTGTTTGCTGTTCTTCAAATTCGCTGCCCAGATTTCAATTGACTCCTTGCCAAGATCATATATTGACTGAATGCATAGACATGCTCTGTATGATTGTATCATTAACTGAGTGAATAGACTTGTTTTTAGACTGTTATGCTTCTTAAAAGGTATGGGCTGTTGATTGTTGTGCTGGTTTCGGTTGATAGCTACTTATGTACATATATAGGCTGCTGATATCAATTGAAGGCTACTTTTATATATATATATATATATATATATATATATATATATATTGATATGTTGGTATGTTGCCCAAGTTGTCAACATTGGTCTAATTGATATGGCATACAGAATATGATATATAGTGCAAAAGCCATGGCGCGAAGAAGAATATTTCTCTAATGTTTAGAGTAGTTAACTATGGATCAAGTTATCAAAATATGAAGATCAATCCCATGTATTTATATAAGACCTGCTCTATTTACTGTCCAAATTTCTAAGTCATCCACAGTCCATTGGAATTGTCGACAATTGTTCTTCACCTTAGGTCTTTCAAGTTTAGATCTTTGATTTCATTTTATGTTGGTGATTTTGTTGAATCATATAGTTCTAGTATTTTATTTATTATGAGTGAATGATAATTAATAATGTTCTTTTGGTTACTCATAATGTGGTATATATAAGAGTAATAATTGTATCAATATAGGTCTTTTATACGTAAGGCGTAAGCCTTACGCTTAAGGCGAACGCCTTCTTGAGGCTCACCAAAAATCGCCTCGGCCTACGCCTCAGCGTTTTAAAACATTGGCTAAAACCCTAAACCACCGATCGGTTCTCAATTACAAAGACTAAACAGGTCGTCGTCCTCCTCAGCCGGCCACGAAGGAAAGCAAAGAGGTTTGCAATATAGGAAAAAGGTTTTCCAAAGCAACAAAGGTTTTGATTTTTGAACTCTCGCAAATCACAGAGACCAAATTATGCATGCATGGATGAATTAGAGTTAGGGTTTCGCCCTACCATTATCAAAATCTAAAGAAATTTACATACCTAGGTCGCAATCGGCGGGATTGAGAACGACGCGTTGCTTCTGTTCGTCGGCCATTGGATGTCAGAAACGAGAGACTATAATAAGGACTGAGGAGAAAGATCCAAAAGGTGCGAGAGAACTGTGTGCAAGAGAATTGTGAAATCTGGTGCAAGGTGGGGGCTTGATATAAGAGTTTTTTTTTGTTTGGTGTTAAACCGACTCTTCCCTACAAATATAAAACCGACATTGATTATTTCCAAAAACAAAAAGGGAAAAATCTACCCTCACAAGTTATCTGTAATTTTTTTTTAACATGGTAATATTCTCCTAGTAAAAAAAAAAAAAATTCTCAATGCAGTCTTTATAATCTGCATATAAAGCGTTATAAGGAAAGAAGCAAGATTTGAGCAAAATTAAAACGCCAAAGGAATTAAAACGCTTCATGTCATAGTCATACTCATGATGCTTCCTATGATTACGATTAGGATTAGGCTCAATCAGTGGTTAGATTCTCCTAAAAGAAAGATTATAAGATCTACATGCAATCTTTATAATGTGCAAATACAGAGTTATAACTCTTATAAGGAAAGAAGTAAGATTTGATATAAAACGCCAAAGAATTAAGCACCATTCCTAGATCATTATCAATTGCTTTCTTTCTATCAATTGCTCAAATCAATCCTTATCATTATCAAGCACCATCCCAAATCAATCCCTTTAATTGAAAATTTCTTCAGAAAAAGTGAAAGAAAACTCATTCAAGATTTTTAGCTGCTCCATTTGTTCTTCTAACTTTTCGCACTCTTGTTTATGGATCACACCAGTGCAACATCTAGAAGGAAAACGATAATCAGAAACCAACTTACGTCCAAGAGAAAAACATGTCTCTTGGACGAAATCGAAATCCAATCAACCAAATTAAAAGCAACGAAAGCTGAGAGAACCCAAATTCTTTCTAGCGGTGCGATAAGACCTATGATTAGGAGTTCAAATTGATAATTTTTTTTTGATGATCCAACCATTTTTAGCACTAAGGAATGCTTAACGTCTTTCTGAACAATCACGTTCAATGCCAAGAAAGGTGTGAGCGATCTTGTGACCTGGATTTTTAAGTACCAAAACCATTTATAAATAACTAACTGCACATACCGAACAAAAGGATCCGTGGCGCAATGGTAGCGCGTCTGACTCCAGATCAGAAGGTTGCGTGTTCGATTCACGTCGGGTTCAACTCTCGTTCACTTTTTCATTTTCACTTTTTACCTGCCTTTTTTTCTTTCACTTTTTTACTTGCCTTTTCTCCCAGAATCATGACACGTAATTGCGCCGTAGCATATGTTACTTTTTACCAGAATCATGACGGCGCAACCAAACAATTAAATTGATCGAGTCGGCGCGGTCAGCTTTGGCGGGCTCCATTCTCATTTTTATTAAAAGAAAAAAAAGAAAAAACAAGAAGCTATAAATAAGACAGCAGTTCACACACATTCTCTCCTCACCTTCTAATTCCAGAAAACCCAATTCTTGAGCTGCTCTTCATCTACAGGTTTCGGTTTCTAATTGATTTACCAGCTCTGCTTTTTGTTATTTTCTAGTCTGCCATCATATTGTTATGAATCAAATGCAAATTTCCACCACTCTTGTTTTTCCTTTTATAAACCCGTAGATGAATTCTTATGCCACCCAATTAAATTTCAAATTTGTAATTTTTATGGCTAAAGACGATAAATTTAGCTATAATCTGGTAATCTGCTATTCAAAGTTTTGTTCTTGTTCTTCGTTTTTTCATTGGGTTTCTTAATTATGACTCATATGATTGTGTTTCTGAAATTATTTGTACTCTTACATGGAGATGGTTAAGTTTATTTATATAATTATAGCTTCTGCATTAGTGAAAGTGTATAAAGTTGGAAATTTTGGTTTAGTAAGTCTTTGGCTGCAGGCAAGTTTCGCAATGGCTCTAACAAATGGGTTGGAAATTCCTAAACAAGTGCTGGATGCAGAAATCAAATCCTTTTATGACTCAGCTCCTCCTTTAAAGAACAGAGATGACGTCAGTGAAAAACTTGAGGCATTTGTTAAAAAGAATTCGCAACCTTCTGGTACGTTCACCTTTTTTCACTTTTTTGATATTTTCCGATTCTTTGAAACCTTGGTTCCCTTTCCCTTCATTTTCCAGGTTGGTTTTTGATTGATTAACATAAATTATAGGAAATGGAGGAGCTAGGAGGGTGGTTTGTGTAACCTCTGGTGGTACCACGGTTCCTCTGGAGCAACGATGTGTTCGCTACATTGACAACTTCAGCTCAGGTCACAGAGGAGCAGCTTCCACAGAGTATACCACCGTAAAATCACTGAATATGGCCATATTTAATATATAGGATATTGATAGTAGTTGTCTGATAATATTACAGGTACTTTTTGAAGGCAGGCTATGCTGTTATCTTTCTTTATCGGAGGTAATGATGGTTTCTATCACCTTATATATGTTCTATTCGTTTCAACAATTTTAAATGGTACAAGAGAATCGTATTTCTTATAATTTGTTATCTGCAAATGTTATGCAGGGGAACCTGCCAACCATATTGCAGATCTCTTCCCGATGATCCGTTACTTGAATGTCTGGAAATTTTGGACGAGTCAAACATTCAAGGTCTGTATTTAGTTATTTACTGTACTTGTATGGTTATATATGTTCTCTTCTTATACTTGTAATAGAAATACACATGATTAGTCAAAAGTTAATTTATGTTTCCAGCTCTCAAGTTTGGGTATGACAAAATGATACATGGTTTTGTGACATAGCAGTTAAACTATATGGTTGCAAAAAACCTCTAACTTGATAAAGGGATACACAATTACACCACTCAGAATTCAGAAACTTAATTTTCATGGCCTAATTAACAGAAACAATTTTCTGAAGTAATGAAGCTTTTCACTTGTTGACAGCTCAACACTTTTCAGGGCTATTGTCTATTTCCTAATAATTGGTTCCACCACAACCAGGTTCAATTTCCTTAAGTAGCTTAGTAGAGATTTAATTTGTATGCAATGGTATATGTGTTGCATAGTGCCAAGTCATAAATACTGGTGTATGGATGAAACTGAAGAGAAGAGTAGGCAGAGAGGATGGTGGAATGTTATGATCCTAAAGGTTGATAGGTTAAACTATTTAAGTCGGCCTTACAATGCTTGACTATCTGAGTTATTGTTTTAGGCGCTGATCTAGTTTTTGGGATACAGGAGTCGTCTTTTTCTTTTCTTGCCGCTTTCTTGTGATGTCAAAGTTGATCTGACTAGCAATACTATATAACCCTTTGATGATTATCTTATGATATGAATTATAACTACATATGTCATTAATATGTAAAACAGTTCCTGCTTAGATGACAGAACTTTGTTTCATATTCACAGTTCACCAGTCCCATTCACAAGCAGTGAGGAGTGCTATCACTAAGACTCATGCTGTATGCACCACTTTTATTTTTCTTGCATTGAATAATTTCTTTACATAGTTGTCCATATATTGACTTTTTTCTCCTCCTGGCATATAATGCAATAGCAAAATAGTAGCACAATGTGACAATGAATCCTAAATGGTTATTTATTTATTTTATTGTAGGCCGTAGCAGATGGCCTCTTACTGAAACTTCCCTTTACAACAATATTTGAGTATCTCCAGGTTAGCTTTAGAGGCTACCTTAAAGCTGCCTGCATTACTTTACATTTTGTTAAGTGGCTGGTAGTTTTAGATATCTTATGTGCTTGACTAATTGGTCTTGGCATATGAGCAGATGTTGCAGATGGTTGCGTTTACAATACGAAGTATTGGACCACATGCCATGCTATATCTTGCAGCAGCAGTATCTGACTTTTACGTCCCTTGGAAGAGCATGGTAATGATCACTAACTGGTTTTTGTTTATGTGCTTTTCACTGTGTTTTATGGCTGCATTATACATCTCAAGAGGTAGATCACATAACCCATCCCTTTGACCTTAGTACTCCTTAAATAGGTTGCAGCGGCAAAATGTGTAATCCTTGGAAGTTTCATAGCATGTCTTTATAGAGTGATATCACTGATATGTAATAATGCCATACAATATTATTTCATGTGTGCGTCTCGTCTCATTTTCTTTAAGACAAAAAACAATGCTTATGCAGGCAGAACACAAAATTCAGTCAGGGTCTGGTCCGTTGGATATGCGACTTGTTCAGGTGCCAAAGATGCTCTTAGTGCTGAGGAAAGAATGGGCCCCCATGGCCTTCTGCATATCATTCAAGGTTAGACACGAAGCTTCTGCTCTTCCTCTAGTCACTAATCCTATCTATCAAAGTTTTATATTTTTACGAGTTATGATAACCGTACGTGGATGATTTTTTTTTTTTTTAATACTATCCGGAAGAGTTTTGGGTGTGGCTGAATAACCTGATGATGACTTCAATACTTTGTTGGAGGAGTATCATTCATTATAGTTCTCACCTCAGTGTTTCAGACTTCCATTTTTCGTATTCTCAGTTGGGGAAATAGGAAAACTTGGGTAGGTTTAGACAGGAAATAATTTTCCATTATGGCTTGTGTCTCAAATAAAGTGGACCTATATGTCTCACTCCACTTCTTACGATGCAGTTGTATATCTACTACAAAATGTCAGACTTCTTTACTTTAATATGTGTTTCGCACAAGAGTTTGAGGGTAAATTGCCCCAACTAACATGATGCAGTATTATTTCTTGGTGACTATAAACCTATGACATGCTTGAACAGCTAGAAACAGATTCAAAGATCCTGTTAGAGAAAGCTGATATGGCTCTTCTGAAGTACAAGATGCATATGGTTGTAGCGAATGAGCTTTTGAGCCGAAAAGAAGAGGTTGTAGTTGTCACCAGCAATGAAAAGATTTCAGTTCGCCGAAACAAGTCTCTGGGTGTTGATGATGTGGAGAGCGCCCTTATTGAGCTTCTTGTGGAGAGGCATGCAGCCTATATTGAGAATTCTGATATATGATCAGGACTGATTTCATCTAGAAAGTGTAACAAGATAGTTCTCTTTCGGGCTAATATTGCCCACTAATTTGTGGACTATGTCATCGGCCTTGTGGAGAAATATAGTTTTTACCTCTGTACTTCACAAAATTTGCTGTTGACAGCAATCAGATCTTTGTATACTATATCACACATTGGAGGGGAGATAAGGAAAATATTCTCTGGTATGTCATGGAACTGTAAAGTTTCAGTGAATAAAGCTCAAGTCTTATTGACGGAACCATATCTTGATCTAAAGAACACACAAGTATGCGGAAAATTGTGACTTGTGAAAAATATGCCATGTTCACATTCCCCTGGAGTATCATATCCACAACGAATAGTGTCTGATATTTTGTTCTCGTAGTATCTCACCAATTGTTTTTCGAAATCTTTTAACACCCATATCTCAATGTTTAGATAATCGTACCTCCTGGTGATGAAGAAGTTGTCTCCACAATGGCCAAAGATCCTCTCTGAGTAAGCAAACGCATTTTTAAGTTGTTCGAGCTTTTTAACATGGGAGGAGTAGGGATACCTGAGTGGACTAGGAGAGCCCAAGGACATTTAAGAAGCATTTAAAAGAAGTCCAAAACATCCTATACAAATGTGATATGGATTGGGAGTCGTTTTTGACAAGAAAAGATGGATAAATATCAGATTTGGAGTCCGTATTGAACACATATTGATTTTGGACGAATTTCCAATATATGACTTTAAAAAGGGAGAGTTTTGAGGAGAATTTACTTTGTATGTAATCAGGAAAATAAATAAAAGAGAATATCTATCAATAAGGTTTTATGATTACATAAATATTGCAAGAAGGTTAAAATCAAGTCCAGATACATTGACTAATTCTAGAATCAAGATTGATAACTACTTCTTTTGGTCAATGTGATAAATTAAGTTTGTTGATTTTGTTCAAGTAACCCACCTTTCATGTTTTTCGTATTATTTGATGGCCAACTTAGGATTTGAATTGCATGATTGATTCCAAATTAAGATATGCTAGCGTTCTAGGTCTTAATAGTTAAGTGAAAAACCTATAGTTTCTTAGATAAACTAACAATGAGTCTTGCATGCTTGATTGACGTTCCAATTTGTGTTCTTGGCTTAAATAAATCAACTTTCAGTGATCTTTATGCGTTAAATATGTTTTGTTAGTGAGAGCATTCTATGACTAGCATTGCATATTTAATAGGGTTAACTATTGTGCGTTCATCCAGTTAATATAATTAAGAAAAGTAATAAGAACTTTGTATGCATCCATCTCTGTTCCTGATTGATTTCTTTCATTTACATATTTTGATCCATGGTTTATGATTAGATTACATATTCATCTACATAAGGACTAGTATGCCATACTGACAGGTTTTTGGGTGTGCTTCATACTAAAAAACAATTAATGGAAAGTAGGCCAATTTTTAATCCTAACATGTTTCGTGATATTAAGCTCCCAGCAGTCAATATCTTTGGTTCTTGTGGTGGTCTTATTTGCTTGGTAGATTCTACCAAAACTTTGTTTGTTCTGAACCCAAGAAACCTTGGTGTGTCAACCCCTCTACCTCTATCAAGAGAAAGAATTTGTTGTAATGCTAGTCCAAAATCAAAGGGTCAACCTCTACAACTTGAAGAGTCATCATATTGTGAAAGATATCAAGCACTTTCCAGCCCACACTCACTTACACTGCATGTTCCAAACAATTTGTTTTAAGAACTCTTTTGTGTCACCATTGCCAATAGGATGACTGAAGGGACAGTAGCTGAGCATATTGTAGACTAACCAAAAGAGGAGCCATTCACCGACAGTAGACGAAAAATGGTTTGAAAGAAGATTACATTTAGACTTGGGTTTTGGTTAGCATACTGATGAAACCAGAAGAGGAGCCTTGGTTTCTCATCAAGCTTTTGGTTCAATGAGCCTATTTAAAATGTCGAGATTGAAGTCTGTAATTTGTCTTGGTTCAAAATTGCTAGTCGGTAAGAATGACTCAAGAAATTGGTGATCTGTTTTTTGTTGTTGTTTTCAATGTTCTGTAATTGAAGTTCTAAATTTCCTTGGCTTAGTGGGAGAATTTACTGACGTTCAGTTCTTCTCTTAGCAGTACTTCCCTACATTGAATAGTAGTATGAGTAAGTAGGGATTGTTCTAAGTCGGGGATTGCGGTATACTTCCTGTCAAAAACGTTTAAACAAATTATATTATTTACAAAATATGAAACAAAAATGAAACAAAGTACGTATAAGTATATATTTACGAAATTACAAGGTAAGAGGGATTTATAAGAGTATGTATTCTAATCTAATTATATAATATAAGTGATCGATCAAACCATGAATCAAGGTAGAAGTAGGGGACGAAAAAGATGTAGAAATGAAGTTAACAACTATTAACACGAAAATAGGTAATATAATCATAAACCATGCATGGATCAAAATATGTACATGAAAAAAATCAATCAAGAACAGAGATGAACGCAACAAAGTCCTTATTACTTTCCTTAATTAAATTAACTAGATGAACGCACCATAGTTAACCCTATTAAGATGCATTGCTAGTCACTAACAAAACATATTTAACGCATAAACATCAATGAAATTTTCATTTATTTAAGCCCATAATACAAGTTGGAACGCAAATAGAACATGCAAGCCTCACTGTTGATTTACCTAAGGAACTATTGGTTTTCCACTTAGCAATTAAGACCTAGAACGCTAGCATATATTAATTGAATTGGAATCAATCATGCAATGCAAATCCTAAGTTGGCCATCAAAGAACAAGAAAAACATGAAAGGTGGGTTATTCGAACAAAATCAACAAACTTAATTCATCACATTTAGAAATCACAATTTATGTATTATAGAAACCTAAAATGTTTATCATGCTTCGTGGTTATTGGACACTAAACATCAATACACAACTTTATTCTCACAAATTGTCGATACATCCATTTAAAAAAAAAACCTAGAAGCTGCCCATCAAGAGTAGTAGATGTTGCACTACGCGCTGACCGTCAGACTCTAGTCGATGGAAACAAAGTTAAACTTCGAAGCTAGTCACAGCTCGAATAAGATTGCTGAAATTTCCGTATGTCCTGGGGAGGGGGGAGGAAACTTTGGTAAAGAAATGGCTCTAACTTAAACTTTCCTCTTAAACTTTCCTCTCCAACACCTCTCAAAGGAGAAAATAGCAAAAACCTAATATGGACCTTTAATCACTAACTGGTTTTTGTTTATGTGATTTTCACTGTGTTTTATGGCTGCATTATACACCTCAAGAGGTAGATCACATAACCCATCCCTTTGACCTTAGTACTCCTTAAATAGGTTGCAGCGGCAAAATATGTAATCCTTGGAAGTTTCATAGCTTGTCTTTATAGAGTGATATCACTGATATGTAATGATACCATGCAATATTATTTCATGTGTGCGTCTCATTTTCTTTAAGACAAAAAACAATGCTTATGCAGGCAGAACACAAAATTCAGTCAGGGTCTGGTCCATTGGATATGCGACTTGTTCAGGTGCCAAAGATGGTCTTAGTGCTGAGGCAACCAGGGCCCATTCTTGCATATCATTCAAGGTTAGACACAAAGCTTCTGCTTTTCTCCTAGTCACTAATCCTATCTCTCAACGTTTTATCTTTTTACGAGTTATGATTAATCACGTGGATGAAAAATTATTTTCCTTAAGACTATCCAGAAGAGTTTTGGGTGTGGCTGAATAACCTGATGATGACTTCAATACCTTGTTGGGGGAGTATCATTCATTATAATTCTCACCTCAGTGTTTCAGACTTCCATTTTTCGTACTCAGCTGGGGAAATAGGAAAACTTGGGTAGGATTAGACAGGAAATAGTTTTCCATTGTGGCTTATATCTCAAAGAAAGTGGACCTATGTCTCATTCCACTTGTTACGATGCAATTGAATATCTACTACAAAATGTCAGACTCCTTTACTTTCTTTAATGTATAAATGTTTAGTTTTTGTTTCCTCAAGAGTTTGAGATTAATTGCAGGTAGGTTTGTTCCGGAGAGACTTTGATAATCTGTATGATTAGGTTGAGAGTTGTTTTTTTCTATATCGTCTTTAGCCTCTATATATAGGCTGCTGCATATTCATTTTCCTAATAGGAATGCAATACTATATTTTAGGCTACAGTTATTGGTCTTGAATCAAATCAAAACTCTTAATAGTTTTGATATTTATCGTAAGCAATAAAATATTAACTCTATCATAGCAATCTTCTAGGCAAGGTAAATTACATTTTAGAGTCTTGAACGTAATCTTCCTCTTCAACGAACTGAAGGATATGCGCGTATATATGTTCATATATATCTTCGCGAGGTACCTTCGTGAGGACCCTCAGTCCAACAATCATGCATATATATACTGGCAGCAAATAGGTCCACGTCCACCTTAATTGCATAATTGCATGGGAAACTTTTCTTAATTGCACCATGCATAGCCACCACATCACATATATATACATATGTATTCCTTCATTATTGACAATCAAGGATGATCACATGCTCCCTATCTCTCCCACGTCCAGCTACCATCAATTGCATGGGAAAGCTTAGCTGGTGGCCCACCTTGATACTTCCTTAATTGATCAACCAAAGACCTTAATTATGGGTAGAGAAGTACGTTGTCACGTTCTCTCTTTGCAAAAGCTTGGTAATCAAGCAAATAGATCACCATTAATTATCAAATATTTGATAATTAATAGTAAATCAGTGAATATCCAGAGTTGCTTCAAAATTGCTTGCCCTTCAAGTAGGCTTTATTCAGCCTCTGAATAATATATTTCGAGTTTATCAGAAATATATAGTTTGGGCCACAAATATTGACCCGTTTCCTTCGAGTTCCCCTCGTCGGGAAAAAATGTTAATTTTGAGTCCAAACAGATGCACTACACCCTGACCGTCAGACTCTAGGCGATGGAAACAAAGTTAAACTCCGAAGCTAGTCACAGCTCGAATAAGATTGCTGAAATCTCCATATGACCTGGGGAGGGGGGAGGAAACTTTGGTAAAGAGATGGCTCTAACTTAAACTTATCCTCTCCAACACCCCTCAAAGGAGAAAATAAAAATCCTAATATGCTCCAATAGCCTCCCAAGTCCCAACTTGGATGCAATGAACATTCCAGTAATGGTGTCGGCCTCAGTTGTCGGCCTCTCACTGCGGGCAATTGTAAGTGGTAGCGTCATTTTTCGGCCAACATAAATTTAATTGATTCCTTGTCAGAAAAAGAAAAAGTCTATACACAGTTGTTCCGAAACATATCCAATAATAATGAACATTTCTCATTAATTTAGTCTATTTTCTGCAATGAAAAATATATACAATTTTGTATTTTGTTCTTGCAGTAAAAAGTAATATGGATGGTATATTCCAAGTGGTATGCTATAATACAATTGCAGAAGGCAATGAGTAAATTTTCATAAACCGAGTTTCTTCATCATCTGTGTCAGGCTCAAGCCCCTCTGCAGCTTATGGTATGCTATAATACAACTGTGGAAGGCAATGCGTAAATTTTCATTTACCGAGTTTCTTCGTCATCTGTGTCAAGCTCAAGTCCCTCTGCAGCTAAAAGCTGACCGATGATCTTTCTCTTATCTTCCTCTGCTTTCCTTCTCATGATGTCTCTTTTCTTTAAGACTAGTGTATGCCGCTTCAGCGTACTGGAGAAATACTCTGCAGAGGCCTTCTTTTCTCTCTCCAGGATTTTCTTCTCTTCGTAAGGGTCAACCTGGATTTCCAATAAATTGATCCATGATGTAATGGTTTTTGCGAACTAAAACACTGAAATCATGGAGAGGGGCCTGATTAAAGCTTTTGAACATAGTGTTTGATCAGTTGAGACACTTGCAGAATACGCGGTTGCCATTGATCTTACGTAGTTAGAATGGAGAACTCTTAATTTAGTGTTGAATTACAAAAACTACTGTTCCTTTTACAGCTAATTGAGATAGGATAACTAGCTTGATGTCAGTAGAAGAGAGAAAATAAATTATTATATACCTTGGAACGAGAGAGTCGACGTGCACGGATATTCATCTCACGCTGCTGTTGCTCAGCCCAAGCTGCTATTGCCATATCACCTCGCTGATCAAAAGCTTTTCGCTTTTTCATTAGCCACTCCATCCATGCTTGAGATGCCTGATATAAAAAATCACATCAAGAAGTGATCACAAAAACAACTAAAACAGAAGTCAAGCTATCAGTTGATACATTAATTATAATACAACTGAACATTTTCCTACATATACACAAATTAAATGCTATCTTAATATAAGAAGCAAGAAAATACAGAGCAATCAAAACTTGAACCACAAAGCTTACTTTCAATGGGTTGACTCGGTTATCCCTGTCATATTGGCCCCTCTTCTCTTCATCTAAAAGCAATTCATAAGCAGCTTGAATCTTGATAAACCTAGCTTCAGCTGTTTCCCCCTCCTCCAGCGTCCCTCTGCCATCATAGACTGGGAACAGGAAAGACAACCGGATCAACTTAAACACAGGAAATAGGGACAAATTTGTTCTCTATGCAACACAAATACAGGGATCCGTATATGGGTGACTGCACTTCCACTACTTAAAACATATCTCATCTTCAATAACAATCAAGGACAACGTGATCCCGAGAACTCTTTAAGTATTGCTTTTGAAAATCACAACTCTAAAAGGCAACTTCTTATACCATTAGTATTTGATCACAAACAACTTTCATCTTATATACTCCTAGAAACCTACCGTGCCATAATCTTATTTCCTCCTCCCCACGCGCCCCGCCCCCCCCCCCCCCCCCCCCCCCCCCCCCCCCCCCCGACTATCATCACTATCCTTATTTGTCTCCAAATTGAACAGAGTTAGATACCAGAATTATAAATTCTCGCCTGCCAATTTCTAATATACATGCAGAGCTCCTCTGCTACTCCACCAAAACACAGACACACCCTCCAAGATCAGGAATAAAAGTTCACGAATTGGCTTCATACTTTCATTTCACCCTAACTTTCTTCCCCTAATTGAAACAAATAATTCTTACATGTATCACTTTCTCATTAACTTCACTATCTACCTGTGATTTTACTAGCAATTTACAAATATGAAATTCAAACTTTCGAAAATAATTTCCAGTAAAGATAAGATAACAAACCATCAGGATGATAAAACTTGGCCAATCTTCTGTAAGCAACCTTTATCTGTTCATCATCAGCATCCAACTCTAATTCTGTAATTGTAACAAAAAAAATCAAAAATCAAAACACAAAAACTGAAAATTTCAAAAATCCCAGAAATTCCAAAATCAAAGCTTGAAACTTTAAGATGAAGAAGGATTCAATTACCAAGGGTTTCGTAGGGAGACTTGGGGTGAGTCCAATTCGAAGCCCTAACAATGGATCTTCTCTGGTTCGCTCGGAACCACGACTCGCTCCGGTTCAATCTCGCGAAATAGGACGACGCCGGCGAAAGACCAGGCGGCGAGTAATTAGGGTTTCGCTGAAAGGAAACCCTAGAGCTGAAGCGAGCTTGGTGTCTGCAACATATGAAGGAGGTGAAGACGGCGTGTGGCCTACAGATTGTTCTCAAATTACTCATCTTGAGCTCAGACCCAGAACCAATTGGGGGAGAATTGAAGCGGGCTGGGATTGGGAATTGGGAATTAGGGTTTCGGGTGTGGAGTGGCAATTTGGGATTACGAAGGTTGAAGACGTGAAGAAAGGGAAAAGGTTCTGATAATGAACATTTCTCAGAATCTGTTTGAATCTGAATATTCAATTTTTTTTTTTCAATTTGTAATTCTATTATTTATAACTTTCCGTTTTTGTTAATTAATTTCCCGGGAAATTTATAACTTAAAAGGCCCAACAGTTAGGATTTTAGTGGTAAAGAAAAATAGAAAAGAAAATACAGAAAGTACATAATGGTCATACACTAAAAAAAAAAAAAAGACAAAAAAGAGAGTACAAAATGGCCATTTTAGTGGCTGATTCTCAATATCAAAATATTTATTGAGACTTGTTCCTTACATTTGTCTGTGAGAGTGGGTTCGCAGAGTGTGACAAACCCCTCTCTTTCGGGATAGAGGGTGAGACTTGTTCCCTACATTGTTTGCTTCCGAAGAACTAATATCACATAATCCTTATTCAATTAAAAAAAAAAGTATTTATAGTTTGAGAAACAAATTTTGTTGCTTGCTTTTTTTTGTTGCTTTGATTAGTAAATATACCGATTTACATATTATGCACGTTTTGTTTGATTAGTACGTATTAAGATGTCTGTTATATATTTAGACTTTACGAGATTTCAGGCCTAGTGCGGTTGCACCAATTGCGCTGTCTAAGGGCTGAGGCTCTGTATACATTTTCATACATTGGTATGCAGAAGCAATGCAGATGAGAAGTGAATGCTTCACACCAAGAGTTTTTGATTTTTGTAATCCAGATTCCTGGGTGGGAAATTGGGAATGCTTTAATGTAATCTATGTTTTATAAATTAGTGTTTGAGAAAAATTTGAGGTTTAAGCTGCCCTTGCATGACTTTCGAACTAAGTCAGGTTTTTTGTTAAGGTCGAAACCAGAACTCGAATAGCATAAACTATAATGTACAAAATCAATATAATTCCCAATTAATATCGATCATATGTGGTTCCAATTGTGTCTATAATCTATGAACTTCAGGAAGATAACAACTAAAACACCACCAATTGTGGGCATGCATTGGAATAATTGTCTCAAATATACACATCAAGTACTGGTAACCCATCCTGCATTTCAAATAAATCTACCCAAAAACTACTATGCTACAGGCATTGGGAACATGAACTCAAAAACCTATATATGTTTTGAAAGGTACACACTGGACTGAGCTGCATATTTACACCTTCCGATAGGAGAAGTATTGGAGAAAATACATATATATATATATATATATATATATATATATGTATATATATGTGGAATTCAGGATGCATATGACTCGGTTGGTTCACGTGGACGAGCAATCCAAAGAGAACTGAGGGCACGAAGACGCTGAAAGTACTCTCCTAATGCAAGCAAGCCGCGAGCCGCTTGGTGAGTTGTCAGGATTCGGGACATTTGCTGCAGAGTCTGCTGCCGAAGGTGATCAGCCTGCCTCGGAGAAAAGCAACACAGTTCAGCAAACAATGAGTGTTAACAAAAGGGCAGTTGATAAGAGAAGTCGTATATGTACATGTTTATGATATCACTCTAGGTGGTAAAGGCATGTCTTGCTTCATCATCATGATTATGATTCATATATAACAGAATCATCACTAAAATCTTGATATTGCATTTATTTATTCTCATTTGAACAGCCACTGTTTGGTTCTATGGACTTTTACCCTGCAAGTTTCCCAAACTAACTAAAACAATTCAAGATGGCACTGGGATCATTACCTGGCTAACAAAGCTCTCCAGTGCTTCAAATTTCTCAAATGCAGCAGCCATCTGAGATCCATAAGCTTCTCCGCTCCATATTTGATCAGCTTCTAATGTCTTGGCCAGTGTCTGCTGTAGTTTATCCATTCCCTGTGAGAGAGCATCTTCAGCTTGCTGAGATGATTGCCGCAGGTTATAGAAATCCAGACGTTGTGGATCAGTCAATGGCTCAAGTTGGGGCTCGAGAATCTGTGTTAAAGAAATATGTAGAATATTACACATTCATTGAATTAACTTGTACTATAACTACAAAATTAAGTTAGTATTATCATAGTAGTTATTCAATTTTATATCCAGGTGGAAGTAGAGAATGCATTATCTAATAACTGTAAGACTCATATCTCAAGCCTATAACACATGCATCATAAATACATGCCCTAAAACATGCATGTTCAGATTTATGTTTAATATTTGAGAGCAAAGCCCACTATTAGCAGTAAACAATATGTTCAATTCACCAAACAACCCAGTAACTTCTATTTCCTATTGTATGTCAAATTAACATGAAGCTGCTCATTTTGAAAACTTAGGTATTTATGCTTTTCAGTGCCCACCCTTCTCAAAACGACGTATATACTACATGTAATAAAGCTATGTATATATGCAGAGAATTATAAAATCGATGACCACCAAATAAGAAGTCGTCCAAAATAGAGCTGGAGTATATTTACATTTAGAAGCTCTGATGGGCGAAATCCTCCGATCCAGTGAAAGTAACGTTCTACTGATGTTCTCCATATACCAGACAGTAAGTAAAAGATATCAGCCTTAGCAGCATCTGCCTTCATACGGAACAGAGTAGCATAGTGACTCAAACCACCTTCTACAAGTATTCGAAGCTCTATTTCAGTTGCATGTTCTTGCAATGCATTTCGAAGGTCATTATTCTGTTTATGTTGCTCTTCTACCCAGTGTCCATATTCCAACTCAAATGTAGTGATCCCTGCAAGATTCATAACTGAGTTAACACTGAAACTATAAACAAAATACTCAAAAATAACCACTCTAATAACAAAAAGATGATAGGTAATAGGTTATTAAAGGATATATCTTCTGTAGCAGAAACTGTTCACACCAGACATCAAAGAGTTTTGGACTTCAGAACATTAACTCTGTACGGTAGTCAATAAGGAGAAAAAGACTTATAGGAAACTGGTATACAGACTTTGGTGACAGATAAGATTAGCTAAGAAATTAACGATACCTATTACAGTATGTACTTTTTCAGATGAACTTGCATATACTTTTCAGAAAAGTTCCATGAAGAAAGTAGTGTTTGCTACACAATTATGCGTCTGCCAACTTATATATCCTTTTGCAGTGTTTCCTGTTTTTTTTCCCCCTCTGAAGATTAACATGTCTAATACATGAAGAAGGCTTTTGAGTGTAAGAGTTAGTTAGCCTTATGCCCAATGTTAGAAAAGCTGGATCAGATACCATGATATTTGATTACCTCTAGTCTTTTGGAGATGAGTTCAACAGTTTGTATATAACGGATATCAATAATCACAAACCTGAATTCACAATTCCATTGTATCCCATATGACTACCACCAAATGAACTGCCTCCATAGGCTACCTGCAATCAGGTAGTCACTGGTTTACTATTTATGAAGCATGATCAGAGACAAAAAGTGGAGCTTCTCTACTCACCTGTTTTCTAGTCCTGTCCAGTTCCAGCTCCAGTTGCGCCAGTTTTAAACGGCTTGTTTCTAGTTGTTGGACATAAGCCTATGGTAGTACAGAACAAAATTATTGCATTAAGTAGACCATTTTAGCAATGAAATACATGAAGATGAACTGTTAAGGGATTCATATTCACCTTTTTCCTCATACGACTTTTGCGAGCAGCTTCACGATTTTGCTCTAAGCGTCTCTGTACCTGTGTGTGTGTATATATTTATATATACTTGCACTTTCAGAATCATAAATTGTATCTTTGATTATTAGACTGACCATAGTATAATAATGCACCCCTTACGGGAATATTGATGAAGTCAAAGCATATGAATACAACATATCAATCTTCATATATAACTCTAGACTCTAGAGAGCTTAGATAGACTAGGGGATTCACATATAGTTGATGAGCAATTCACCAAGGGTAATACTGAAATAAGACAATTTAAGAAGAATTGCAACCACATATCTTCTTCTAGCTTGATGATTACTCTTCAAGATCAGAGACACTAGTAAGTAGCAAAACCATGATATGGTTATGTTGCCAAGTCAAGTAATACAATGAAGTAAGAAGAGTGAGGTGGGGGAGATCAATCATCACTACCTTATCAGCAGATCTGTTTGATTCTTGATCATTTCCAGAAGGCCCCATCGATTCATGAGAACCATATCCGATCTAGAGAAGAACAATCCCAAAATCAATTCAAGTTCATTGATAAATCAAAGTGACTCCAACACTGAAGAAAAGAGACCAAACTTCATGCATCCCTCACCTTGTTTTCTATCCCAGAATCCACCTCTACAATTGTGGAAGCACCTATATTTGAGCTGTTACCACCACTGAAGGTTTCTGTCCACACACCCACCTGCCGGAACGGCTCATATATCCCCATTTGTCTTGAGGTGGCAAATTGAGTTGATGGATAGTTCATACTCTACCAGAAAATCGAAACCAATAAAACAAATCAGAAAATATGTACACAACTGAACAAAGCTAGAGCATTCCTAATCACTCTGCTGCAAAATCACAACTGTATACTTGGCTCCAAGAGAAGACCAATAAACATGACCCCTGGACTAAGAGTACGTAAACCAGAACCAGAAAATGGCTCTCACAGTCAGAAACTGACAACATAAACCAGAATCAAAGGAGCAGTCATTAGTTCTCGATTTTGGAACCTCAACAAAAACAAAGGATTAGCATGATGAATTGGACTATTTGTCCTGAAGTCCTAACGCTGAGTCATATAAACTCCATCCTTGTACGCAGACCAGAAGACACACCAAAAGCAGAGAAGAAGAAAGCATGGTATCAAAGCTTTCCTAAACATTAAAAACCTCCCTCTTTAAATAACCAGACACAAGTGGACATAAAGCTCAGTAAAAAGTTGGGGGAAGTGATAATATCCAGTTGTTACTATCTTTCTTTATATATAACATATAATACTCACAACTACACACATATATATACACATAGATTACATAGGCAATAAGAAACACTACCTCTTGTAACATGCCTAACTGAGCTCAGCAATGACTACCTGACCAGTAAAGCTCAACTTGAATTTTCAGAGAACCCAACAAGGACTTTCTGCAAGACTTGAGCTTTCAGATAGGTATACAAAACCCAAGAAAGTTTTGCAGCAAAGACTTGAAAGTTGAGCTTGAATGATGAGAGAAAATGGGGTTGTAGGTAGAGTTGTGACGACTCTAGTTCAACAATGCATTATGATTTGGTGAGGACCCAATTTTGTGGGAATCATGCCTCAAATGATTTTGAAGCCACTTTGTGAAGAACCCATTAGGCATTAGCGCCCTCCCCACCGTTAAAATATTCATTCTTTCCTGAAAGGAGGCAACACTAAACCGTTAACGTCGTCAAAGCCCCCACTAAGGTCGTTTTCACCAAGCTTTTTTTCTTTTTCTCTTTCGGAAATTCTGTAAAAACCAAAAACAGCAAAAGGACAAAAGGCCTGATATGAGGTCACTAATATGAGGATGCCAGGTGGAGATCGCCCGATGGTTGGTGACTTCCGTGGCCGGTGATGTTAGTGACTTTTAGGAAAGTCTGTGGACAGTTGGAGGGTTACTTTGGTCACTCTGTCTTGACTGTCTCGGTGTCTCGGTGTCTCCTACCAGAAGAAATTGTTCCAACCATCAAAAAAAAAGATACCATAGTCTTATTTTATGTTTGGAAAGAGATACACATTTTAATTTGATTACTAAATTAAAAACAGAAAATATTATAAGAAAGAAAAACTATTGTTCCATAATCTTATAAGAAAGAAAAACTATTGTTCCATAATCTTGCTTCTTCTTTTTTTCCCATAATCCCTAGAGCTTTTGGTGTTATGGGCGGAGTTATGATAAATTGTTTTATTTTTTTTGAGAAGTTGATGAATAAGCGAGATTACCATTGTAATATGAATTCTTTGACTTTTCCTCGGTGCAGGGGTTCACAATTTTTAGCGTTTTTCTCAACTTTAATAGTCACAATCCTCTTCTTTCATAGAGATAGTATTATGGCTATGAACCAAATATAAAAAATTGACGCATTTTTGCTAATTAATATTCTTTCACTAAAATTTCTCATAAATAATTATAAAACATAAATGGATGCACATTTTCCGACAAAAAAGTCGTTGGCAAAAGTCTATCATGAGAGAGAGAGAGAGAGATTTCCAATGTTTTTTTTATTATTATTGTTAAAAGCCTCTAATAAAATAAAATAAATGAAAAGGGAGATACAACTCCGCAAAATATGGATGACAAAAATCTCCAGCGGGGCGGAGCTCCATTGGTTACCCACCCCTAATAGGGGGGGAATTCAGAGACAATTGGGGAATGGGAATGGGGATTCCCAATCCCCACAATCTAAGATATGGGATGGGGTAGGGATGGTATTGTGATCTTCATCCCCAAACCCGCTACAATAATATATACATATATTTAATTTATATATTTTTTGGTTTTTATATATATATTAATTTATTTTTTATAATATAAATCAAAAATATATACATTTACTACTTTACTTTAAAAGCTACACTTTTACTTTAATGGTGTTTTAACTTTTGCACTCCATGAATTATGATTTATGAATTTAATTATGTTTTAATTTATTTCTTGTAGATTTTGATTTTAAAAAAAGCAATATGAGAAAAAAAATTATTTTATTTATTAAATTCTTATTGGGGATTTGGGGTGGATTTGGAGGCTGAGTCCCCAGTGGGGATGGAGAATCCCCAATATATTTTTATTGGGGATTGGGTTGGGGATGGAGGTGGAGAATGACCCTGGAGATAGGGATGGTATTATGATCCCCATCCCAACCCGTTCCATTGCCATCCCTACCGCAAAAGCCTACCAAATGAAAATAAAATAAATAGAGACACACATACGAAGTTTCATCTTTATATGTCTCCCATAAAAAATAATATAAAAAAAAAAACACACACACACACATCTAAACTGACAAATTTTCATCGTCAAAAGCTTCTCATAAACTATATTCAAAATAAAAAGGGGCACACTTTTACTGTAGAAGTGTGATCAAATAATATTTAGTGAATACTCTTGGTATTATTTTAGAATGTTCTGTTGATGGTTATTGTAATCTGGGGTTTAGGCTCTACATCCCTCTTTGTATTATGCAGTTTCATTAATTAAGATTTGAGAGGCCGCACCAGCCTTTTTTCAAAATGACACATTTTTGATGAAATTTTGGGCGTTAAAAGCCTCCCATAAATAAACAAACTGTTGCAGATGAAAAACTCATTGGTAAAAGCTTCACATACCTTTGCCGATGATGGTTTGTTGTTAGAAGTCTCCCTATAAAAATTAAAGAAAATGACGCACTCTCGTCATTTAGGGTGCAGCACAGCACTTTTATTGCTCTAAGACAACCTCTTTTTCTTAATTTAGGCAGCTCTCATTTCGCTAGCCACTAAAAGGCAAAAAAATCATATAGAAGATAATGAGCAAAAGCCCTAGTTTCAACTCCAACTTCTCCAAATCTTCTTTTCTTTAATAGTTGATATCGAAGTTTAAAGTTTCTTCATAGTCAATTTTATTGTTATATGTATCTTATGACTGATTTTATATTATTGAGATTTTCATAATGTTATCTTTGTTCTCAATTGTAGAACTAACTTTGATTATAATAGGTTGCTATGTAATCTCTATTTTGAGTTCGTTGAATAGATTTTTTTTTTTTTTGTGAGGATTAGTTAAAGCAAGTAGTTTAATGCACTTTTTATATTTAGCTGAGTGACTGTGGATAGGAGAGGAACAAAGCCTCTCTATCACTCCATCTTATTAATCAAAGAAGAAGAATAAAGGAGGTGGATCAAAACCAAAACCTCTTAAAAACAAAAGACAAAAGACTTACTAAAACGAAACTAAGGCAGATCTCTAATGTTGCTGTTAAACAAAATAGTTTAATGTACTGCAATATCTCGAACTCCATGATTTTACATCGTTTTGAGCCCCAGAATTTCAAGGCCGACCCTATCTAGCTAATGATATACTACGGTGAATCTTGTAAACCTTTGATTTATTCAGATATTAAATAGGTGTTTGTCCTCTTTCTTTACCAAATCACGACGTCGTCGTTTACAGGCACCATTGGTCGTTTATGGGGTGCTAATGGAGGTGTTTAAACTTACATTGTTTTTGGTTTTTATCCTCATATCCTGTCAAAATATATGAAACTTTTTGGAAAACAAATGAGCAAATTGTCAGTTAACGACTGATCAACTAATTGTACTTAGAGGATAATCTGAAGCTTTTTCCAACAAAAAATGTCCCTTCTCAATCTAAAAGAGCATGAGAAGGACTATTGATGATGTTCCATAAAAAAGTAGGCACTGTATAGATGAAATGAGGAAAAGTAGCACTTTCCCATGAACTTGGAAGCGATTAAAGTGCTCTACCACATATAAAAACCTTTTGCCAGAGCCTGGGAGAAATGTACACGTACAAATGACACTTCACATATTAAGTTCACTCATTAAGTTGAATGTATATCACCTGCTTCAACGTACTCGTTAAGAGACCTCGGAAATCTATCTATTCTCATCAGGTGAATCAAACTAGCTACTTTATATTTAAAAGAAAAATAAGACTTATGTCATTACATCAAATGATCATAAACTGCTAGTTTTTCATTACATGCATGTTGGCATATTAAAGCTGGCATGGCAATGACATATTGTAATGTCTTTCGGTTGAGCTTGAATAATGTGCACTGTGTGTGTTTTCCATGTCAGACGAGGCAATGCTGCGTCAACTTAGCATACAAGTTACAGAGTAAAGCAACAAGAAAACAAACAAAACCAAGATTGGAAAAGGAAACCATCGATCAAAAAGATAAAATATATAACCAAATGGCATTATATATAGAGTTGATGCTTGTTCATTTGGTAATAATATGTACGCATAGACGGTCTTCTGAGCTTGATCACCACTATATATGATCCCCAATTACTGAGGTCAATATATTACGTTGATCGCATCGAAGCTCGATGACAGGGTCATAAGAGTTTCGATGGGGAGAGAAATGTTACCACCTATCATCAACATGTACGTTGATCGCATCGAAACTTTCTACCAAGATGGTGATGGTTCTGACGGGGAGATATGCATTGGCCTTATTCTAATTGTGCTCCGCTGTGTGAGTCCAATGAAGAGGGACATAGTACTTTCAACTATTCCGGTTGTAAGTCCACTATCTTTAATTTTCCATTTGTTGGGAAAGTATTTTTAGAAAAAGAAAAGAATAGTTTTATGAGTTTTGATAAACCACTGAAGTATGATTGTTATGACGATTCTGAAGTTTGTGATGGTGGTGTGGAGGACCAAAGGAAAAATGGTTGTGTTCCAATTGCTAGAAATTGTGACGAGTCCACTAGTAAAAATAGCAAAGAACTTGACATTGGAAAACAACTTGAAGGAGAAGATGAAAATCGTGAAGCTATCGATCCAAAATTGAATGTTGATTTGGTGCCTTCATGCTCATGGAAAGATAATGTTTTGTACATTTTAAAAGAAAACTTGAATGGAATGGAGGAATCTTGGGTGAGCAATGGTACATTCTATAACAGGCAAATTTGCTTAATGGAAGATCGTCTCATATATGGTAAGAAAAGAGACAAAGATGAAGATAACAATAAAGACACAATCAAGTCAATATTGTGTAAAGATATTGAGCGAAAATTTGTCCATTTTGTTGGAGTTGGTTAATCTTGTCAATCAATCAAGGATGGTGAGAAAAATTTTGGGATTGTGAAGTTGATGTTGGAGAGAAAATTTATGGAGCCAAGATTAAGCATTTATTCCAAATATCTATTTGTTTGGAAAGGAATGATTCAATTGCAAGCTAAAGATTCAACAAAAGATCTGAAGCAATGGAAGACTTTGTCATGATTTTCTTCAACCAATGACTCAAATTCGAGGGCGAATTCTTTCCAACCAGGGGAGTGATGTAGGAGCATATGGACAAACATCAAATGCATTATTTTGTCATTTAACTCTAGATTCGTTATCTTTGATATTTCATTATTGGGATATTTTTTAGGGTATCATTTTACATTTAATTTAATGAGCTTTCCATTTTAGCTCAACTCAACTTATTCTCCAAGTATTGTTAACCCTATAAATATGGGTATTGTAATCGTTGTTAGGAAGCTTATAGTCTATGAATAAAACCAGTTTATTTGAGGCATGGATTTGCCTTATTTTATGAGTTTGCTACTCCTTATTCCTTATGTTTGTTGGATGACTGTTGGAGACTTGTGTTCGATACATTTTCCTCATCAAACAAAATATTGAGAGAAGTCCGAAATTCAAATCTTCTCTTAATAAAACTAAACGAAAAGGGAGTTAGATAATTTTAATAGTGATTTAGTTACATACTCTATTGTATAACACTCTATACTACATTTTGTGATTATTCGGTTTTAAGATATAGAATTTTAGACTTTAGGCGGCAAAAATTGTACAACCTAAACTCAGAATCCTAACCTAGCTAAATGTTAATGCAAGAGTGCTACCAAAAAAACTTAACAACGAACAAATGCGCAAAGTGCTTGTATTTAAAGTTTTATAGGGCTTAGAATTTACATTAGAGAGAAAACTAAAAAAATTAAAAGATGAAAAATGATACCAATCGTTTCAGTTAAGTATTATATTGAAATTGAAAGAGAGAAGACAGAAGATTCGAATTGAATTTTTTTTTTTTTATGAGAAGAGTCGAAGTTTATATACTTTTTAGGATTGGCTGTTACCATCATACATTATAATAAATCAAGTGATTAAACTAGATCAAAACTGGTATGTCAGTGACTCAGTGTGCTAGATCACATGTGTGTTGTACATATAGAAATACAGAATACATTTGTAAAATGAGAAGACACCAATGCATCATCCATTTAAGGTCATAATTGAGTATAAAGAATAGGGCATAGTCTTACTTTTGCTTTATTTATAATGCCTCAGGATGGGACTTTGATTTCTTTTATAACTTTTCAAAATTTGTTTTCATCAGCTAATGGCATCTGCTTCCCCAACTCCCATCACTTATGAAAATCTAAAGTGATGATCTAGTGCTTATACCAAACGCATCTCCAGCTTAAGATAACTTTAATAAAATGATTTAGTAAAAGCCATTTTGTTTGGACTTTAGACTATCCCGCCCACCTTCTTTTCTTGATCACCTATGTTTTCTTTCTTCTTATGCACAACAAATGATTTTTTTTTCAATAACACAAGTACTTAGAGCAACCAAAAATTTGTTTATCTATCTCGATGATCTCCAAGCCTTGCACCAATTTTTTTTTTTTTTTTTTTTTTAGTGTCAAGGTTGAGATAATGCATTATAAATTGGAATGTTAACTCTTGCGCTAGCTACAAGTTATAACATCGTAGTACATGTTACCATATCGCTCAATATAATTAAGTTGTTCATGTAATATCCTTTCGTGAAATACGTACTGTCAGATTCCTTACGAATATGTTGTTGGTCAAAGCATTAAACACCAACAAGTATCAAGTTTATATAAATTTGCAGAAGACCGACGGAACAAAGTACACGCAAGTGCAGCAGAATATGGCCTAACTGGTAAAGTGGGGATATTAGTCGTCGGAGCCAAGATTCTAGTCCCATGTTATGTGAACTTAAACAATCACAAGAAGAACCATTAGAAAAATCATGAAAAAGTATTCGTAGAGAAAACCAACCATTTGGAGTGTACCAATATAACCATTAGATGGCTTAAAGATTCTCCATTAGCTTACAATCCATTTGGTTAGTGATTATCAAATACTCAAATTCCATTCGTTGTGGACAAACAATTAAACATAGGAAGGAATTGATGATCATGAACCTCCGGGATTCCAACCTTTTCCACTCAGAAGAGAAAAACTGAAAAAGCAACTCTTTTCTTTCCATCTCTTTCTCTTTGTCATAGCATGCTTAAACACGCAGTCCCTTCGACGTCATAGCATGCTTAATGAACAAGGTGTTGTGGGCCTAACTCGGTGTGTTATTAAACCGAAGATATTAATTCAAGTGTGTAATTTTATCTTAAAAGATAACTGCCACAAAACTTAAGTTCTCTCACCTAATATGATCTCATTTTATGAAATATGGTATATATGCTATAACTTGCAACAAATGTTATTGGTTCACATTGCTCTGAAGGAGTATATCAGAAGAAATTTGTTCGATCCCTTGTACAAGACACATAAAACTAAAGTAGCCTTTTATTATTATAACTCACTTCGATGCATTCACGAGGACTCTTTTTTATAGTCTCAGAGCAAGTTCGACCGTTGAGATCATTGGGTCAATACTATTCACTGTTTTTTCCTATAATGCACCGATACGTGAAATTGCTGCCGTATCTCATACTGATTCGGGATACGGGTACGAAACGCGTCGGAAACGCTTGGATACACATATCCTGATTTGGATACGGTTTAGATACGTCCGTATCATATTCGGATACGTAAGAATGTAAATAAATCCGATACGTGGGGGTAATCCTGACTTTTTAGCCTGAAAAAAATAGAAAAAAAAAAGACCCAGATCGAGAGAGAGAGAGAGAGAGAGAGAGAGAGAGAGAGAGAGAGACCTAATCTCAGCCGCTTCGAAGTTCCTCTTCTGGTCGTCTGGTCTTCTTCGCAAGTCGGACCTTTTATGCTTACAACTTCTCCTCTTCTTCCATTCGCTTGGAGCTTGGAGGCACTTCGGGTACATTTGTTCTGGCTTCGTCATTCCTCTTCTGCTCTTCTTCGCAAGTCGAAATCTTTTTGTTGTGGGAGTGTGGGTACGTTTCTTTCATAGGATGAATTTTGACTAGTCGGTGCTAACAGCTGTTAGGTCAACTATGATTGTGGCAGTATTGTTTTGAGTTTTGACTTTTCCTAATTATATATATATATAATTGACGTATCCTTCACGTACCCGTATCCAATTACATTTACGGTTTGTCGTTTCCACATATCCGATCGTATCGTATCTGGGTACTCTTACCCTTATCGGTGCTTCTTAAGTTTTTTCCCTTTCATTTCCACAATCTAGGTCACTGAGTCAGATACTGTTCACAAAAGGTCACTGAATATTGGTTTGCAAGTCACGAAAAAGTGATCCAGAGTGACCTTTTGTGAACAATATTTGACTCAATGACCTAGATAGTGGAAATGAAAGACAAAAAGCAATGAATAATGTTGACCCAGTGACCTCAACGGGTGAACTTGCCCATAGGACAACTGAAGAGTGACTCTTAAACTTTCCTTATTAACTAGAACTAAATAAAGAAAACAAACCAGGCTCAAGGAAAACAAAAGGACGTAGCTCATTTATTCACCAGAGAATTCTAAGAGAAATCTAGATCATTCTCATTTATTCTCAACATGCTTGCCTAGAGAGTGCTAATAACTTCTTTACATGTTTTTTCTTTTATTTTCATTCCATATTGTAGTCTCATGACCAAACGTACCCATATTATAGCTCATTTTTAACTATCATATTCATACAATATGAGGACACAAAACACTAAACTAATTTAGGTGACGACGATACCAATGAGATTGGTTAACCAGTTCTTAGATTGGTTGATAATTTGTACTTACAAGATAATCTACAAAAAGTGAAGTTCCGCAATCATGAGTTACATCGTACGACTAGAGAAAAACAAAAGAATGAAAGTAGCTAGTATTTCTTATTCTCTTGTTAAGGATTGTTCTCACAAGCTTCAATAATATGGCGTTAGAGGCTTGGATTCCCCACTCAATCACCGAGTCTTTTTCTGCTTTCTGCGATATTTGTCTCTTAAGATGCAGAATAGTGTGAAATATGGACTACGGAAACTGAAATGACCTTATTGGCTTATTCAAATTCCCTGGAGTGACTGACATGATGGGTTTTGGTTCAAGTTCGTACGTAGTATGAGAGCATGCAGGATCTAGTCAGCTAGTTGGTGGTACTTGGTATAACTACTATTTAAGAATATATATATATAGATATATATATACGGTCACTGGTCATTGATTCTATTGCAAGTCCCTTTGTTCTCTGTCCTTGTACAGTTGATTCTGTGCTAAATTTGGCGGTGCATGTAAGAGGAAGGCCTTTGTCAGCCACTAGTTTGATTTGGTTCCTGACTCGATTTGCCTTTGTCGATCAAGTGGGCAATACAAGGTGGATTCCTCGTTTAATCGTTTTAAGAAAAAGAAAACATAAATGGTCCTGTACATACTATACATCTATATTGTAATTAAACTATTCTTTTTAGACTAGGGTTTATATGATTTTTTATTTATTTCTTAAACATGAACTCAAAACTGAGAGACGCTCAACTTTAGATTAGAAAGCGTTGCTGTTTTAGAAATATATATATATATATATATATATATATATATATATATATATATATATATAAGCTTAATATTAACAGGAAACAAACGCAGTTCTTGATACTATTGCGTTGCGGCTCAAAAGGGACAAACTAGTTATATATATATATATATATGTATATATATACACGTATATATAAACGCGTTTTCCCGCAGGTGAGGAGCGTATCCTTTTACTTAATTGGTTGGTTTAACTCGTATTCTGACTCATCATCCTGGAAAAGAAGCAAAGAAAGAAAAACAGAAAAGCATGCAAAATCTGAGTGGTGACCACGATACCCACTCATCGATCATTCTCTGATTGATTTATCCATTTCCTTTTCCTTTATGGGGTACAAATAATTCATGTCACGTACTCCAGTCATCGCTATCCAAATTGCGTTATACGAACTCATTCATGATAAACTTTAAGAAAACCTACACAAAGCCCCGCCCCCCATCATGGGCCGTCATAAATTGTATGCGAGGGAAAGTTCATAATAATTAATATCCGAGTCCAGAAACTAAAACCCATTGTAACATGAGAATGCGAATAGAGAACTAAACTTGCATGGAGAAGAAGGTTTGCAATCTCCAAAACTTAAAGGCAACGGGTTAACAAAGTTTCAAATAATTGACTTGCCATGATTGATAGGATCCTTGATCATTTGCAACTAATTATAAAACTTCCATCATGGATGTTAAAAGACAATTACATTACATTACATTACTAGCAAAGCAACAATCACCCACAGATTATAGCTTAATGGCTTCTGCTCCCCTAAATCCTAGCCACCCATCGGCTTCATTGCTCTTGGCCATCATTAATTGTCATCCTATTTCTTATGTGCGGTCCATGCACCGGCATCTGTGGTGACCTAAGTATTCGTCATTCAAGTATTCGTTGTTGTTGTTGTTTTTTTTTTCTTGCAAAAGAGTCATCGTGTTCGATCAGAGGTTCGCAGTCATTGCGGCAGGTTTTTGCGCTACCGTGGGTGTCGCGACTGGGTTCCGACCCGACTTATTGCAACCTGCCAAGGAAACATAGAGGAATTGGGTGGTCCTCTGCGTGCGTCTATACCTGATCTGGGGAACATCTCGGTGTTTTCCGATGAAGGCTGAAACAAGAATGATCAACCCCAAAACAAGGCTCCCGTTGTCAATCTAATTCTGATAAGATTTGGTGATGGATATTGTTATGAATCCAAGTATTAGTTTCTGGGTTTGAGTTGTTAGAATGGACACGCACCGTTTTAATTAGTTTAGTGATGTTGTTTTGTCGATAGGGTGCTGTGCACCGTTTCAAGAATATGTTAGGTGGGTTCACATCTCGCAGTGCAACACGTATTTTGCTACTGCTATATATCAATCTGTAATCTTGGTGAGAGGGGATGAATGAAAATCTGCATTTTTATTTTCTTAGTTTTCTCTAGAATTTCTCTCTGTTTCCTTTCACAATGTCATACCATTGCTTGGATCCCAGGGATCCTAACAACTGGGCCTCTTTCCGGATATCCGGCAATTATTACTGCGCTGGGTCGTATCATCTTCAAGGTAGCTCCTATAGCCAAGCTCATATGGTGACTAATTTCACACAACCAAACCGAACCCTTACCCACCTCCGCCACAAAACCCTTCTGCAACCATTATCAATGGCCACTTACTCCCTCATCAATTTCCATGTGTTCCTCAGACTCACTCACAGTTCTTCCCACCTCCATACTTGCAATTGATTCATCCTATTGCTCCGCAGCCACTCACCACAACTCCTCAAAGCCCATCAATCCCCACTTACCTTTCACCTCATCCTACCCTAAATATCTGTATTCATCCTTCAATTCCAACCTTTCAGTCACCATCAGTCTCCACTTTTGTGCCTCAACTCCAAATTACTGATCCAAAACTTCTTCTTCTCCATAGCAAGCCGTTTCGGGGTTTCAGATGTAAAGTCGTCATGGATGCAAAAGCGAGAGTTGCCAAAAAGACCCGAAACCAGATCTGCTCCGTGATGTGGGTAAGTACTCGAGGTCCAAAAGGTACCACAAGAGCGGTCTCTGGGTCACCAAGGCCAAAAACGACGATGTATTCCCACGCCACAACACCAAGGCGGCAGTTGCAATTATGGAGGAGCTTCATTAGCTACTTGTGGATCAAAAAACTCCGATTACTGAGCCGGCCTCGAGTCCATTGAAGTTTGGGTCACTACCTGCGGGTTCCGTCACTCTCACAGCAGCTATTGGTTCGTCATCAATATTGTCGGCGTCATCGAGAGGTATACAGATTTCTGAAAAACCCAACTTAAATCTCAGTCCCCATGAAGTTATTTTGGGCTTGAATAAGGATTTTACTACTGCTTTAATGATTGGAAATCACAGTGAGCACACCACTACAGTGGTGGTGACTGAAGAACTTGCGTTAAATGTTGATAAAAATATTGCTGAAGGTGTTAATAGAGTGAAATTTTCTGATATCTGATGGTGAAGATGATAATGAGGATAAGGATGATGAAGGGGAAAATCAAGTTATGATATTTGGGAGCTCTGCAGCTTCTAAAAAGTTCTTGAAAGAGTTGAAACGAGAGTCGAATACTGGTTCTTACTCGGGTGCAGAGAGTTATGGTGACCATTATTTGAGTTACCATGATGATTCTCATAGAGTTGATGGGCAGAGTGTGATAGATTCAGATGAAGAAGTGGTTACTGATGAAGAAGGAAGCAGACTATGCATTAAAAATGAGGCATTGCTGGAGACTATGTACCGGTCTAAGGACCCTAAGAGCTTTGACGAGGCGGAGATGTTGGAGAATCTGTTCAATTGTTTGTGTGGTCTGTTGATGCCATTGGAGAATAGGGACATTAATTCTGGAATCAAGGAAGAAACAACTATAAAAGATGTTGGTGATAGTTCTCTCGGTGTTGCTTCTTTGAAACCATTGAAGCTCATTAAATTTGCAAAACAAGCTGCTGAGAAGCTATTTAGCAGAGCTGATATACTAGAACTAGCTGTAGTGTATGCAATTTTTCTCAATGCATTGGTCCTAGTTGGAACTCATGATGATCAATTATTCTCATATTACAACTCAAGGCTCATGAAGTATCTCAGGGAATTGGCTCACATCTTTGACATTTCTCAGTTGAACTCCAATCAAACAAGCGTGGGGAAGAAAAATGTGCCATGCATCACATCACTTGCTTCAAGCTTGTCAGATGATTTGTTGGCAAAAGCTACTGTTAGAGTTGCTCAGCAATTGAGCAATAAAGACACAAAAGTATAAAATGACTCAAACTTCTGTGTCTCAGGCATTCACTACGTTGAATATAAATTATCAAGATGTTAGAAGAGCTTTTGAGAATTTCTTGTCAGCTATGATTAAGCTTTATAATCATAGTTTCTTGAACTCTAAAGTTGAAGAAGAAAATTGGCCTTGTGATGATAGGATTGAGACAATGGATAAGGATGCAAATAAATTGTTTGACAACAGGTCAACTGGAGAAACTAATCTTGATAGTTTCCTAGTTGCTGCTGGGTTGGCTTATGATTCTGATTTAATTGATATGGCATCGCTTGGTAGTTCTGAAATGGACAGACAAATTGCTACTTCCTTGTCATTGACGGAAATATTACTGTCTCGGTTGTTTGGAGTGGAATCTGATGAGAAAAATCAAGTACATATACGTCAATGGCTTATTTGTTGCTTATTACTCTGTGATTGCAAAAAGAAAGTTCCTACACTTGCTGGTACTCTGTACAGCTGGTTGAATGGTGATATTCCTTGTTCACCTCTTGAGAACAAATCGGAGAAAATGAGTTTGTTTCTTGCTGATAAGTTGGGGAAAAAGGACAAAATTGTGAAAATTATGTTTGATGGCAGTTTGGAGAGATTGAGACCTTTACTAATTGCTGCAAATGAGTACTTTACTGGAGAAAGTTTGAAACAATTTCAGGAGCAAGATCTTCCTTTGTTTTTGTTATCTCTTTCCACAGAGCTGGCAAATGAAGAGAAACCCGTTGAGAGCCAAAAACTAGCTGGTCTGGTATTTGAGAATGCTTTGGATGCTAAAGAACAACATAGGAAGTCTGCTCTTGATCAGAGATGGCTGGCACTAGACCCTTCTTCGAAACCCCAGATTAAAATTTGTTTGTTACAGACCCTCTCTCCTTATATCAGATGCTTGTTCAACTACTTCACAAGTCATTGCGAGAGTTGCATCTCAAAAACAGTGGCCAGGACTGATTGGACCACTATGGGCAAATAATCACCAGTTACTGCTTTATGTAAAGCAAGCCACTTTAGAGACTCTTAGGTATTTGTGTGAGGAAGTGTCTCCCAAAGTTGAGGATCAGGGTATGAATGTTTTAGAAGATTATACTGTATACGACTCAATGTATGTTCAAGTTCATATTGACTTGCCTACTCTCTCTGATAAAGATAAAAATGTTATCAGTAGTGGGAGACTTCAAAACAAAATTGATTTCCTCTTAGTATTGTATACTCGACTTGCAGAAGATGTTTGCCAAGCCCATGAGTACATTTCTAAACTGGGTGACCTCAGTCAGTATCATATTGATCCAGAAGATATCAAGGCTATTATTTCAAGTGCAATTAGTCAATTGGATTTAAATGAAGCTACTGAGTTATACAAGGGAATGGACAATCTTCTTAGAGGTTTTGGGATATATATATATATATATATATATAGTCCTTAATCATTTGGTCTACCATCTTTGCTCAAATGATCTACAAGTTTTAAATGAGCAATCCGTTGGTATTATATCCTTTGCGAATTTGTGAATTTCCATGATATAATTGGGGATCATCGGCTCCCTGCTCATGATGAAAGATCCATTTGCCAAGGTACAAAGAGAATCAGTAGAAGGTCGCTCGCATTGCTTACCCTTCATCACTGCAATAATAAAATGGTCCAACAATTCAGTTACCTACGGATAATTCTGAAGAAAGTCATTTTGGCAGAACTGCAAGTTTGTAAGTCTAACTTGGAAAAATTGTCTGATAGTTCTTTTCTTGTGTGGTTATTAAAGTTACTAAAGCCCAAGATCTCATTTGAACGTCCACAACCACGAGTGTACCATGTTGGTAGTAGAAAAACATTGAGGATTATTGGTGTTCATGATTCTAGTGGTCATCAGTCTTTAGAATGGTGCACTTCTAATCCATGTTCAGATGATAAACCTCACATCTTATCAATTGATGTTCTAGGGGGCTTTTGTTTTGCTGCACCTGGTAGCATTGAAGTGACTAGTGGTGGCATGTTGAATATTATTGTTGCTGGGTTGATTTGTGTTGTCTGCTTATTAACTAATGGTGAATCAAAGTGCACTGACGTTATCTGGACATCAAAGCTAAAGGATGGCTGGTGGTGATGTGTGCAGACTTGCTGCTATTGGCCAACTTGTTATTCTGAATGAACAGGTATTGATGATCAATTTTGTGGATAAGCTAGCTTGCAAGTGGTTTTTTGAGTTCCAATTTTCCAAAATTGTACTTCTCATATACAGTAATGCGGCGATGAAGACTTATCTCCTCTTTGTGCTTACTGCTTGGTATAGAAATATTGTGGCTGTAATTGCAATGTCTTCATATTTGAAACTTGAGGTCAAGTTTTGCTAAGGGGGGATGGATTGTTATGAATCCAAGTATTAGTTTCCGGGTTTGGGTTGTTAGAATGAATACGCACCGTTTTAATTAGTTTAATGATGTCGTTTTGTCGATAGGGTGCTGCGCACCGTTTCAAGAATATGTTTGGTAGGTTCACATCTCGCAGTGCAACACGTGTTTTGCTACTGCTATATATCAATCTGTAATCTTGGTGAGAGGGGATGAATGAAAATCTGCATTTCTATTTTCTTAGTTTTCTCTAGAATTTCTCTCTGTTTCCTTTCACAATGTCATACCATTGCTTGGATCTCGGGGATCCTAACAGATATCGGGGTTTGGGCAGCCATGCTGGGAGTCGGCTCTACAGTGGAGGTGCAGCACGTCACCTAGCCCTCGACGTGGTCTTGACAGCCTTGGGTCAATGCTGAAGCCAAGCTTACTTGGGCTTATTGGGTTGGCTTGCTTTCTTTGGGGCTGGGACAGGGCCTTGGGGCCTCATAGGGAGTGGGCTAGGTTTTATTTAAGTTTTTTAACTGTACCTACTTACTATGTCATAGTGGTCCGTAGTTATAGGCTTCTTTTAATAAATGAGCATGAGGTGTTCAATGAGTGGACATATTTCTATGTATCGTGTAGTATCACTACAACTTCTTATTTGTCCATAGATGACAGAAGAGGGGTATGTAACAGTCATTTTTGCTTTAGTTAAATGACAAACCGATATGATTTATTCAAAAAAACAAAAACAATTACCCACATATTTAAATATGTGTGAAATAAGTCTATCTCACACCATTTTCAGTGTGAAAGATTTTACCTACGGTACGCGCACGGATTGTTTTTCCATGCTCTCTCAAGGGGGAGCTATTACTCATCTCACACGATTTTGGAAGTCCATGAATCTTCGACGTTGGCTCCATTATCTATTCACAAGCATAATTGGTTTAATGAAATGTTTTTTTTGTGAACAATTTTTTTTTCTTCTCTCACACAGATTTCTGTGTGGAATCCCAAAACCCTAATTCACACTCATTTCTGTGTGGAAAACAATTCAAGACTGATTTCTGTGGGGAAGCCTAAACCGTAGCTCACACTGATTTCTTTCTAGAACCCCTAAACCTAACTCACATTGATTTCAGTGTGGAAGTGATAGCATCCAAAAATAATTATACTTCTGATAATTAATTTGCAACCATTTTTTTTCCTGAACTTTTATATATTTTATTTCTCAACAATAAATATACTTCAAACTCATTCATAATTATTTCCAAGAAAGTAAACAAATCCACAACTCAATTAAGAATATTAAACTTTACATGCCTAGCAAGATGACATTTCATACCCTAAATGAATTCTTAGATTACAAAAAACAAGGCTGCTTTCCAGAATACATTGTTGTTCAAGGTGGAATTTCCCTTTTAACAACATAATCCTTGTCCAAGAACATAATATCGGTTCCATCAAAATACTTTGAGGACCAACTCAAAGTACACAAAAGAGAAAAGTAATGTTACCTAATCGAGAACGATAATTAGTAAAAGCCTGAGCATCAATTCAGAAAGAACAACATTCAAAGGAACTGCAATACTGACTCCCAGCACTAACATTGGTTGGAATAGAAGTGCAAGATCGTAGTCAATGAGTGGCAACTCTATTGTAGGATGCCTTAGCCTTAGATTGTACAAGACAGTGGCAGCTGCTTTGCTGGTAATCGTACCTAGAAAATTATTAAGATATAAACTTATTGTTAATGTTATTAATTCTATCTTGAAATAATTTGGAATTGATCACAGACCTTATAAATAAAGTTCTGTGCAGCAATCTATCAAAAAGACAAAAGAACAGTAGCAACATGCGATAACTACGCAATACTTATATTTTGATATTGCGGTTTTGATGATTAATTGTCAAAGCCAATTATCAGAGTGAGAATTGGCACAAAAAATCCACCCCCTCCAACACCTGCACACTTCAGAATGCTGCTCCAAGGAATCCAGTTGTTGTACCAACCACAATTTTCTAGCCAAATCTTATTTCCTGTGACATAATCCAATTATTATAGGCTTCCCCACCTAGCTAATAAAATCTGAACATAATGTATATGATTCTTTGTTAGTGTAAGAGAGACCAAAAGGGATTGAAAATTGGAAAGCAAAAGGTTTAACATGGTCTGTCATTCTTGGACAGCATTTGCTTATCAAACATTTCAAAGTCGACGTGCGTTATCAAATTCAAGACAACACATGTACTCTACAAAGATGATGTGAAATTGGACTTACGTACAGGCCCCACATGCCAATAGCCAAGGACTCCATCGATCAGTACGCTATTTTGATACAGTAAGTAATTAAAATCAACCTCTTTCCCATAATTTTGACTAGAAGAAGCTTATTGCTCCGAACTTTCATTTGCTGAAACAGATATCAAGGCTAAAATAAGAAAGCAAATCCCAACCTTTGCTATCAACCTTAGCCTCCACCAATTTGATGATCTGCTCCATGCCATCTGATGCCTAAGATTTACTTCCACCGATCCTTCCTCAACCCTGAAACTCGAAAAAAAAAAATGGATCTATCAAAAACATACTTCCACAAGGAAAAGAAGAAAGAGGGCAGACGGAGAGAAAGAAGAAAACCCTAACACCGAATCGACTTCAAAAAAGCCTAATAATCCCTCCTCCCCAGATCTTCAAGTCGACTTCATTACAAACCCTAATTAGAAGTTTATTTAATTATTTATGAGGACATCAGCGTTGTTATATTCTACATCTCATAAAAAAAGAAAAAGAAAGATCGAAGAAGAACACTCAACATTCTCTTATATCTCAGACTAACTAAAGTTAAGAGGTCAATAAAAAGTAATCGATTGTTTTAAGCATTATGTCTTCGCTAAACATGTACTTACTTTTGGGAATTATTTTCACAGAGTACCACCTCTGTTTTGTTCTAGTAATGCCACCTGCTTGGGCCATGCCTACATACTCAATGTTCATTGGCTCACTCATACTCAACTTGCTTACACAGTGCAACTGCATGTTCTAACGAACCTAATTGTCCAAACATTGTCGTGCACAAAAAATTGCCTATTGAGCTATATTCAATACTCTTATTTACACACTTTAATCCTATATCCACATACTGCTACATGTTTAGCACCTCTGTTGCTTATATACACATAAAATCTCACTAGCGAGATCAGTCCTCTCATCTGCGTTGTTGGTTTGGTGGACTATCATGGAGGTCATGTCGACCTGATCGATTCTAGAATTTCACGACCTCAATCTCAGCGAGATTACTCAACTACATATACTAACCTCAATTTTGGACGTCAATATATAGATACCATCGTACCCATTTGCGGGTAATTCTCTAGAAGGCGCAAGACCATTTAATTTTCTACGTACAATAGTATATTTTTTTGTCTTTATTATATGACAAATTCTAAAATCTCATTTCTATTAGAAGACAAAATAAAAGGGAACAGAGGGTGAGAGAGAGAGAGAGAGAGATAAGTGAGGAACTGAGGATGGTTGGGTCTCTATATCCCCCAAAAGTAGCATGAAAATCTGGTATGGCTGTTAAGATGAGAACTCTCTCACTGAAAATAGGATCCTCTACAACAAATCAACTTTCGCCAGATCATTTCTGGCGGCTCACATCTCGCTTCTCAAGCCTCTTGACTGCTCACTCCATCTTCACCCACCTTTTCATTCCTCACATTACACAATGTGACTCTTTCCTGAACCTTCTTACCAACTCATCAACATGGTTTGAATTTTCCCTTTCTTTCACATTTTACCGTTCTTTACATTTCCTTGTATGCGTAAAACATAAATTTCTCTTTTGGGTGCGCGTAGACCATATATATCCAAAGCTGCCCAGGGGATGTCTGATTGTGCTAACAGCAGGTAGGTTTTGGAAGGGTATGGATGATAGAACCTTTGTGTCTAGAAATGGAGATGAGGAACCACAGTTTCCCTCATTGGCTAGACAGGGTTCTAATTACAATCTGACTTTGGATTGTAAAGAGGTTCAAAGCAATTTGGGCAATATAAGCAAGCCTTTGAATACTAATATGGAACATTTGGATGAGTTACTTAAAAATGTGGTATCAGTTGATCAAGAAGGGCAGCTGCTGCAAAACCCTTCTTCTTCTTCTCCTTCTTCCTCACTGCCCACTTCACTTTTTCTTGGGAATTTCAATTTGAATGGACCATTAATGAGTAGTAAGAAGAAAACTATGGATGAGGTATGGAAGGAAATTGTTCATCATGATCATCATCCTCTCAATCTCAATTCTGCTGCAGCCGATGAATCTTTGCATCATCAAAGAATGACAACTATTGGGGAATCAACATCAGCAACACCACCACCTGACCATCTCCTAGTTCGAGCAGGTATCCTAAATGCTCATCCAATGATGCCCATTGATCCAACAACTGTGGTGTCGCAGCAAGCAGATTGGTTTCAGTTCCAAGTTGCTGCTGCTGCTCAGCAGCAAATGACAATGTTGGACTCAAATTTCAAGTTTTGTGAGTCAGTATTTGAGAACTCTTCATCAGCTGTGAATCTTGATACTTACTCTGAGAATCATCAAGTGGGTATGTCAATTCCAATGCCAGCAATATCAGCAGCATCATCTTCAGAGTCTCAGGCAACTCATGCCCAGAGGAAGCGGAATTACTCTGATGAAATGAAGGAGAAAAGTATTGAGAGGAGGCAGAAAAGGATGATCAAGAACAGAGAGTCAGCAGCAAGGTCAAGGGCAAGAAAGCAGGTCATTTTGAATCTTACAGTACAAGTTAGCTTTCAGATGTAGTTAAAGTTGGTTACTCCATCATATCTATCTCTATAAATAATATGAACTTGCAACTTATGAGTATGCTTTTGTTTAATGATATAGGCTTATACCAATCAGTTGGAGAGTGAAGTATTTCATTTGAGAAAAACGAATGCCTGGCTCAAAAAGCAAAAGGTACCAGAATCACAAATTTTAAACAACCCACCCCACTGTTATTCTGTACTTATGTTGTGATGTGTTGAATTTTGTTTCATCAATCATAGGTTTTCTAGTCAGCTATTTCATACACTAGTCTATTGTGTCATTTCTTAACAAGTCTAAATTTTCAGGGTTTAGTGATTGTCTAACATGATCAAAGCTCTAGATCCATAAGGGTTTAGTCAGCTTTTGCATACACTAGTCTATTGCCTCATTTCTTAACGAATCTAAGCTTTCAGGGTTTAGAGATTATTGTCTAACATGATATCAAAACTCTACATCCACAAGGGGGTTCCAAGCCTCTGACTCCCCATTTTTGATGGGTGAAGCTGCACATGAGGGCTTGGGTTATACTCTTAAGTTTAGTGGTTGTCTTACATCTAACACATCTGAAGACTTAAAAAGGAGTTTCAGTCTTCACTTCTTATCATCTGCAAACTATTGCTTAGTTTTAGGCCATGCATTTAGATTTGTAGATGATCTTAGGTTATTCATTTTCCCAGATTAAGAACTGTACATTATTAGTTATTTGGTCATTATCTCCATGTTAACAGGACTATATTGCTTGGTATCAGACTGTTAACACTAGCTCTCTACTACTTCTTGATGTGTTTTTGATGCAGGAGGTGGAGATACTCTTATCTTCAAATCCTACTAATTCCATGCCTAAATACCAACTTAGGCGCATCAGTTCAGCTTCCTTTTAGGCTTCTAGCTTAGCAGCTGTTTACACATGGTCTTCCTTCATTATGATTCAGCTTCCTCTATTGTGTCGTTTAAGGATTCAGAAATTTTGGTTTTGCATTTTTGAGAATTGGTATCTTCCATAAGAAATAACGTTCTTTCAGTTTGGTTTTACGTGGAAACAGTAGATAGCATACAGAATCCTGTAAGGCTAGCCAAGTAGAAGATATCTGTGCAGCAACAATCTTATCTATTTATCTATACTGGAAAGTATATAATCAAAAGGAAAATAATAAATTTAATTCAGCATACATCCAAGATCAGATTTATCATTTCCTAGTGTGAGTATGGCACTTTCCAATTGGGTTCTAACTTGGGCTTGGCTGGATGTAGGTTTTTCTGATCTATTGGTGAAATTAATTCTTTTCAAGTAAATATATAAATATATACATATGTGTGTGCGCGCGCGTGTGTGTCAAATGCCTCGTCCTTCTCGTCGGCCGTTGCATTTCGTAGTTTGCTGGTGTTGATTTGTTTAGGTCTTGTTGGGCCTCGTTGTTTGCTTTCCTTGAGAGGTTTTGGGCCTCTCTATGTAATACCTTCTTTTAATTAAATATATTTGCTTGCTGTTGCCCCAAAAAAAGTTTTGTTGCCACCCTCTCTTAATGTTCTTATATGTAAGGATCAGATGTGCTAGAAAAGCCTCCTTTTGGATTTTGGTGTCACCCCCACCTTTAACAGTTGCAACAAAAAGAGAAGCTATACATGCAACATGTTTTGCACATATAAGAGTTGATAGTCACCAAACCTATAAGTTTGTCTATCAAGTGACACATCACTTCTAACTTGTTATAGTTAAATAAGGCTTAAGCTAGTTTTTGAGAATGTTCAAAGTTAAAAGAGAGTTTGTCATGCGGGCATCATGATAAAGATCGAAATTCTCAAACACTCAGGATCAATTATATACTCGTTATGAGTCAAAGTTTGTTTGTTATTTCTTTGAGACATTTCATCAAACACATTATCTCTTATTTTAAAAAAAAAAAAATTAAGATCGAAATCTAGGTTACACAAATATAATAATGGAAGAACTAAAAAGAAGGGTTACTAGGGTCATGCAAGAGAGAATCAAAACCTGCGTCAAAATGTGTTTGGAACAAATACCTGTGGAATTTGAATACTTTCCCAGTGCGTGTTCACAGGTATCGCTGTCTCCAAGATTTATGAATCGAAAGTGAAAACTAGTGCGGAGAAAAATGCCGAGATTACATTATTCTCTTCCCTTCTTTTGCTTTTTCCAGTACTGCTCCTCAAAGTGGTGTGATCCTGTATGGAAGAAGCAAATCCTAACAAGAAAAAAGTTAAAACGACTGCAATAAATTCCAGAAGGATATTTCACAGGTCTTATGCTGAACCATCACCGAAAGTGAAAACTGATTGGCCCCTCCAACTAATATGTCTGGTAGCTGATCCATATGTTATAAATAAGGCTTGATGGTTATCTTTTCTTTGGTTAATAAACGTAAAGTCTTTGGGATGAAAATGTACGTGGAACTCATGCTGAAATCTACGATCAAAGTCATTATCTACGTATGTAATAATTTTTAGCATCGATCTAGATAAAACACAATTTTCTTACATTAGAGAAATATTTATCACAAAAACTATTGTTATCTTCTTTTGATGATCTTGAAGTATAATATATTATATTTAATTATTTATACACTAGCTAGCATGTTTATAATCAAACAAGCTTAATGAGAACTACTTTGCATGAATCAGCTTCATTCTTGCTCTCATAGTCTCATCCGTATTGTTAGCAAGGAACATAATGAAGATGAATAATATCTTTTCCATTCATTCTCTCTTCTATTTCTAAGTATCTTTTCCATGATTTGATAATTGCTCGAAAAAAAAATTTAAAAAGAAAAACCTGAAGTTGATAAAAGGTAATGTATCACTACAAAGGTGACCCAACTCTATGCAGCTGCATACTAGCTGTAGGGTGACTAACAAACGTGGGATAAAAATTGGCTTCATTCCTTCTTTTCCCGCAATAACAACCAAAAGGGAATCAATGGTAAATTTTAAACCCACACCTAGTTATCAGTCTGACTAGTCTCTCGGGCAGCCGAAGCATGGTACTGTATCACTGCCCATGCTGCCCCCATTGGTCCTACTGCATTCATTTCCAGCTTCTCGGGCAATCTCTCTCTCTCTCTTCTCTCTCACACGCACACGCAGAAAGAGAAAAAGGTTCGGTTCCTTCTCTCTCTCTCTGCAGGATCAAAATCCGACGGTGGATAATCAAAGTGATTCCAACGCTAGCTTAACGACCGAAAGCTTCAGAACGACTACTCACTCTCTTTAGTCTTTACTTCACAGTTCAGATCTCTAAGCAAACCAAACCAAACCAACCAAAGACAAAGCTCAGTACGAGCTCTCTGTGCTCGGTTTCCACCTTCAGCTGAAACTTCAGGTTCAGGTAATATAACAACTTCTCTTTTTTGCTTCGCCATTTTCTAATTCTCACTTTCACTTCTATATCATACGTACTCACCATTTCTATACCTTTCTCTTTGTCTTTTTCACCGTTGCCTGAGCTATCTCATCTGATCTAATTACAGCAAAAAAAAAAAAAATCGCCTTTATCAGAAAATATCAGACTGCTAGGGCTAGTCTGCCAGCTAATTATAGTTTCATTTTACTTTATTTTATTTTTTCATATAATATTTATGTACGTAGTATTACACTATTACTACTACTTGGTCTTGTGAGAGATCTTCTGTAACAGAGAGCGGAACAGATCTAATTGTCTTCTGTGTTTTTGTCTACTTGACAGGGATTTTGTTCTTGTACGTCGAGTGCGTCCGTACAAATGGAGACCAAAAAGAGTGGTCATGGTGAGGTTAAGGTTGGAGAGGTCTGGTTGCTGACGTGCGCTTGGGATGTTCTTGCCACTCTGCTTACCTCAGCCTTGCTTTCTTTAGCTCAGGTCAGTTTGTTTCTTCTCTCTCTTATATTTTGTCCAATTCGGAAAATTAAGAAACAAAATGGTTTAGGCTCCAAAGGTCAAGGCCTCAAAAAAAATACCTTTTTCTTTTTTTTCTCCGAGGATTTTTTTCATTTATTTTATTTAATAAGTTTTTTAGCTTAATTATATTTTCTTCAAAATAATGACACAAAAATAATTTGCTAAAGGGCATATGCCAACTTGAAAAAGAAAAAGCTCATCAAAAAGTAAGACTTGAAAAAGAAAAGGAAATGAATTTCAGGGACATATTTGGCTCTTCCAAAAAGTGGGTAGATCCGTTTAGATATAAGTAGAGTTTTCAAAAATTATATGCAGAGCATAGCGTTTGAATTTTAGGGACATATTTGTCTATTCTAAAAGGGAGTTTCTATTCATACTTCCTAAATTGGTATTTGGACCTTTTTTTCTAAAATTGGAAGATTAGGAAATGGTTTAAGAGAATTAATTTGTTAATGATTTTCCAATAATGCCCAATCAAATTAAATATGGAAGAGTTGAAGAAAAAAATGAATCTAAGAGACGAGCTTTGGAACAAATGAAAGTTGAATTCCATCAAGAAATTTTTGGATTGAATTTTAAATTTGTAGAGATCTATTATAGCAAGAGTCATGAGAAAAATGAACGAGTGGAGATAAAATTTATTAATTGACCAGATTTTATGAGGGGCTAAACAAGTAAATTTTCAATTCTATTTCAATTTCATTGAGTGAAGGAATTGAAATACTATACCCTAGCTGTTATTTCTATTCCACCTCCTTTATGGAATTGAACTTATGTCAACTCATTTATTTTTACTTTCCTTTCCAGACTAATAACTTAACCAAACACGATAATTTAATAGAATGGAAAACTATTTCACATTCCAGATTTGATTTCCTAGCTAACAAACAAGGCCTAAACTAATAAGGGAGGGGGAAGGAGGGAGAAGAGAAGGTACAGATTTGATTTTTTTTTTTTATCTTTCATTTTGTTCATTTTTTAGAAGGTCAAAGTTGGATTTAAAAACTTTCAAAAATTGTTGGAGATCCAGATACCATTTTAGGAGATATGAATAGAACTTCCCCTTCCAAAACGTGGGTAGATTCGCTTAGATACAAGTAGTGTTTTCCAAAATTACATGCAGAGCATAGCGTTTGAATTTCAAGGTACTGTTAGTCAATCCTACCCAAACTGGCCTTCATGTGCATGTTCAATGTTTCCTTTGTGTGATTTCTTGATTTACAGTTTTTGATTGCGTCTTTATCTTTTGGCTACAGGATCCTTTCCAGCTCTCAACTTGTGGACCTAAAAACCGAGGAGCCAATGAGAATGAATATTCCTACTCGGAAGCAGTTGATGGTGATGAAGAAAAGAACAACGATGGTGGCTTTGGGGACACCGAAGAGGAGCTATCTTCTGAAGATGGAGGAGCTGGGAACAATTCTAATGATAAAAGCAACAACAGTTCCAAAGCCGGGGCTGGAGGCGATGGGGGTGAAGAAGATGAGGAGGATGATATCAACAACAGTGATGATAATGATGATGGTGAAGTAGATGGAGATGAGGACAAGGATGATGATGATGATGAAGATGAAGACAAGGAGGACGAGGATGAAGGTGAGGACAAGGATGAGGAAGAAATTGTAGAAGGTGAGGACAAGGATGAGGAAGAAATTGTAGAAGAAAAGGAACCTGATGATGAACCTGAAGAAGACGAAGGAGAGGCCCTTCAGCCCCCAAAGAAGCGTAAAAAGTGAACTTTTCCTGGTTATCAGAACTATGCAAAAATGCTGTTTAACTTTGTATTCCTTCAGAGAGGGAACCTTCTGTCCCAGAACTATTTAGGCTAATTCTGTTGTATTTCTAGAGATTTTATGGTCTAATTAAATGAAAAGAAAAGAAAAAATTGGACGTAGTTTTCTGTTCAAAGAAACTTCAATTTTGGAAATCACAGTTATGCATCAGAAGGTTATATTTTGCAATAATATTCACCACGAAGAAAAATAAATAAAAGATAGGTGGAGGCACTTTTGAAGACGGTACGAATCAACACCCTTAGCAATACCCTTCAAAAAGTGATGAAAGCCATACGCAATCGATACTCATTACGTCATTTATACTAACAAGCCATACGCAAAATTAAGAACACCCTCTATACATTACGCTGGCAACATAAATACATCTGTTATCTTGATTAAATCCAAGGATATATCGTAGTGAATCTTATGAACAAGGATAGAGTAATAACAATAAAATGAAGTGAGAAAGAAAGAAAAAAAAAACCCCTTAATCTATTTAATTTACATATATAACAACCACGGAGATCATTTCTATTTACATTGAAAAAAGTTCATTCCCAGACTCGTTGCTCCATGCAGTCTTACCTTTTGTTCAAGTATCAACTTCGACATACCTGTCAAGAGAAAACAGAAGAGGTTTACATTTTCAAATGGTCGGGGAAGGGAACAAAGCCAAAAGCTTAGCAATATAGAGACAAACATAGAAAAAAATTGTATCAGCATTATGATGGTTCAAATTCAAGTATAATAGCGAGATATTAGCGTAATAGTAATGTATCAGGTTCTAATAAACTCTAGCCCTTGGGACAAAACTCAAATTAATCAAACATGCCGCTATGGTCCAAGAAATAAGAGACAAATCACAAAATACTAGTTTAAACTCTAAAGTTTAAAATGTTTGCTTCCCTTGCATGTAAAACTACCTGGCAGTATACAATTCCCATAAAAGATGTGCCTTTCAATCATCAATAGAAGGTAGTGGTTTCATTATATTTCAGTGAAAAAGTAGGTGTTAGACAAGAGTCACAAGACTATACAAAGAGTACCAAGCATGAATCATGAAAATAGAACTATCTGAATGGTAACTTACAATAAGAAAGACTGCAGTAGCACCAAATCATGTCTTTGTTGCATCAATAAACATTGCTCGAGTCCAATGCTCAATATCTTCAGATTGGGATGGTGGAGGAAGAGTCGGATGTTCCACAAGATCCCACCCTTCAATCATGCATTCATTTTTCCCAGAATCAGACATCTCAGTCGAAGAAAGGAAGCTGGTGGCATAATTAGGAATATTATTTTCATAAAAGTTTTTCTGCAAAGGGAAAACAAGAGTATGAAGAAAGGGGTATGGTATTTCATGCATGCAAAGAACAGCAGCATACCAATATAACATTAACCAAATTGTTTCTTATTGCTATGATTCTAAGAGCCGAAGAGGTGTAAATTAGATAACACACAAAACTGAGATATGTAACAAGAGCATTCTACACTGCAATTCTGGGCCTTCCATGTATATAGTACCCAGTTAAATTTATGTTCCTATGAAGGTTATGTGATTATTAATATCTATGAACCTTTTTGGGCCACGTTGTCAATGCACAGATCATTGACAATAGATGCCAACAGCTGACAGTTGAGATATTACAATTATGGCTAGCACAAAAAGAGAGGTCGGGGGTGGGGTGGTGTGTGATATTATTGTGGTTATGAAGAGGAATATCTCTTAGAAGCCACAAGAAAGAAGCAGGTCCTATATCAGTGTGTAATGGTATTACGTTGTTGATTAACTGAAGGGGAAATGTCCCTTAGCTAAAAGGACAAAATCTAGTAATCTACAAAAGAAATAGAGTTGGAGCCAGACATATACCGTCATTGTCATTGCATGTGCACTATCCAGTAGAGTGGTCGAAGATATGGCAGGGTTCACATTCCATACAGATTTGTTCAATTGCTGAACTTGCTTACATGACCTGAAAATTAAAGGAGACTCCAATTAATGTTTATCAGTAACCCATGCATGCATGTAAAGTAGAGTTCTTTTTTAGGAAACTTTTCCCGGTCCAGGTAAAATGATGCAAAGATTTCAAAATCCATGGTACACTGATAAACTAAGAGGCTATTATAGTAGATTTTAGCATAAGCAGCCACACATGAGTTTCTTGTCCAAAAATTCTTCCAAACAAAACACAAATTTTATGTACAATTTTGATCATGAACATTCAGATGTTTTGAGAGAAGACAAATATAAAGATTTTAAAATACTTAGAAATAAGTCAATAAGCTTTGCTCTATAAGTTTAAGAAAACACTTTTTTTATGCTACATTCACTTAACATAGAATGCTTTGAGTTACAAAAATCACAATGATCTACTTTGCAGAAAAATACTCCCGAATTACTGCATGCTTATCCAACAATGTTAAAAAGCGGTCTATGCATAATAGAACTGAACGGAAGAAACAGAACGTAATTCACAAAGGCATTGTCGGACAGTGTACCTTGAACAAGCCATTTTTAAAGAAAAAACCGAACGGACTTCCTTGGAAGAAGATAAGGTCGACAGCAACTTTGCAAATGCTTCAAAGGTAGATGCCTCAGAAGGGACATCTAAACATAGTGAGTTATAACAGTATGCTGTAATGCATGCCACACTTTTCTTGAGAAGTGAAATTCCTCTCTGCAAATCTTTGTGGGTTTCAACAGAATGTGCAGAAGCGGAAGAATAATTAAAGCTACTACTTCCAGAAGAATCCAGACGGGGTTTCCTTTCTGATTCTATTGAAGCAACACCAAAATTACTTGAGCTTCTATCAGACCACGAATTTTCCCCACTAGTAGAGCAATAATTTTGACGTGGAATAAATAGCGGATATTCATTGCTGCAATAAAATCAATCTCTGTCAGTCAACAGAAATACAGTTCTTCCACTGTCAAAGAATATCTCTAGCGAAGTACCTCCGAGAAGAAGGGCGTGCATCCCAATAAGAATCTCTTTGCCATATACGAGAGCAAGAACCCTGAAATAAAGACCCATTCTTATAAGACAGCTAGAGGTCAAAGTAATCCACAAATACCACATGAAGAGCTTGGTTAATGTGAAGGTTGATATGTCTTTTCAGAAGAAAAACATACCATGAGAAAAAGAAAGTAAGAAGATTTCACTGGAAGATGTTCTCAATGAAGATATACTTTCATTCCAATGAAAAGTCTTCCCAAAATTAACGAAGACCAAAACAAGTCATAAGCCAAAGCAATTTAATGAGTCTAAATACTAATCATTTTCACTGTTATAATAGCTTTGATATCATATAGTCACGATCGTATTTCCAAAATACACAATCTGCGAAAACGTTCTCAGATTGTAAACTACATATTTCCAAGTGCTTCAATAGAAAACATTTTGATATCACAGTCACAATAGTACTTCCAAACCCTTAAAGGAGCAAAAAGACATGATTATATTCAAACCATAGTCTTCATAGAAACTTCAAGCCATTATATAGAGGATGAACAGTGCTTACCGCAAAACCTGAGTTATGAAGGGCTGGAGCACCTAAGTTCTGAACAACAAGATTCAAGAGTTGAACCATATATCTGTTCTCCAACAAAAAAGGCCAGTTATTATTATTATTTTTTTTGTTGAAAAAACAAAAAAGGTCAGTTATTAGTGTAAAGCACAACATTTCCAAAGTTAAACATGATCCAACTATAGAGGATCTAACTATAAAGAAAGAAGATTACTTTAATTTTATAATACTAATGTGCACCCAAAAAGAAGAGCAATATCTGCAGCTGTTTAGGGTGATTCTCAGTGTTATGACAACTACCTTGCTATCCAGTACCAACATATTATCATGCTTCAAAGCTTATCTAAATATATATAATCTTAAAGAGAAATTACCCCAAAGAGGCAGCAAGCTCTTCTGAGGGAACTGAGTGTGGATCTAGCCCTCTTGGCAACGATGCATTGCAAATCTGGTCATATTGACCACCAGAACCCTCTTTCCTCTTTGCGTCTACAATCACCTAAAAGAAAGAATGAACGTGAAAATGATTGGATTTAAACTATGCGACCACAAGACTTGTATAAAGGTAATATAAATGCCAATGATTATTCACAAGCCAGCCCCAAACTGTAGTGAAGCTATGGAAAGTTCATTGTGTCATTGTTACCAAGATTTGAAATTCACATTCAACAATGAGTTCACAATCCTTGATAGAACTTATAAGTCATGCGCATAATCCAGTTTCACAGTTGCTTACCCGACGTTGGGGAAACAACTTGCATATTTGTTTTATTACCACCGACTGTTTATGAAGACGTTCAGATGTAATTGCCATCTGCAATTCAGATAATTTATTAGAAACCAAACTTCTTGTGCAGATGATAACACACTGTCTGGTAGAGAACAAAATACACTATATAACACAGATAAATCTCCCACCCCTCAAAATAGCAGAAAAACAAAGTTACACAGGCCAAAGTAAATATATGCTATTTCACATCTTCTGATATACGACTTTTCCATATAACTTCCATTAATGAATAATGCACAAAAGTAAATCTACATTTAAAGGAGTACTAATTTCCTTACATGCCCTAAGCTCTGAGTGCATATAAGATTAGGATAGAACTTCTCCAGTTGTTCAGCACGATTTTTTTCTAGCTGCAAATACAAAAAGTTAGAAGTCAGCATATATCTCAAAGATTGAATAATGGAATGAAATACAAGATTACTGTGTTGTACCATAGAGAGGGCCGATTCAAGCACCCCATATTTGACTTTTAGATCATAGGATGTCTTCTCAATCTTAGCCTTCCCTGTAACTCTCACTCAATCAGTATAACAAATCCATAAAACAGAAAAGAAGAATGAACTAATATCAAACTGGAAATATTTTTCATAATAGGCATCTAACCTTGCACAAGTTGTTCTTTATTACGCCGGAGCTTTTCCCTCAACCTCATGAGCTTCTCATTTTGAAGCACTCTCCAATTTAGTTGATCATCTGCCTTACCCTGACAAATGTACAATACATCAATATAAATAATTTAGCACGGTGCCTTCCAAAACATAAATAGTAGTTTGACATCATATGTACAAAATTCTGATGATTGCATGTGCTACAAAGTGGATGACCCCAACGACTTTCACTTATTTATTTATTTATTTTTGAAAAAAAAAAAGAATATACTTGGTTATCAAAGATTCATTCAAAATAAAGCAAATAAACCAAGATGAATGAGTATCCTAATTTTTCTAGAATAGCATCATTATAAACACAATTGTAATAATTTTCATGGTGCTAACCATATTCCTAATCCTACACAGAACCTATCTACTATCTAGAGTCCAGAACCCGTGTTTGGATCCACTGTATACTTTATTTTTAGTGATACTTCTGTGGCACAAAATCAGCACCTCATTGAAACACTATCAAATTCCAATCATGTGAGATACCGCAGCCATTTTTAAACTTTTACATCACAGATCATTTGCACTTTCTATGCTTAACACATAGAATTCTACCTCAATAAACTATTCCACTGAGCTACAAGGTACAAAATGCGAAACAGCAGAAAAGAAAGAGCAATCAAAGTCCTTCCAAGGCAGGCAGAAGATAACAAACCTTTGCGACAAGCGCATCACTCAATCTCGAATACAACGAATCGCGACGGCTCTTCAGCGCCTTCAAAGAATTGTTGTAATCATTCAATCTGAAACACACACATCCATTATAAGCTCATTACATCAACTAAGCTTTACAGTTACTCGAGTAATTCACAATGCAAAATATCATACCTGTAATTGACACAGACAGCACAGATGGATGCGAGATTCGAATTCTCACAAATTGCACAATTACTGGACTTCTTGTTCGTCATCTGGTTTCCAAATTATTAAAAAAAAAAATCGCAAATATCAGAATCCAAATTCTAGTTTTACTTAAGCGATTGATGCAAGCAGAAGCAAAACCGAAACAGAGCGAGGATCGAAAACCACATCCACTAAGATATTGCAATTCAAATTCAGAATTCGTATGAATTCAACCTAGAACTCTAAATATCACAAAAACTTTCATATCGTAAAGTGATGAAAAATTAGGGGAAGAGAATTGAGGAAGATGTGGCTTACCGGCGGCGACGGCGGCGGAGTCGTCGTCGGCGCGATCAATAATAATCAGGGTTTTAAATTTTGCGCGCAAATAAAAAAAGAGGAGTGTGATTTAAGGCGACGAACAATTGGGATTTTTGGTCATTCTGATATAAAATTATGGGCCTTTTGGCACGGAAATCTATGAAGGAAAAGGATACATATAATAATAAGAGTAAAACTACGGTTGTTTTTATTTGAAGTTTTTTTTTTTTTTTTTCTTTCACTCCTACCCCACGATGACTCGAACCCATCACTTTGTCATTAGGTAGTAGGTACTCTAACTACTAAGCTAACACCACCATTTTTATTTAAAGTTTGCACCTTTGAGTACGTAAGTTTTTCACATTCCGCCCTACTTAGTTCAAAAACGTCACAATTTCACCCTAGTAAAATAACATTTTATACAAATGAGACTTTTCCTATAGTAATTTTTATGGTAAGTAAGATTGAAAGTTGTCACCGACACGTCTTAATTTCAACATGAGAAAAAGTTCTAGCTGAAAATTATTTTGAAAACAAAATTGAAATTTTTTTGAACAATAATAAAAAAGAAAAATTACATTATAACGAAAACCAACGACATCAAAGTGAACAAACTACACTAAAAATTTCTCGAAACTTGGAGGATGAAAATAGTATGATCAATTCTCAGATCTACATGCTCGTAGATTATTATCGACTTTGTTTACTTTAAGGCATAAAATTGCTGTTTAGTTTTTAATTCATTAAAATTGTAAACTGGGTTGTGCTATGGCCTTCAACCTGTGATTTCAGTTGTGAGAAAATACAGCTTCCTCCAGCTACCAGACACGGAGGAAAGAGAGAGACTTGCAATTGATTTACTGTATTGTTAGAAGAACTTGTGAGACTGTAACCATACAAAGCTGTGGTATACAACGAAAAAGGGGCTTCTGTGCATCACACTACAAAAACCCAACAAACTGAAGCAGTTATAACCTATAAGGCTGACAAATCACTTGATGTCTGATTCTTCTAGCTTCACAGTTCATGCCACCAAGAACGTTAACTGTTAACTCCAGAGACTCAGGGCAAGGGTCCGGGAGACCAGTAGTGTTGATCTTTAACATGTAGACGCATTCTGTTGATGGTGTATGTGCCCTTGGTTACAAAAACTTGTTTTCGACTACCTTCTTCAGGTCCTCCAGTTTTTTGATGATCTTTGGATTCATCAGGTCCCTTGCTTCCCTTATTAGAGTACCTTCCCTGCTCAAATGATATGCATCCACAACAGCCTTTATCCAGGTGTGAAGCTTCTCCGGGGTCCTGAGAAATATAATAAGAAAAGAAAAGGAGCATCATTCAATGTGCTGCGAATATCTGCGGATTGTGGTTGAACTTAATACAACAAACAAACGTATAGATATCTAGAAGCTAATTAGTAAGAGTAACTGAGTTCTTGATGCATACGTGTAGAGGTTATCTACATCCTTCCCTTCAAGTTCCTCTCCCGGGGTAAATGCATCTTGTAAGGCAGACAGCCGCTCCTCAGGATCGTCAATTGTGAGCAGATACTTAACTATCCGAATTTCTTTTGGCATGAGCTTCTGAAGATTACCTCTTGCAGTTACATACAAATGATATAATACATCTTTTACCTAATCAAAAAGGGCATAAAAGTTAGCAGCAGCCAAGGTGATCATACTTTAACTAAGAACCGTCTGTGAGTTCATAAAAACTACTTTTAGGACCACCAATCATCATAATGTTTAAATCAAAACTAAAACTGTTTGAGGTGACTTCTACTGTGTACGATATTAGGAGACAGAATTATACTTGTCTCTTTATGCATAAGAATGCATTGGTTTGCCATAATAGTGCTGCATTGGTTTGCCATAATAGTGCTGCAACCACTTTATTAGAAATTTAGAACTATACAAAGAGCAGTGTTTATCAGGCAAGCCATCATTTACCTCATCTTTCGTCATGCTCGATTCCTTAGCAGCTGACCAAGCTTTTGTAATCATCATAACCAATGCTGAGTCGAGTTGATTTTTCTCAGCCAAGTGGTCTATCTTCCTACAAGCAGCATCAACAGAAGGAGAGTCGATAATATCTTGAAATTTCAACTCTGCAGCATTCAGTGCTTCAATGCTTTCGGTTGCAGAATCATATGCTTGTACAGCTGCCAAGCACGTATTTCCAATGCTTGCCAAAGCTACACTCATACAAGAAAGAAACTCTTATCAATTATCAAACAAGACAGAATGGTTAAGAAATACTAAAGCTTCACACATTTACTTAGCATAGAACGTATACCAAAATCTATGATTTTATCAACTTCAAAATATTATCGATGGTAATGCAGCAGATTTCATGACATGGTTGGTATGGTATGTGGTGCCTTTGATATCTATAAGGCCCTTCTTGACGCTGGCCTAGATAATACTTTGATGTCAATGTTCATATTACTACAACACAACTAAGCTAAGTACATATGATACTGTCATACCTTTATGGTCATATTAAACATTTAAACAGAAAAATCTGAAATCAGATGTTTGTGTGAAGCATAACATGTCAATGAATCTTCAATTAAGTTGGCATTGTACTTTTGCAACTTATACTCATTAAATCAACCAGCGCCAAGTCATCTGAATGCTATTTGCCAGTTTACCACATACACTGGATTAGATGAGAGCTGTATTCTGTTATTAAATGAAGGCAAATATTTTGACTTTTTTTACTAATGAATTAAATGATACTTATGCCCATAACATAGGATCAAAATGATAATGACCAACCAATATTTCTAACCATACTTCAAGAATAAGGCACTGAAAATGTTAATCAAAACATGTTTGGCAAAAATGCATAATTGAGTGATAACGTATCATCATGTAGTGAATACAGTCTCACCATTTTGCTCTTCTAGATTCTCATAATAGGACTCAGAAACTGTGTGAAGATGCACAAAAAATTCTTTTGTGAAATCTTTGCGACGTCTGGCAACTATGTCACTGATATCTGATGGAGCCCCTCTAACAACTTTAAGCAGTTCATTGTGTCTTTGCACGTCTTCATCAATCTGTGAAAGAGAAGCACCCAAACATTGTTAGTTTAAAAGCACAAGTCAGAACAAACTCAAACAAATATAACCAACAGTTCTCATTTTCCCCAAACTAGTCATCCAGGGCGAAACACAGATCACAAAACTCCTCATTATACTTCTCTATCCATATATTATAACCAACAGTTCAGTTCTTAACTCCCAAAAAGTTATCTTCACGAGAAGAAAGACCTACAATTTTCTGGAGTTAAATCTGACTAAGTAACCAGTAGTTAAGCCCATGGGAAAATAAAACTACAACCAGGCTCAACTCACTTGTACACCAAACATAATATAAAACTGAACTCTTTCCATTACATGTGAAAACACAATATAGCTGAATAGAAGACATTTAAGTAATCAGTACTGTAGTAATGTCACTCTAGGTTCGTTATATTATTAAAAGGTTAGAACTTAGGCTTACCTCCTTCAATTTCCGCCCAAGCCGAAGTATCTTATGTTTCATTCCAGGATCATCCTCAGCATCTGCTCGGACCTGACAACGCTTAAAGAAATGAGGCCTGATATCATCCCATTCCCTACTGAAAGCCAATAATCTTCTCCAGTCAGTTGGAGTGGGCTTGTCAACCATGAAAACCTCAATAAGCTTATCGCATATTCGGGTCATTTTGTGGTCATCCAAGGACCCAACACCACCTTCCTCTTCCCCCTTCTCACCATTTCCTCCATGCTCATCTCCAACCAGGTTAGGATCAGAAGAATCAGAAACAGACAACTCTTCCCCACTAGCACGATCACTTGACACTGAAGCTTTATCACCAACAACAGCTGCAACAACCGATAGCCGCCGTAACCTGACCGGTTTAACTAGTAACTGAAAACCTACAATTTCATAATAGCTATCTGTTATACAATGACTTACAATTTCAAAACAGCAACAAATACCCTAAACCCATGTACAACAAAAGGTAATTCCCATTTCCTTTGATGCTTTTTGGACACAAATTCCATATTACTTTCACTTCTTGCTTTGAAAAATAACACACAGGGTATTGACACCATGTTAACAGACTACAGCAATTAACTAGAGCCCAGAAAACACAATTAACTAGCAAGCATAGAACAAATTAACAATACCCGGTTAAAAAATAAAAATAAAAATCAAACTTTAACTCAAGCATGTATATAACTTTCACTTCTTACTTTGAAAATTGACATACACAGGGTTTTGATACTATGCTAACAGACTACAGCAGTTAACTAGAGCCCAGAAAACACAATTTCTAGAAAGCATAGAGCAAATTAACAATACCCAGTTAAATAAAAATTCAAACTTTAACTCAAGCATTTAACTTTCGAATGAAAACTGGTAAAAAGTAGATACCTTTGGCGGTTTTAGAGGATAGGGAGAAGGTTTTAGACGAAGTTCTGATGAAAGATAGAGAAGACCCGCGGTCACTGGTTATTGTTTTAGGGGCTCTTAGCGGGAAAGAGCAAGAGGGTTGGAGTGTGGCTGTAGAAACCTCCATAGAATATGCGCCAAATTGATTTCGTCTGAGAGAGTGAGGAATAGAAATGGTAAACCTGTGCAACAGAGAAGAAGAGTAGGGGTTTTTGTTTTGAACTGAAGTAAAGGGGTATGTGGAAAGAGTGAATGAAGTAGGATAAATTTTGTTCATCAATGTTGAGATGGCCGAGTTGGTCTAAGGCGCCAGATTAAGGTTCTGGTCCGAAAGGGCGTGGGTTCAAATCCCACTCTCAACAATTTGCTTTTTGTTTTTCTGTTTTTCTCAATTTTAGGAACAGCCTTTTGGAGATGCAGAGGGAAGCTAAAGTTTAGTGTTAAAAGTTTCACCCAAAGTCCCAAATCGTACAACGTTTAAAATACCTTTTAGAATAAAATTAAAAACTCATAATGAAATTATTTGCTAGAATTATTCTGGAAAAATAAAAAGAGAAATTGTATATCCACACCCCAATATTCTTAATACACATCACACTCCTTTCTCAACTTTTTTGAACTTTTCATAATCCCAAAATGTACTTCTATGATATGAATTTTATTTGAAAGAACTTGAATTGAGAGAGCAATTCCTATTAAAGTATTTTCAAATCGGTTTTTTTTTTATTTATCTATGAATTTGATGAACATTGATACATATATAAGGATGATGGGATGACGAGGTTGAAGTGAAACAGAGAGGCTAAACCTCATAAGTCATCATAATCCAATAAAACTCACATTCTTATTCTCCACCACCATCCTGTTAATTTCTTTCATAAAAAAAAATCTTGTTGATACTTGAATAATTGCAAATAGTCTCATTCTTCCAAGAATCCATAAGAATCACAAATGGAGAGACCATAATAATTAATAAGCCTTGAAACTCTCCATGTCCTAAGAATTGTGAAATGAAGAACATTGAACGTTAGCGGTATGAAACTCAACATCCATGAACTATTCGAATTTCTTAGAGAGGTCAATACAGGCAACAAGAGAAAGAGTTTGGAGGCATAGTTTGAGCGAAAACTAATAGATTAGAGGAACTTTAAAAGTAAAATTGAAAAAAAAAATTAGGGAGTATATGCTAAGTAGATAGAGATGTGTACATAAAATTTCTCAAATAAAAAAAAATTCATGTTTTCCTCCTCTCAACAATAACATGCGCATTGTAAGAGTATGAGGTTAATTAGTAATTAATATAGACCCATAGGGGTAAAAATGATATGCATCTTTTCAATAATGTAATTACGTTGCGTTGTTCATGGTTAATGTTCCATCTCATATCTCTTGCTTATATTTTGAAGAGCTTGGTTTGTTTTAACATTCCAATTTTATCGGATGTCTCTTGAAGGGATAAAGCCTAGTTTGTTTTAAGTCTTAACATATTTAATATATTAATTTCAACCCTACAGTTAAATGCAATTGCTTCATTCTATAAAAAAAAAATAATAATAATTGGGGTGGGAGTTCTGGATGAATGTGAAAGTTTCCTCATATTTTTAATTTTTTGTCTCACTATGCCTATAAAGGGTCTTAAATCCCTGCTCGATGCTTTTCATTTTATCTTTACCTCAGTAGAGAACACACAGAGGATTGCATGTAAGAGAAGAACAAAGATTTTACAGTTTACTGTAGAAAAATTTCAGTCTTGCTATATCCTTTTTGTTGTTCTTTTACCATTTCAGTCACAGTCGAGTTATTTTGATTCATTGCAATATGCCTTGTAATTCAGGCATACGATCTAAGTATAGATGACAACTAAAAAATAATAATGAAAGTAACATCACTTTGGAAGTTGGAACAAAGCTAGGAGCACCTCCCACAAGAAGCGTAAGAAACTACAAACTTAACTTACAAGAACATTAGAGGAGAAAATAAAATGACACAATGCAATTCAAGCATTAAATGCTTCGCTAGTCTGATTTAGCATGCAGTTCATTTCTAGATTCATATTGTCATGATATATACATTAATTCATTCCATGTGTCTAATTTTAAATTTATCATGAATTATATATGGTAGTTTTTTTTTTGTTTTTTTATTACATCAACAACTGAGAATTCGGATAACTATTCTTGATCCGTTCTTTTTCAAAGAAAAATATCATTACGTGTAATTTCAGTATTAATGAAAAACTTGATATTCTCAAATGAAAAAAAAAAAAAAAATCTTGTATGAGGGCAGCGTGGATATTTTCTCAGCATAAAAATACAACCTTTCTGTTTCAGACGCGATATTTTCGGGAGGTGCAACTTTCTACTCGGCCCATTTGGAAATGAGCTGACATCTACACCGGAGTTCACCTTTCTCAAAACTCAGATTTGCTCCTCCTTTGTTTCGCGCCATTTTCAAACCGCATAAACAGTAGGCAATGCTTTCGCCAACTTTTCTGCCACCACATATCGGCTTCAATCTCTATCAAACACCTTCTCTCTTCTCTATTCAACCACCAAAACCAATAAAGCATTCAAATTCAAGGACCATAACCCACAGAACCCCCACGAATTTTCGTTCTTCTTCTTGTGAAAACCCATCTTCTGCATACACTGTTCAAGATTTAAGCTCCCAAGAAGACCCAGATGCCGAATTCTCCGATACACGGTCACTGAGCCAGAGCTTAAGACCCTATCTGCTTGCGCTTTGGCTTCGGTCATGTCGTAGCCTAAAGGAAGTAAGAAGACTTCATGCGCTTATTTTGAGGTGTATAGGCAACCCTGTTACGTATGTTTTCAATAATTTGATGTGCGTGTATTTGGGTTTTGGGAAGTTAGTTCATGCACGCAAGGTGTTCGACGAAATGGCTGTGAGAAATGTGGTTTCTTGGACCGCTATTATTAATGGGTACTTGAGCTTTGGGTTGGATGATGAAGCTTTGGGGTTGTTTAGTGTGGCTATTGATGAGGGGATTCAACCGAACGGGAATATGTTTGTGTGTGTGTTGAATTTGTGTTGTAAGAGGTTGGATTGTGAGCTCGGGAGGCAAATCCATGCAGGGATTGTAAAAGGCGGGTGGAGTAACATGATTGTTGACAGTGCTATTGTTAAGTTGTATGCGCAATGTGGAGAGTTGTCAAGTGCTTTTCGCGTGTTTGATCAGATGCCGAAGTTGGATGTAGTTTGTTGGACAACTATGATAACTGCTTGTTCTCAACAGGGGCATGGGCAGGAGGCTTTCTCGCTGTTCTCGCAGATGTTAAGTGATGGGTTTTCTCCGAATGAGTTTACGGTGTGCGGTGTTCTCAAGGCTTGTGGTGAAGAGAAGGAGTTAAGGTTTGGGAGACAGTTACATGGTGCCATAGTGAAGAAGATTTACAAGAGCGATATTTTTGTGGCCACTTCTCTTGTGGATATGTATGCAAAGTGTGGGGAGATTGAAGACTCGAGAAATGTATTTGATGGGATGAGGAACAGAAACACAGTTACATGGACATCTATTATAGCAGGGTATGCAAGGAAGGGTCTCAGCGAGGAAGCCATATGCCTCTTTCGACTAATGAAGAGGCGAAACATACA